>CM057819.1:43582321-44007321 GCA_030067965.1 Latrodectus elegans
AATTTTATTTTAATGTAACTACAATGATAAAATGAAGTATTTTTATTAGAAAATTAAAATAATGATTTATAAGCAAATAAGTTATTTACTATTTATTTATACAATATTAAATGAATATCAATTACTTTTATTACATTTAAAGACCAAAACTCAAAATACATGTTTTGACTATGTAGCTACACAAGTATAATTTTGTTTAAAATATATTCAAATGTAATAAAAATTTTAAAAAACATGGTTATTTTTAATCATTTGATGTAATTGAATATTTTTGCACTTTTTATTAAAAAAGTCCTTCCCAACCAATGGTAAAAGATACAAACTTTCTGTTGAGTAATAGAAGTTTCTTATGATATTGAAGTAACCACTACTCTTGTATATTTTCTTAGAATCCTGAATAAATGTTTTAAATATTATATGCAGGAAAACCAACAATAAAATCTATACAAGGAAAATATTGAAGATTTTCATAGTTATGGTGATAAGATGCTGGTATGCAGTATTAAATGAATTTTGAAATATTATAAATAAATTATAAACATATAAATTAATATAAGTTAAAAGAAGTAACTAAAAAATGATAAATTAACGTTATCTATGAAGTTATAAAAACTGAAAATAATTTTATAAAATCTGAGTACCCCTTAAATCTTAACTGCTGTAACTTTTCTTTTTGCCAAATTAAAAAATATATGTATGAGTGTATATAAAGTGCTTGTATATTCAATATAAAAGTTTAGAGAAAAATATGATTCATTTTTATCAGCACAATAAAATGTATAATTCTTTTACATGGATAAATATTCTGATTATGGTTTGTGAGATAATTTCATAAATGTTAAGCCAATAAATTACTTACAGAAATAATTTATTGTTAATAATGAACATCCAATATTTTTGGATAATACTTGATATTTAACATTAAAAAGTGTACAAATAAAAAATTATGGCAGTGATTTTGTATTTTTAAAAATAAAATATGGAAATCCAGAATATTTTGTTAATTTTGCAAACAGAAGTATATATATATTAAAAATACAACAAAAGTATATATATATTAAAAATCATAATAGAAAATTTAAAAACAATTAAGTTTTATCAGGGACAGATCCTCCAGAATAATGCCTTGTACGATGTGATTTGTGTCTAGCCTTTAATTCTAAGTATGTATAACATTTCTCCACAAGGTCTTCAACATTAAAATAAGAAGCACACATCAATAAATCTTTTATATTTTCCTCATCAAGTTTTTTAAGCATTCCAGAATATCCAGAATATATGTAATGGAGAAACATCTCCAAAATTTCAGATCGGAAATTAATAAAAATGAAATTTCTCTCTGGGGAGACTCTTATGAACATTTTTGCAAACACATTAGATCTAGCTGCAAGAATTGCTTTATGAACATCAAATATATCTTCATCAGCAGATATAAGACTAAAATCGCAGAATTTTTTCTTGATGTACAAGTGAAGCATGTCTTCTGAGAGTTTCCCAAAATATTCTCGCTTAAAAGAATACTTTGAAGAAAAAGTTTGGGAAATTATCGATGATTTTTTAACACCATCACACAAATCTATAGAAACATTTAACACTAATGTATCATTTTGCAATAACTTTCTTTTTAATAAATCTTGCTTAGTAAGTGGATAAAATATGTTATAAGGGGAAGAAGATTCAAATTTTATGTGAAATTCAAATGGAGTTAAGAAGTTTGCTGCACAACTAACTATTTTAATATTTCCACAAATTGTTTTATTTTTTCTTCCATCAAAGTCTAATAACTGAAACATGATTTTAATTTTATTAATCGTAGTATTACATTCAGTAGTTTCATCTGTCAAGGAAATTGATATTAATAACTTATAATCTTCTAGCTCATATGAATTAATGACTCGTACATATGGATTAGTATTTGTGGACCATAAACTTATATTCTTGATATGCCAAAAGAAATTCAGAGTTTCTATATTCATTTCAGTTGAAGCTTGACAGAAATCAACAGGAGAATATAAATGGCACTCAAAATCAGTTAAGCCAAAGCTTTGAGAAACTTTATGAAGATTTTCAAGAACTCCTAAGGGACTGATATCTAATATTCCACAATAGATATAATTCAATAATGCTTTCATTGCCATATTGCTGATGATTGGAAATTTTCGTTTCATGGTTCCTTTTTCTCTTTCATGAAGATGAAGCTCTGTTGCTAATTTTGGAAAGCGGGCTTCGATCATAACTTTATGAACTTTATACTCAGCATCTTTAGTACACAAAATGAGATCAGCATAATGACCAGATTGTAGAAGTGATTTGAAAGAGTTTGATAAAAGTTTTAAATCTTTCATGTACCTGTTAAACAACATCCATGTGCATTTGTTTGGAACAGCATTTGGTTCATCAACAAATGCATATTTTGCATTAGGATCACTAAATTTTCTTAAAACTAATGAGACTGGAAGGATATTAGTTTTATTAAGCTTAGGGTAAACGTGATTTAAAACTAAAATGTCACCCCATTTTTTTTCTAGTTTTCTATTTTCTTCATCCAAAGAAACGGGTTCAAATGGGCAGAAACGATGTAGTTGATAAAGTACAACTAATTCATTATCTGAAAAACGTATATCTCTAAAAGGTTGAGGCAAAAGCTCATGACCATAATTAAGGTCAGCACGAAAACGAAATGCATTGTTTCTTTCAACTAATTTGGACCATCCATGCTTACTACCTTTTCTACATGTAAAAATCCCGTCATTCCGTACAGAAAACTTTCCAAATATTAAAATTTTTGCATGCACTTGAATATTCTTCGGACCGTCATCAACACTTTGACGGCATAAGTAACTTGAAAACATTTCTCTGCCTTTATCTTTATGATAAAGAACTTCAATGAACCAAGTCGTCCCTTCTAAGTAATCAACATAAAACGAGGGGCTTCGATAGCATTCCCCAGTCCTCTGATTAGATAAATGATAATCATTAATAATCCAGAGAAAATTATATACTTGATCACACATGATTTGTTTCAATCAACTTCCTCCTGCATAAAATTTAAGCTGGATCTTGAAAGCAATAAAAATAAGAATTACATTCTTAAGTTAGAGCAATCCATATTGAGATAAAAATATACGATTCGTAAATTTAAATGATATATATAATTTGCAATTCCAAAGTTATTCATTAATATCTTTAAAAATGTATATCTTACATATAGTTATTAAATTTTACTTATGATCCGTGATTTAACCAAAAAAAAAAAAAAAACATAACTATCATTCAAGTTTGCAGTATTATTTTTTTATTTACATCTTACTTAATCGTTGCAGAGATGGCCGTTATTTAACGGAACTGTTATTTAAGAACCGTTATCAACAAATAACGGTTTAATAAATAACGGGTTCTTTAAAGATTATGTAATTATTTATATATATTTCCATAAGCAGATATGTGGCGCAAAATGCTTCGCCAAGATGAACTATTGGCATATTCACTACCGATACCTATGTATAGTAAACCTAAGCTTATCCAACACCTCCTTGTTGGATAAGCACTCAAAGAGGCGTGGTCATATTTAACTCTTAAAAGTAGCCTTTCATCTTAACTGGTTTGTAAAAGCTTTACGGGAATGAGCGAAACTTAATGGAGAAAATTAAGAATTACTTTAAAGAAAAAAATGAAAACAAATTTATCTTTTTTAAATATTCACATATATAAATCTAATTTTTTATTTTAAAGATGAGTTTATCTAATTTTTCTCAGAAATTATTTTTTCCCTATGTCTTCAAAGTGTTTTAATGTAACCAAAATTTATATTAATTTTTTTGTATTCATATAAAAAATTGTATAGATTTTTATATTTTTTATATATCAAATAATTTCGTCATATATAATAAGCTTAAAGGTTTATATAAATCACCACCATTATACATGACTAATTTTATTGGGAATTACTTTTAAAATAGGAGGATCAGAAATTATTTTTTCTGTTTCAGCAGTTAATAATCTATTATGCATAACATTTTGTCAGTGGAATATTTTTTCGTTTTGCTACCTGTTTCAATAAGATAAAATTCTTTTCCTGGAGATCATGGATATATTAATAAACATATCTCTGAAATTTTTAAAATTTAATTCCAGCTTTATGCCTGCTGTTAAATAATTGAAATTAATCAAGCTTAGATTTATTATTCAAATCATTTATAAAGATGTAGATTAATTTCTTTTTAGAAAGATAGAAACGATAATCTAAACCACAACATTGTTAATGTTCAACATAATTAAAAAGTATTAAATGCGTAAGATAAAACTTATACTTTATTTTGTCGTAAAATTAGAAGTCACAATTAAATTTATTATGAATCGCGAACGTTATATAGTTAATGTTATCATTTACCACATCTCAAATATTGGTACTCATTATTTTTTTTAAGGATATTTAAATTCCTATCTGATGATTTTCTAAGCTGTTGTCTTATAAGAAACATTTTACAGTGATTAAGAAATTGAATACTTTTAACTAGATATTAAATAATGCAATTATAAAGGAATGATTTAAGATAAAAATTTGACAATGGAACATCTCAATAATTAGTGAAAAACTACAATGATTTTAATGCTTTCTTTCTAATTCACTTACAATGTATATGTGTATAAACTACTTATAAAATACAAACATGTATAAATTAAATTTGTTAGTTAAAACTAAGAAAAAATACAAATCCCATGTTTAAATTTCTCAGAAATTGTAGAAAATCTAAATTTTTAAACTTTTTATTATAGTTTATATTTTATGCAATAATTAAAATGTATATTGAAATATATTGTGATCACCACAAATAATAATAACTTCATTATGAGATTATTTATGAACTGCTCTTTTGCATTAATCCTTTCCTCCACGTTATTTTAAAATACAGAAATTAATTTTACAAAAATAAAAATATTAAAAAAAATTTCGTCAATCAACTTGATTGATCTGAGGAGTTTAAAGGACATGATGGGATATTATGACTATTATTCTTCAAAATTCATAGGGAGGAGGACATTATATAATAATTATTTGTTGGCAATTGTGTTACTCCAAATATAAAAACTATTACTCATGAGTATTTCAATCACATAATTTTAATCATTTTCATTTGTAATCTCCGATGTAAGGAAAATCTTATAACAGCTTAGACCATTAGAATAATTATGTTGGAAATTTGTAATTTCTGTATGAATTAAAAATCATCAGTATAATGACTTTTTTATTTTGTGAATTCATTTTATTGTTTCTTTTTATATTTTATCAAATATTTCTCAAGCTTTATGCATGGATAGAATCTCAATTCTTCCTGCATACCTTAAGAAACGCGTCTCGTCCCTATTATGCAATATAAATATGTTTACATAACATTAATTACTCTTAAACAAAATAAAGTTGCAATTATTTACTCTAAAGTTGCAATTATTTATTAAATTAGTATAGTAATAACTATGGAGATTCAAGTATCCGCTTACTTTTGCTTTGTGGAGGAAAATGTAAAAAGTGATCGAAAATACTCTGTTATAATTAAAGTATCCCCGAATAAGTATTTGACAACATTTTAATATATTTTCAATAACAGCACGGTAGTGCATTATTTTTCAGTGCATATTTTAAGCTAGTTTTTTAATATGTAAAAACAAAAATTAGGTTAAACAGTCATATATAAGTGAAATGTTATATAAAAAGTCGTGAAGTTCTTATATAGAATGTAACTGAATTCAATATAATTTTTTGAAGCATTCTTGCACATATTCCTGCCAAATAGACAACGGCATATCAAAATCTGATGGTATCGGGTGCGGAACAATATTTTGACACTCCTAAATTTAAAAAAAAATTTCATTTGACCGTAAGAAAGACATGCATCCAAAGACTAAAAATAAGGCCTTATTTTTTTTTTTTTTAAGAGTGAAGAGATTGAGCCATCTGTTCCAAAAAACACGGTCTTGCGATTTAATTATCATTGTGAACTCTTTTCAAAGTACTTTGACATCGCATTGATAACCGCTGTTTAAAGGCTAGTCTAGGATACACTGCTTATTCGGGCTATGTTATTGGTATGAAAAATAAAGACTCTTAGACTGATCTTCCTGATCACATTTTTCTATATAATTTTGATATGTCTAATTACACTCTTTTGTTTTCAAAACCGATTTTCCCAAGCAATTCAATCTGATTTCGCATCGCCATTCATAAGATGCCTGATTTATAAAACTCTTTGACTTCACTAATTTCACTATATTCCAATTTTAAATAAATTATTTTTTTTCCGGAATGAATGCGTATAAATGTTTGACATTCTTAAAATCCTTGAAAAACGTATTAAAAAAAGAATTCATTCACAAATCCAACTATTTTACGCAAATGAAAAAAAATATATCTTTACGACGAATACTGTTGAATTCCTTGAAAAATAGGCATAACAATTTAACACCATTATCAAAATAATTTAAATTCATTCATAATTTAATTCATTTATAATTAAAAGTAACTTATGCGAACAGCATTTGTACTTATACATTTTGATAAAGACGATATTTTTAATTTTAAATGTAATAAATTTATTTTTAAATAGTGATTTTATAACCCTAATACATCTGATAAATTTTAATAATTTATTGTGTTCCCTTTCAATTTTAATAATTTGTTGTCAAAACATGCATATTTCACTCATTGAATTTTCTTCTTCCAAATTGTTGAAAGCATATTAAAGTGAACAATTTTTACATCGTTATACTACTACAAACCCATTTTTTGATCACTTATTATTCATGTTTTAAAATCCGATTGATAAATATATCAAATTTTGTAATTTTTCGCTTTATGTTGAGGTCTTCGATTTTCACTGAACTTTTATGACATAATATATACATAGATGAATTAAATAAAGTAAATCTAAGTTTTTTTCTTTAAGAAACGTACATTGATATTATATATATATATATATATATATATATATATATATATATATATATATATATATATATATATATATATATATATATATATATATATATATATATATATATGGATTATGGCTCATTTTAAATGCAAGGAGCGCATAACAACATTAAGAAGATGGAATTATCTTTCGCTTAATTTCAACTACTGGCTGTTTAAAACGGTGATTAGACGCTTTTCTTAACATTTTAAAATGGGCATTTGATTTTTTTTTCTGGTTCAGGAGAAATTAGGAAAAAATTTAACTTTAACTCATTTGAAATACAAGGAGCGCAGACCTCTTAGATTTTCCATGAATTCATTATTCTTCATTATATTCTTTCAATTTATTTAAAACTCCAACTTTAAATTATATTTCCTTTAAAAACAAAGCTGTCAAACGACGATTTTTTTTAAAGTTATACATTGCTCCCCCCCCCCCACACACAATGCTTACATAGTTATCTTTTCAATATCTAATTATTTATTGTTTGTATAAATTTAGAGCACACTTTTGCAGCTATATCTAATGAAAGTTATAAAATTTGTTAACTAAAAATATTGTGAAATAACATTGCTAAAAGTTAGAATTTATATATATAAATAAATTTAAATAGTGATTAAATAATCCTTGTTAATGATTTAAAAGCTAAACTGAAAAATCATCTGATAGTTTTTCATCTTAAAGCAATAAAATTAGAAATATTTAAGAAAGAATTATTTGTTGTTTGGTTCATTTTGAAATTTGTAAAGAAATATAAAGAGAACTCAACAAGACCTTTCTTTTCTTTTCATGGTATTGAATTGAATGATACTGAAATTAAAATTTTTTTACTAAACGATTATATTATTGCATTTAGAATTTATTAATACTAATATTAATTGCAATAAAGGACAGTGTTCAATTTAGTTTATAGTTGTTTAATCTTGAAATTTAATTTGAAAAAATAATAATTTGATTCTTTGTAAGTCTACTTTAAGGAATATCATAATAAGTGTAAGTTCGCTAAACTACCTATTGTTAATGAAATCGAGTAACATGGCTATAGAAAACGATCTTGAAAAGTATGGAAAAATTAAAAATCAACAGAAATATGCATTTGATAAATTTATTCAGTCAACAACTTGAATAAACACCCTTATTCCTTGAGAAATAAAGCAATTATTCCTTATTTTCAAATTTGTTCAAAATTTGCTTTGTTCAAAAATCAGTCATAATTTCCTTTTTTAAGCATTGTAATATTTCTTTTCTATTAAAAACTAAAAATTTTTAACATTTAGATATCTGGATAATCGGGAGTTTACTGTCTCAAATATTCATAACAAGCATATAGCTTATAATTAACAAGTATTGGGTGTGACCTAATTGATTAATTTAACCTAATTAATTACTTAAAATTTGAGTGCAAAATCTTCGAATTCAATTTTCTGAAACATAAAATGTATTATTACAACAAATAAGAAACAAAATTTCCTTTGGCATATTTTGTGCTACCTTTTCATTGGCATTTATGAGAAATATATTTACTTCTAAATTAAAAAACCTATACTAAATCTAGAACTCTTTATTTTGAAAATTAAATCATTGGAACAATGTTAGTCTTTTTATTCCCGCAATTTTTCTTGTTCGGAAAAAGCTCTACTCCCGCGTGAGAGAACAGTACACACACACATTTCTACCTCCCCCCTTCCTCCTTACTGAAAGAGTGTCTTTTGCTCCCCGCTCTACTGTTATTCGAAGATTTCACCGTGACGAATCTATATTTTCCGAGAATGAATTCCCACGCGAAGTCAGCCATAACTTTCTGGAACAAGTGTTTACCATAAAATGTTAAACTTTTCGATGAACATTTGATTTTTTTTTTCCTATGCATAATTTTGAAATATTAATAAAATTTGAAAGAAAATCTTTGCTACATATAATTTTTAACAATTAAATCTATGGAAAATTTATACGTTTCTCATATAGAAAACTTTTGTTTTTCTTCCATTATACTTTAAATAATTTCAAGAATATCATAATGATATTAGCCATTATTAATAAACCTTATAATATATTTAAAAACAAATTTTAGTCTACCAACTCCATATATTTAAATCTTTTTGCTAAGTTAAAAATTCTCATAACTTATTATATTATTCTTATAATTTATTTTTTATTTCATGTTTAATTTGTAAACTCATTTTGGTTTCGGAATAAATTTGAATTCATGGAATCTTGAAATGGCAAATTTATCCAAAAAAAAAAATAATAATAAAAAAAAATAAATAAATAAATAAAAATAAAAGAAACCTGAAATTAATTTTCAAGATAAATAAATGAAAGAATTATATATGTGGTAAACTTCATTGGAGTAAGTTTAATCCTTAACCATCAAAATGTTTTGAAAATGTAGGATACTTTTAAAATCAAGTAAATATAATTGGCTTTTAAGAAACCTAATGTGCAATAAAATAGTTGAATGAGAACAATAATAGTTCGAAAAGCAACATTAAAATCTAAATATAAATAAGAATATTTTGCAAGCAAGAAAATCTATAATATCCAAATTTAGTAATTAAAACTTTTAAAATTTGAAATTTAGAAAAGATTGAAAATAATCGCATTTAAAAATAATGACAGCTTAGTTTTTAATACTCTAAATTTTTGCATTGAAAGTAAATTCTATGTTCTATTACTTAAAGATATCAGTTATTTTAAAGCTTGTTGACTTAGATTTATAAATCCAGTTTCACTTCGTGTGTTTCAGTGACTAATCAAGCAAAAAAATTTTTTCGTCGACATGTTTGAAAAAAATTTTGCGAAATCTATCATAATTTTTGTTGTAGAATAGAATTGCAAAATTGTGTTCCTTCTGGATCACTCGGCGATTTCTTATACTATTTATTCAAGATCTTTTTCTCTGAATACATTTCGAAATACACCTATAATCTATAATTCTAATAGTTAAAAACATATATTCTAATGTAGTATTTATTTCTTGAAAAAGGGAAAAAATATTGTAAAAAATATAAATAAAATAAAAAAAATTCTAAAATATTCTTTTAAATTTAAAATTGTAAAATTTTCGAAAAAAAAATTTAATGAGCTAAATAGCGTAAAATTTCCAATATCAAAAACTTGTTTATTTTAAGTGAAATAAACATTTTGATATCGAGTAAAAGGCAACTGTGAGTTTGAAAATTCATTGCCATTCCCCTCAGAACATATAATATTTTCTATTTTATTTTCATTTAATTCTAGCAGAACATTTTTGTTGACATTGGATTAAAGGAATTTCACATCCTTTCATGAAATTATTGCACATTTTAAGGACAGTATAAACATAAATAATAGCATAATCGGAAAAATCGAACAGTATTCTTTAGAGAAAATTATAGATCATAGTGGATTCTCTATGAAAATATTATTCGATATATTGATTTATAGAGAACTATGTTATGATGGTGAAATCGTATAATAATTAATGTTATCTCTTGAAAATTAATCCGGAAAAAATTGATCAAATGCACGATATATTACTTTTTTGTTTTTGTTCTAGTATGTAATCAATGCAATAAAATTAAATGCTTATTATAGTGTACTAAAAATTTTCTACGAAATAAAAATGCACACGGCGATAACTGCTGCATATATTTTTATTACAATAGAAATTAAACATTTCACATACATTACAAATGTGAAAGATTTATTCTCCTTTGCTTCTTTTTTTAGGAATATTTTGCCTAAATATATCATACTTCCAATGAATTATATCACTACAAGAATAGCTAAATTCTACGGGAGGATTATAATTTTTCAAAGAAATCTTTAAAAATGACTTTTGAAAAATCAGATTTTTATCAATTCTTACATTTTTATACAATTCTAATAAAGATTTATCGTATAGTCATGTTTGTAATATCTTATCACATACACACACCTAGTAATTTTTGATAAATTTATTTACCAAAAATTTAATAAAATCTGCCACTACAACATAATTTTTTTGCAAAACGGGAGATACCAAAACACTGTTATAATTCCAATCAATCAATACCTGTCCATTTTGATTTACAGTTTTTTTGTTTTATTATTTTTTTTATTCTCGACCTATATTTGAAGATTTGTAAGCCATTTCTGTTCCTTCAGCAAGCAAAGAAGTATAAAAAAATATACATAGATAAAAAAATGAAACATTTTACCCATTATTTTATTCATGTTTCTATAGTTGAAGTTTTTAAATTTAAAATTAATATATTTGTTATCTGCATTAGCATTATGGCTAAACAAAGTTAGGTGACTTTGATGAATTAACATATTTATTGTCATCCAAAAAGAATCATTTAATCCAAATTTGTCATAGGAATCACCATTATTTGTAAAGTATTTTTTTTTAATAATTTAGATGTTTTCTGAGATTATTTATTCAACTGTCAAATCCTCAAAATATAGAGTCATTAAATTTTTTTTCGAAAAAAAGTTAATTTGAATATAATTTAAAAAAAAATCTGTTCGAAATAAAAGACTAATTTTTTCTTTTAAAAAAAAAAAAAAAAAAAAAAAAAGGAAAAGAAAGAAAAAGAATCACTGTGCTCGGGTTTTTCGCCAAAATTCTTCACATGAGTTACTTTCAAATTTTACTACTTTCGGACCCCAACGTCCGGTTTCCTTCAACTCTGCGAACGAAATCTGATCTGAAGAATGTGGAGGGCTAGAAAGGGGGATGAAATCCCTTGGTACAACTGCAGTCCCACAGCTGCGTTCTGAGAATTGACTTTCACAGGATGTTACTTTTACCGCCAGAAGGAAAAATATATCATTCCCATAAACCATCAATACATTTGGTATCTTTAAGCTGAAAATACTTTTTCAACATGCAAATTCAGGAAAATTATCTATTTGTAAATAAAATTTAAAAAAAAGTCATACAGAACGAATTTAAAATATAATTAACAGCAATTTTTTCGTCAGTCTAATATAAATTTTTAAGTAATGCTAAATCAATACATTTTTTAAAATTTCTCATTAATTCAAAATCTTATCAAAAATTTTTAAAAGTTATATAAAAGTAAAAAGGAGATTTTCTCATTTTTAAAGTAAAAAAGAGATTTTCTCATTTTTAAAAGTAAAAAGGAGATTTTCTCATTTTTAATAGTTTTAAATGTAATCACATATTATAAAACACATTTTAATCAGCTATTTTATCAACAAGCACAAATGCGTTGAATTTTAAGTTTATTAAGTAAAAATAATTTGCACATAAAATTTTATTTTTAATTCCAGCAACTGTTACATAATTCATAATGATTGACTAAAATGACATAAAATGGTATTATCTTCTAAGATAAATTTGAAACTTTAGCAGTTAGCGAATAAGAGAAAATTTTATTCAGTTTTAGGAAAGATTAATGCAACAATAAAAAATCTAGCTAGGCTTCGTGTCTAAAAATGACCATTGAGGGACAAAAACATTTCATAAAAAAATATGAATGCTTATTTATATAAAAATAAGAGAATTTATGTAACTGTAAGATATCTCATTCTTCTTTGCAACAAATGTAATGTTGAAACACAACTATGGGGTGACAAAACAGAGGATTCCTATTACAGGATTATTTTCTTAGAATTTTAAGCAAGTATATAAATTAAATTTTTATTTGAACATCTTCATTCATATTATTAAAATTTATCAAACTGTATTTGTAATAAAAGTATGTCAAACCTTAGGTTGAATTTTTATAAGGCGGAAATGTTAATCAATTGTATCATTCTGTTAAATATGTTAATATTTCTTAAGGTTGGTTGGTTTGTCACTCAAAGGTCATTTTTTGCGCACGAGGGCTAATTAGACCGGGACCTACGGTTTAAAGTGGATTTCGAACTACTACAAAGATTCATGCCCAAAGTGAGATTCGTACCCACGAACTGTTGAACCGAAGGCAAAAGCGCTAACCATTCAGCTGCCAGCTCGGCTAATATTTCTTAAACTTAACAGTTAAAAAAATGCTAACATGTTGAACAGTGACCAATTTACGACTAAACAAGACTTATCTTTTCTAAGAAAAAATATAAAATCAAATGTTTTAACTTTAATTTAACTTTATTTTGCTGGCAAACATAAATTTTAAAGTGAAATTTCTCTAAGAAATTTATCATGAATCACATGCATTATTTAAAATATTGAATAAATAGTAAATATAATATTTTGTATTATATCTCACAAAAACTGATTTAATTTTGTTACTTGAATTCATATAGGAAACTACGACTTTTTAAGTTATTGATTGATTTTTTATTATTGAGGTAAGATTGGAGTACATTAAATTATGAAGTAAATACACTATTTATTGAAGTTCATTCTCTCAAATATTTAAATTGAATAAGAAACTTTTCTAGGAAACAATAAACAAAACTTCAATTTTTATGATGAAAATTAAATAAGCTGTTATTAAATAATTTATTAATAACTTGTTGAAATATATTTAAGAATTTAACTGTGAAAATCTTTTCACTAGTTTATAAATTACTATTAATAATTTTAATTTGTAGTACATGAATAGTATTTAGTTAAGTGTATTTAAATAGCAAAATGATTCCGGTTTATTTATGATATGTATGTAGACAAGTAAAACTCATTTATAGAAAGCAAAATACAAAAGTGTTATAATAAAATTATTTAAAAAATAAAAATTTACATTTTCAATATTTTATTGAAGTCTACATTATATGCAATAATAAAGATGCACACGATGTGAAATATACATTAATTTTTAAACTCTCATTTGTACAGAACTAACAGTCACCATAACATTAATATATGTAACAGATTCTTCATACATTATGTAACAGAAATAATAGTTATCAAAACTGGAAATCTCATTTCTTGGTTCCAATTACTTGGCATCTAATAAAAATAAATACGAAAAATTATAAAATAAGAATTGAAATTAAAAAGACCTAGAATTCAGCAATTAAAATTAAAAAAAAGAAAAAAAAAAATACACTACAAAAGCACGCTTGAAGTCGAAAAAAGTATTCTATTATTTTATAAGAAATTCCCTTCCAAAACGTCATTAACTCCGCCTAACTGTAAACATAACGTCATCAACCCCTCCTCTTTCCTTGACGTTATCTGTAATCAATAAGCAATCGTGTTATGATGCTATAGCACCATAACAAGATTGCTATCATCCTCTTGGCATTCTATTTGGCTAGGAATTTGGCGTAGAATCGGAGCAGTTCTGCTTACGGAAATATCCCCATTCCAAAGTTATTCATTAATATCTTTAAAAATGTATATCTTACATATAATTATTAAATTTTACTTATGATCAGTGATTTAACCAAAAAAAAAATTAAAAAAACATAACTATCATTCAAGTTTGCAGTATTATTTTTTTATTTACATCTTACTTAATCGTTGCAGAGATGGCCGTTATTTAACGGAACTGTTATTTAAGAACCGTTATCAACAAATAACCGTTTAATAAATAACGGGTTCTTCAAAGATTATGCAATTAAGATAACGTTTTTCAATTCCGTAACTGGTGAAATCGTTCCTGTAATAGTAACTTCTCAAAGTCTTTACGGTATTGTAGAAAGTTTCTACATTGTGTTATTTTGTAACTTCCGGAACTTTACAGCTGACCTCATTGTTTTGTAACTTTAAAGCCGTTATCGCTATTTTAGAACTTCCGGAACTTTAAAGTCGTTATCATTGTTTCGCTACGAAATTTTAAAGTTGTTATTACGTTGTTTTGGTTTCTAACATTGACGTTGAGTTTTCTCGGAAACACATTCCAAGCTACTGGATGCATACCATGTATAGAAACTAAGAATGAATACCTTTCGGTTCCTCACGTTCACGAAGGAAAGTTAATTTAAAAGCGGATGCATGAATAAATGTATTTCATTTAAAAGAGATTAAAACATTTGTAAAAATGGGAATTTTTAAAAATACATTTTTTATGTTAATATTGTACAGGCATTTTATTAATTATCTTCAGACTTTATTTATTAGTATTGTTTTTTACTTTTAGCAAATTTTTAGCAAATTAATTTAGATAAATAAATTTTTAATTATTTTAAATAATAATATAATTGATTACATTAAAATATTTTTAATGTAATAATTTTACAGTCCTAAAAATGTATTTGATGAACATCAATAAAATAATTGCATCATATTTCTTGTAGAAAGCCATTTATAAAATTTAAGTTGAAATAAGAAGTATTATTGTTGTTAAGTTATTAAGAGTCATGATAATAAATGATGCAATGTATCTTTATATTAAATTAATTATTGTAAATTTGTAAATATAGTTGCATTTATTTAATGTTTGAAAATAAAATCACAATAAAATTAACATCCCACGTATTGAATTCCACATATTATACGTATTACAGCTGCAAATTTCTAAATTTTCATCATTTATCTTTCAGGTTAAATTATGATGGAAAAAAAAATTTTCATAAAAGGATCTTTTTTGTAGTTTTATTCCTATCTAATTTCAATATAAATCCTTAAATATAATTAGCTCTACTCATTACATTTTTAATTTTATATAACTAATAAAATTAAAAACTTTTTAAAATAATTTACCAGATATTAAACAGCATATTTACGAAAAACATTCTGAAGTATCTGTTTGTAATATTGAATTATCTTCAGAGGCTCTTTGAAGAAATTGGATGAAAAGGTTTGTTTAATAAGAATTGAAGATATTTCACCATAGTATTTATTAGAAGCGTTATTTTACTTATTTTTTAAATGTAGACAACAGTATTTTTTAAAAAAGTTTTAATAAATGAATTTTAACTGAGTATTAAAATTGCTTAGTTAAATACAGTTTGGATCTGAAGGAAATTTTCATAAATTTTATCGAAATAAATATTAATTTATTTTTAAAATTTTAAGTCTTTAACAATGATTTCTAAGAACTTTGAGATTTGCTTAAAAGTAAACTAAGATACTTTTTATACAATCGTTTCAATTGAATTAGTATTTGTGCAATTCTTGTACCATAAGAAAATATGCGATAAATTATTAAAGCTTTTCAGTACAATACAATACAATTAGACAATTTATATCATAAGGTCCAACAACTTGAAGACGTTGTATAGTATTTCTTTAAATATCTATAATGTGTTCTTTATGAGAGAGCTTCTTCGTAAACAGAGACTGGGTTTTATGTATCATACGACAGTAACTTGAGAACTCTTTGTACCTACGCTGACAAATTAGATTCAATCATCCCTTTTCTTCAGAAGCTGTTAGACCAGACCAAAAATCTTTCAATGTAAAGTAAAAATGTTAAATCTGTTTATTAATTTAATCTATTTAAGCTCTTATGATATCAAAAGATACTTGCAGATGAAACGATACAAATTAAAAAATTTATTAGTTGATAAAATTCTTCATTTATAAGAAAACTTTTTTATATGCAATAATTTAAAATTTTTAATTTATGTATTATGTGAATAATAAAAACTGCATCTGAACTATTTACTGTAGTAATGTGCTTATCTATTTTACAGAAGCAATTTTCATACATTTTTATTTAAAAATACTGTTTAATTGTTAGCACTTTAAATTCATTTTATTAATATCACATAGCTTTCTTATTTTTACTTCCCCGTGAGGAGTAATTTCATCTAGTAAAAATATTTAAATTAAATACACAAATGAGGTACATAGAACAGTAAAATCATGTATATAAAGTAAAATACTATAAATCAGAAAGGCAAATTACTATATTCGAATAGTTTCTTGTAGGTGCTAAATATTCTGGTTTACATGTACAATTCTTTATTTTTAAAGAAAATATTATTTTATATTTATGTTCATAAATATGTAATTTATAGTATATGACATCTGTATATATCTAATTTAATTTTACGAGTATACATAGATAATTTATATGAAAATTAAATTCTATTAAAATGTTGAATATTGAAAAAGAAATTTTTATGAAACAGTAAAATATAATTGATTATTAAATATAAGTTAGTTTAGTGTATACCGCTGGTTAAATTATCATTACTATGATTTCACTATTTGAAAATTGTGGGTTTACTGATGTTACTTATTACTGATGTTACCATAAACAATGATGGATGGATGGCACCCTATGAATATTGATTAATCGTATGGTTATATATATAAGTTGATAAGATAGTAAAATTAAGAAGTTTCGATCAAAATTCAACTTTTTAATTATATTGTGTCTCTAATTACAGAAATACTTTTTCCAAGAAGATGCATTTAAAGATTTATTCGAGAATAAGTGATATACTCAATAGTAATCCTTAGTGTACAAGAAACATCATTTATAATTTGTAAGAATATATATATATATATATATATATATATATATATATATATATATATATATATATATATATATATATATATATATATATATATATATATATATATATATATATATATATATATATATATATATATATATATATATATATATATATATATATATATATATATATATATATATATATATATATATATATATATATATATATATATATATATATATATATATATATATATATATATATATATATATATATATATATATATATATATATATATATATAATATATATATATATATATATATATATATAATATATATATATATATATATATATATATATATATATATATATATATATATATATATATATATATATATATATATATATATATATATATATATATATATATATATATATATATATATATATATATATATATATATATATATATATATATATATATATATATATATATATTATATATATATATATATATATATATATATATATATATATATATATATATATATATATATATATATATATATATATATATATATATCTTGAGGAATAAATTAAATTCATGTTGTGAGAAACTAAATTACTAAATTATGTTTGGTTTAAAACAATTCAAATTTAAGTATATTTTATGCATTAAAGTAATAAAGAATATATTAATAAGCAGTTAAGATCATTGGGAAACAAATTATGTAAAAACACATTACTTAAGAATTTTAAAACTGAGAAAAATCAATTGACAGTAAAGAAAATTATGAATCTAATTTAATCCATTGCAATTATTTTAAAAAATAAATAAATGAAAATCAGTCAACTTTATCAATAATCAAAATAAATTAACTTAAATGTTGAACTTCCATATAATAAAGTAGGAAATTCCTAAAATATTGATTAAAGAAAATAACGAAAGTCATTAAGATTTCTTTCAGTAAGTGATTTTTGATGCTCAGTTACTAAAATCCACCCTACTCCTCATTTCCTCAAAAAACCAGCTTTGTCATCCCACGAAAACTTCCTTTCGCTCCATAGAATTTCCAAGAAGGACAAAGGAAACGGATTTCTTGAAATAACTTTTCATACAGCCGTTATTTGATATCGCTTTTTAGAACATGTTGTTTCCTTGGAACGTAAATTCGATAACTAATTATCAAAAAATAACTGCTTTTGCCATCTCTAAATCGTAGGTTAAGATTTTGCAAGAATATGTTGAAAAGGAATAGCATAGCTTTCGTTGGACTTTTTCCATTCTAATGTATTATACACTACTGGACATTACAATTGCTACACCAAGAAGGCGACATGCTACAGACGTGAAATTTATACGAAAGGAAGAAGGTGCTGTGATATGCAAATGATTAGCTTTTCAGCGCATTCAGACAAAGAAGGCGCCAGTAGCGATACCTACATTGTGTTTAAATAAGGAAATTGTTCAGCCGGTTCCTCATACACAAATTGCATTTGAACGTTGTTGCCTGGTGAAAAGTTGTTGTGATGCTTCGTGTAAGAAGGAGAAATGCGTACCAGCACGTTTCTGACTTTGATAAAGGTCGAATTGTAGCGTACCGGGATTGTGGTTTATCTTATCGCAGTATTGCTGCTCGCGTCGGTCGAAATCCGATGACTGTTAGCAGAATATGGAACCGATGGGTTCAGGACGATAATACGGAACGAAATGCGGGATCTCAACGGCCACCTATCACTAGCAGCCGAGAAGACAGGCATATTATCCGCATGGCCGTAATGGATCGTGCAACCACGTCACGAGCCGTGAATCAAGAAACGGGGTCGTTTGGAAGAAAAAAGTGTCTGCACGAATAGTTCGACGACGTTTGCAGCAGCATGGACTCTCAGCTCGGAGACCATGGCTGCGGCTTCCCTTGACGCGGCGTCATAGACAAGAGCGTCTTCAATGGTGTGATCAACGACGAACCTGGGCGCACGAATGGCGAGATGTCATCTTTTCAGATGAATCCAGGTTCTGTGTACAGCATCGTGATTGTCGCATCCGTGTTTGGCGGCATCGTGGTGAACGTACACTGGCAGCGTGCATTCCTCATCGTCATACTGGCCCATCACCTGGTGTAATGGTATGGGGTGCCATTGGATACACGTCTCGGTCGTCTCTTGTTCGCATTGACGGTGCTTTGAACAGTGCACGTTACATATCTGGTGTGTTACGACCCGTGGCTCTACTTTTTATTTGAGCCCTGCGAAACCATACTTTTCAGCAGGATAATGCCCGACCGCATGTTGCCGGTATTTTACAGACCTTCCTTAATACGGAACATGTTCGGCTGTTGCCCTGGCCAGCACGTTCTCCATATCTTTCACCAATAGAAAACGTCTGGTCAATGGTTGCTAAGCGACTGGCTCGTCACCAAACGCCAGTCACTACGGTTGATGAACTGTGGCATCGTGTTGAAGCTGCATGGGCATCTGTACCGGTACATGTAATCCAATCTCTGTTTGACTCAATGCCCAGGCGTATAACTGCTGTTATTACTGCCTGATGTGGTTGTTCTGGGTACTGATTTCTCAGGATCTATCCAGCCAAATTTTTTGAAAATTTAATCACTTGTTATTTCTAGTATAACATATTTGTCCAATAAATATAATTTTGTTATCTGCATTTTTTCCTGGTGTAGCAATTTTAATGGCCAATAGTGTATAACAATCAATGCATCTAATTTTGAGATCCAACGAAATAAATGTTAATCGATTTTTGCATCTTTTCTTTAATTCGACATAAGGTTTCCCTCTGTACAGTTTCATTACAAAATCACGTTGTAAAAATTAATTATCCATTTAGGACATTGTACACTGTTTCATTATGTCCAATGAAATCCATCGTAAGCATGGTCCGATAATCACGATATAAAATATTATCACGAATGAAAAATTTTAGGGCTTACATATTTTAAATTTTTATAAGATAGTTCCACAAAAACAGAAAACTAATCATTCCAAAATGACTTTTGCTTATTAGAAATTAGATTTCAATTTTCTTCAACTCATATGGTTTGTTATAATACTAGGGCACCAGTGGGTGTGCCCGATAGTGAAAGGATAGAGAATCACACAGAGAGAAAAAATGAAAAAAGTATATCCATGCCCGAACCAGTATTCGAATCCGGAACCTACAGCTCCGAAATTAGGGGTGTTAATCACTTTGCCATCGGTTGACCTATCAAAAGATATACGGAAATCAATTTTCTCCGCAGAAATTTTATAATTAAATAACAATGTGTAATTTCACGATATTCTTTTCTAATTTGGTATTTTTATTGAATATATTGAAAACTGTGATTATCCAATAAAACTAGTGCATATTTCATGAGCATTTTATATTCTGAATTCAGTCAAACTCATGGAATTACATTATTTTTGAATACAATATAGTTACATTTTTAAAAAAAATATTTGCTTGTGTGTGTGTGAGATAATTTTTATAATAGTTGTAAGTCTTTCTTTAAAATATTAGCAGACTATCATCAACATAATTCAAAAATTAGTATTATATATATATATATATATATATATATATATATATATATATATATATATATATATATATATATATATATATATATATATATATATATATATATACCGGGTGAACATTATCAAACTAACAGTGCTCACAGTGTTCTGTAGCATGATCTATTTGAGAGAATGGCACCACATTTTGGAGGAAGAGTAAACAAAACGAGGAACGAAAGATTCCGCAAAATAAAAAAAGTCTTAGTTCCAAAAGTCACCGCTAGGGAAATATTTGGCGCTGTATAATAAAAAATACAGTGTCAACAAATGTAAATCAATATGGGAATTACCTTTTATTTTGCATTCAAATGCGGTTCCATGTGGCTGCCGTTGTTGTGGACCACATATTGCATTCTGTGCGCAATATGCACTACAGCAGAAAGTAACATGTCTGCAGGAATCTCCCGTACACTCCGTGATATGTTATCCTTCAACATAGCCAGCTCTTGGACCATTCCTTGATAGACCTGGGACTTGGATAGACCAGGTAACCCCATAGCTGGAAGTCACATGGGGTAAAATCAGGCAACCGATTTGGTCATGCAGTTGATAAGTAGCGGCTAAAGACTCTTTCTGTCATGAATTTCTGTCGTAGCATCTGTTGCACCCGTACAGCAACGTGTGGAGGGGTTCCATCTTGCATGAAAATGATTTCCCCCAGGAATTGTCTTTGCTGAAATGCCGGAATTTTAAAGCTGTTCAACATGTGGCGATATTTCTCTCCGTTAACAGAACAGGTTTACGGTCCTGTCGGGGTAATGTTCTCATAGAGGAATGGACCTACGATAAATTCCGCTGTGAACCCATACCAGTAACCTTTGCTGAATGTAAGGGAACTGCTATGATTGCATGTAGTGATTTGTCATCCCAAATTAGCAGTTCTGGATATTCATAGTTCCATTCAGATAAAAGTGGGCTTCGTCTCCCCATAAGATTTTTCACGGCCAAGCATCATTCACCTCCATTCTGGCAGGAAAGGTGAGAGTAAAAGTCAATCGCTTATCATGGTCGGGGTACAGTAACTCCTGTACACGGCTGATCTTGTACGGATAGAAGTTGATAATCTTTCGTAAGATTTTCCATACCGTACTGTAAGGGATAGCCATATTCCGAGCTACTCCATGAGCTCTAGAGGTGGCAGCAATACTGTCTGGTCCTCTTTCGACAATCGCGATGGCAACTGCTTCGATTGCATCCTGCGGTACAGATTTTCGTCCTCTGCCTGACTGAACCTTCAGAGAACCTGTTTTCTTAAATGTCGCAACCATTGCTTTTAGCCCATTAACTGACGCAGGACCGTTACCTTTACGCATTTTCTTGTGCGTTCTAAAAGCATGAAGAGCGGCTGACGCGTTGCACTGGTTGAAGTAAAAGAATTTGACCAGTAACGCACGCTCGACTAAAGAAGGAGACATTTCACATAAACTTTGAATCCGATTGATTCGAAACGTAACACATTGCCTTTTAAAACCCAAGCAGCTGCACTGTGCCAATGGATGTAACGTGAAAATTGAATAAAGAACTTCTTCGGCTCAGCGTACGTGATATTTCAGATCACGAGACTTTATCTGTGTTTATGTAGATTTTACGCTTTTTTAAAAGTGTGGCCTTATTGCACTTGAACTATATAAGAAAATGTGCATAGTAAAAGGTAATTTTATTCCGTATTAACTTGCATTTGTTAACACTCTATTTTCTAATACACAGCGCCAAATAGTCCCCTGCGGTGACTTTTGGAACTAATTTGTTTTTTATCAGAATTTTTCGTTCCCCATCTTGTTTAATCTTCCTACAAAATGTGGCGTCATTCTCGCAAAGAGATCGCACTACAGAACACTGTGAGCACTGTCTGTTTAATTATGGGTAACCGGTATACATTACACATGCACACACACTGCCCGACATTGAAATTGAAACATCAAGGAGTTGAAAGAAAAGAGACGAAACTCGGCAAAATGCATTCGAAATGATATGCATAATACAGAACGAGAAAAGGGTGGAATCACTAGGTTGTAGGTCCATCGTGGATGGCAATATACGAAGCAACACACCTAAGAACAGAGTCAATGAGGGTACGGATGGCGTAATGAGGAATGACTCTTCATTCCCTGTGAACCATTTCAAAGTGCATCTTCTAAATGAGACAGTGGCATGGTTTGAAAATAGCATCCAATCATATCCCAAACGTGTTCATTTGGTGAAAGATCTGATGAACATGGTGACCAAAAAAGCAGCTAAACACTTTGCTGGGCATGTTGCCTGATGCAGCACAGTTAGGCTTTATCCTGCTGATAAAGTGCAATGTGCACTCCCTGAAGGTAGGAGAGTGTCACTGGCTATAGCACATAATCTACTTAACAATGAGATGTCTTAGTGCTGTGAATACGAACTAGAGGTGACCTGGAATCATACGCAATGGGATCCCAAATAATGATGCAGCGCTGTCACGGGATGGGGTGTTCCACAATTGCTGCGGGAGTGGACTTGTCTCCACGTAAGCGCAACACTTTCTCATGGTGACTATCACTGATGAAACAGAAGCGTGAATCATCTTAGAAGATGATCCTGGGCCACTCCGTAGTCCACGTGACTCTAATCCGGCACCATTCCAGACATTGGCGTCTATTCTGTAGGGTCAATGTCAGCTTTCTTAATGAACGCCATGAGCGCCGCTCACTAACAACCAATCGATGGCAAATGATTCTACTCGATATATGGGAGCATCAAGGATGTCTTGTAAAGTCTGCAGAATTTATATAGAACAGCTTTGCATTCTGCAACCGTCTCCCGTCGGACACATCAAATCACACTTGTTGACACCACTCTAGCTGCACCGGCAACTCGCAAATGTTCCACGGTTCCTTATTCTAACCATCATCACAGCAGCCAGTGCATTTTGGATGTGTCCGGGTGTCTGTCAGCGGCGATTTGCTGGAAAGACTAACCTGCCCTTCTCAGTCTAATCACTATGCCCCTCGTAAATTCGTCTGTCTACTGAAACTGACTCCGTCGATAATGACTTGGCATTCTGTGCAATTACAGGCATCGTTTGTGACAGGAACTAATTTTCAACGATTTTCCAAGCAGCAACAACAGTGCGAATATTGTCCACACTATGGGTACCTCACTTTATATCTTATCCTGTCTGCGTTGGAGAGCAGCACGTTTCACATATGAAATTTAAAACTTATCATTTTTAAGTATAAGAGCTTTGTTTAAAAAAACATCTTCGAATATAATAATCATATGATTATTATTTCAAAAATATTTTATAATTTCTATGAACTCTATCACTTTATAAACATTTCTCCGAGACATTTATTACAAATCTGAATAGTTAATTTTATTTTTATTAATGGTGGAAAAAATCACGATGCATTATGCAAAGTTTTAATTAAGAATTACAAGGGATCATTATTTATAGGTTTTCAGAATATTAATAGATAACACATTTAAATAAATTGCATAATATAATTAATGCACATTTTTTTAAAAAATAAAAAATTTCTAATTATAATTTGAAAATATTAATTGTTAAAACAAGTGCTCATTGTTAATTAAAAATAAGATAAAATCAGTATTCTTGCACCTAATTAGAATATACGTTCTAGGAATAAATTTTCTCCATAAAAAAGGCTTAATAAATAAAGTTATTTGAAAGTAATTAAAAAAAAATTTATAGAATAGGAAACTAATATGCATTTTCTTTATGCAAATAATATGCAAATTTAATATAAAAAATTATTTTACTTATTTGATTGCAAGATATTGAAGTACTGATGTGAACGACATACACAAAGTGATATGAAATTCCCGGAAATTTTGAACAACGGAAATTTACTCAGGAATTTTTGGAAACATTGAAAGAATAAACGCATCACAATCATCTGGATCATTGTTTTGCTTTTACTATGAAGAGAAATTAAGTAAACTATGTAAATATACAAAAAATTATATCTGTTCTGTTTACCAAGTTTACCATTGGATCAAAGTGTTCGAAAGTTAATAAGTTTCGTTCTGAGAAAAGCAAAAATACTTGTTAATTAAAATATTTCAGAGTAATAACCATTGTAACAAATCATAAGAAAACAATATTTTATATGTTCCAGTTATAATTTTTAATCACATATTTTATTATTCTTTGTTTAATGTATGTAATGCTAGTTTATATTGTGCCTGTAACTTAAAATTAAGAATTCTTATTTTCTATTTTTCGTTTATGCTTTGCTTATGTAATTTTTTAATGCCAAGTTTACCATTGCATCAAAATGTTGATTGGAGTATATGGATTAACTTTATAACCTTTTCTCTAAACTTAAACCTTAATTTTAATATTTTAACAACTTTAATTCGCTAAATAGTAAAGAAGCGTACAGAGGGTAAAATGCGCCAAGAATGCGATAAAGCCCGCCAGACTGGTTTACCGGTTCGGATTACGTAGGTATGACGTGATTTTCGTTTTACATGCGCGTTTTGTATGTAACCCATAAAACTATTACAGAATAATCTTAAAGCATTGAGTTTCGATATTCGATTTTTGGAGTTTTTGTGTTACTTGCGAAAATTAATAAGTATGGATGAGGATATATTGACTTTACATTTTCGCGGAGTACGTATGGAGAAAGAATCATCAGGAAAACATAATAGATGATTTTTTAGAACCGATAAAAACGGTATATTCGCCGAAAATTAACGATTTGGAGATCGATGAAGATTTGGTGAGTTATTTTGTTTTTCATTACAATTTTATTCATATTTAAAAATAAAAGTTTTTACAAAAAATGAATGTTTCCATAAGTAAATAAATGTTTAAGTTGTGTGTATTGCGTTTTTCATGTTAGTACTAGAATGTGCCTTGTACTTAAATTTCTTTAATGTGGACGTAACTGCTCGTTATATTAAAATTCGAGTTTAAACAAAAAATGAAATTTGTTATCGTTCGAAATTTAGCTTTATTGCCCGGTTGGCACTGTACTAGGTAGCGCTACACTGATGTTTTTTTTAAGGTGGGTGCCATTGCTCGGTATAATAAAAATCGAGTTTAAATGAAAAAAAAAATGAAATTTGTTAACGTTCGAAATTTAACTTTATTGCCCGGTTGACACTGTAGTAGGTACCGCTATACTGATGTTTTTTTTTTTTTTTTTTTTAAGGTGGGCACCATTGCTCGGTACATTAAAAATCGAGTTTAAATTTAGAAAAATGAAATGTGTTAACGTTCGAAATTTAGCTTTATTGCCCGGTTAGCACTGTAGTAGGTAGCGCCACACTGATGTTTTTTAAGGTGGGCGCCATTTCTCAATATATTAACAAAAATTTTGTTTGTTTATTAAAATTTTAAAACTCCTACAGTATTTAGTTGTAATGAAACATTCAAATTTTTAATATTTGGAATTCGGAAAAACGCGCGATTTCAAAGCTGAAGTTCGAACGCGATCGTATTGGTTGAAATGTATCGCGCGTAGTGACGTAATTTAGGTTGGCGACAGAGCTGTGGAGTGCTTGGTGTGAAAATTTGAAATCACGCCAATCCCGTACGTGTCTGTCCTCATTTACCCTTTAATTATTGTAACATTTCCATGTAATGTATAAAATTGCTTTATAACAGAGGTAATTTAATGTTGATAGTATCAATTATAAAAATGTTTGAAATGTTAACCTTACATTGTTTCTGATGTTATTTTATTTAACATTATTTATATGAGTAAAATTGTTTACTTGTAGCTTCAACTTGCCACAGTGACAGCTGTGTCTCAGATATTGAGGCGCAGCTTGTCCTTACTTGGACCTTGCGCCATTAAAACCAACCAACCAACCTCAGATATTGATGCAAAGCAGTATATAAAGAAATGGTTGATGCATGCTCCTGATAGAGCCGTTAAAAAAGAGTTTGGGAAAAGTCCAGTCTAATGCTTATAATATGTAATAAAAATAATAAAGCTTTATCTTTTGTGAACATTTTATTTTTGTGATTAAATTCATAAATATTGAAGTAGATAGTTTAACAAATATTAAAATAAAAAAATGCAGTAAAATAGTAACACTTTATCTCAGAATTTAATTGAATTTTTAATCTTATTATAATATTATATTTAATACACGTGTTACTAAAAATTTGTAACTTTTTTCTTTTATCATCCTTAGCTCTGAAAATATTGATTTTGAAAAATTTCTAGAATATTCATATTTAAGTCAATTTTTCTGCTGTTATTATAGAACTGCTAAAAAACAATATCAAAAATTAATAAAACAAAGACAAAATAATCAAATTTCTCTGTATTCTATATTAAAATAGAATCAATTTTTTATTTTAAATCTATCAAATGTATCTAGTTTAGAAAGTTTCTATAATAATATATACCTCTTGTTACAAAGACATCGGAACTAATTGAATTATGTATGATTTTAATTTCTAAAACTGAATCTATGAACAGATGTTAAAATATATATCTTATAAAAGCAATAAATTTTTTTAGATTTTTGCAATTAAACTCCACTGTAAAATTTGTTAGAAAACATTTGGAAAATCATAATTAACAATCTGCTAATTTATTTTTTCTAAAATTGGAAACTATTTTTAAAAAAATCTTGATAAATATTGTCTGAAAAATCATTTATTGGATTTTTCCTATTAGTAAAAAAATAAAAGCAAATCTATAAAACTGAAATTATTGAATGTTAATTTTGTGTCCTGCAATGAAAACTTGAAAGTACTGAAGTGTCCTATAGTGAAAAAATAATAGATAAAGGGTAAAATACATTTCATATTAGTTTCATTTATATAATTGTATAAAATTTATAAAAAATATAGTAGAAAAATACTTGGAAGTTTTATGAAAATTCGTTTGCTTCACACGTGAATAGATCAAACAATTAGAAAATGTTTTTCGAAAAAGAAATCTTTTTTGCATGGCACGAAAGCCTAGCATCTTTAACCAATTAGGTTACATCCACTCTCCATAGTAAATAAGTGAGTCATGGGAATTATAGTTAAGAAGAATGTTGACTACAATTGTAATCAGTCATTTATTTTAAGTGCTTAAAAGAAAATGCAAAAAAGCACTAGCCAAATCTGTTAAAATAAAAGCTAATATCTGTGAAACACGCTCAATAATTATTTAGAATAAATAAATAAATTTTAGAATGTTGTGAAATGAATATTTCATTAGTTATGGTTTGAAAATTTTTGGGATTTGATGAAATAATGGCACTTTTGTAAAAACACAGATGGCTTTCTTTTTAATAATTAGAAAAAAAGGAAAACTGCTACGGTTTCTCATAAAAAAAAATCTAACCACTAAAGGAAAACTAAAAGAAAAAATAAAAGCTAATATCTTTGAAAAATGAAATTGAAATTTTAAAAGGAAATAATGTGGCAAAATTCTAAATACATATATATTTAAAACTTTTTAAGTAATTTTAATACGAACACTATACATTACATAGAAATGTATTTTATTTATTAAAATATTTATTTTATCAAAAAATATATGTAGTAAATCTTGATTTAATGTATCTATTAAATACTGCATACTTATTTTAGTCATAAAATTTCAAAAAGAAGAACATTTTCTTAAAATACACTTTAAAAATTACGTTAAAAAATTCAATTGTTACTAAAATTTTAATTTTAAAGAAATTAAATATATATATTTATTAAGGTAGAAGCAATAAAGAATAAATGTTTCCTTATAAATACAGTTTTTATTGAAGATGTAATTGTAGGCATATAAGTAAATAAAAAATAATTTTTTCAATTATTTATTATATGTTCTTCTTACACTCATGGACACCTGTAATCATTTCAATTTTAGCAATAGCTGTGATGAAGAAAAGCCTTCCATGAAACGGTCTATTACCTATAAAAATTATTTGATTTCAAATTTCTTAAAATAATTCTATGTATTTTTTGATAAAATATAAATTGAATAAGTTATTAAAATTTTAAAGTCGTTCATTCGTATGTCAACTTTAAAAAAAAAAAAAAAAAAAAAAAAAAAATCCAAAAGGAAACTGGAAATTAAACGAGTTTACAAGTAAAACATGATTGATTTTCCATTTGCTAAGAAAAATCCTTAAAGTAGTTAAAATTACTTCCTGGTATAAATTTTGGATATTTCCATAAGCAGAACCACTCCGATTCTACGCCAAATTTCTTGCCAAATATGATGCCAAGAGAGTGAGCAATCCTGCTACTGCACCATAAACGAGAATGCTTATTGATTAAAGATGTCGTCATTCAAAGAGGAGGGGCTAAAGGTGTATTGATTAGAGTTAGGCGGAGCTAATGACGTATTGTAAGGGAATTTCTTGTAAAATACACGAGTGCTCTTTTCGTTTTGTTACGTCTTCGAGCTTGCTTTTGTACATTTTTTTAAATTGTAGAATTCTAGATATTCTTTTTTACTTCAGCATTTTGCTTGATTATTTTTATTAGATAACAAGTAATTTGAACCAAGAAGAGAGCTTTCAGTTTTGATAATTAGTATTTCTTTTATATTATGCTTTTGTATGGAGAATGTATTACCAATATTAAAAATTGCTAGTTTACCCCAAATAAAAGCTATTAAAAATCAATATGTATTTTAACATGCATCTGGAATATTGTATATAATGTAGATTTCAATAAAATATTGAGAATTTAAACTAATTTTAAGCAATTTCATTGCAGGATTTTTGTACTTTGTTTTCCATAAATAAGTGAAAGAGTCTACATACATATCATGAATAAACCAGAATTATTATATTATTCAAATACTACAAACTAAATTACTGTTCAAATACTGCAAACTAACTCCAGTAACATTAATTTATCAACAAGTGAAAAGTTTCATTGTTAAATTCTTGTAATAAATAGTTTTCAACAAGTTTTTAATAACAACTTTTTTAATTTTCATCAAATAAATTGAAATTTAGCTTATTGTTTCCTAGAAAAGTTTCACACTTATTCAATAAAAATATTTGAGAGAATTAACTTCAATAATTAGTGTATTTGCTTCATAATTTAATGTATCCTAATCTTATCTCAATAATTTAAAAAATCCTAGCTCCTTATAGGAATTCAAATAATAAAATAAGGTCAAATCAATTTTTGAGATATTATAATACAAAATATTAGATTTACTGTCTATTCAACATTTTAAATAACACATATGATTCATCATAAATATCTAAGAGAGACTTCACTTTAAAATCAGTGTTTACCAGCAAAATAAAGTCAAAACATATTTGATTTATATTTTCTCTAAGAAAAGGTGAGCCATGATTAAGTGTAAATTATTTATCGTTGTATATGAATCATATAAATGAAGGAAAAATTGAACTCTTATACTTGCTAAGAAAATAATCCTGTAATTGGAATCCTGTTTTATCACCACATAATTGTGTTTCAACACTCACATTTGTTGCAAAGAAAAATGATAATATCTCACTGTTACTGAAATTCTCCTACTTTTATATAAATAAGCATTTATATTTTTGTGTCACCCAATGGTCCTTTTTGTACACGACGACTAATTAGATTTTTTACTGTAACACATTCATCTTTTCAACATTTCTCTTATTAACTAGCTGCAAAAATTTCAAATTTAGCTTTGATAATTTATTAAGATAATTTAAAATTGATTGATAATTTATTTGATAATGATATTAAGATAATAATATTTTATGTCATTTTAGTCAATCGTTATGAATCATCTAATAGTTACTGAAATTTTAATTGAATTGATTTGAAATAAAATAATTGAATAAATTTTACTTTTAATTTGAAATTAAAAGTAAAATTTTTAACTACAAACCATTTTTACTTAACAAATATACAAAATGCGCGTGTCTTTGATAGATAAAACTAACTGATTGAATTTGTTCTCTAATTTGTGTTCATATTTAAAACTATTTAAATGTTAAAATCTCTTTTTTGTTTTTACTTTTTAATAATTCTTGATGGGATTTTAAATTTAAGAGAATTTTTTTTTTTTAAAAAAAAAAAGTTTTATTCAGTACCTTAATATTATTTAAAAACTTAAACTAGACTGAGGGAAAAATTGCAATGAATTATATTTTAAATTCATCTATTCGGCTTACTATTTTTTTTATTTTATTTACAAATAGACAATTTTGCTTGAATTTGCATGTTAAAAAATGATTTCAGCTTAAATATACCAAGTGATGGTTTATCCGAATGATATATTTTTCCTTCCGATGGAAAAGTGGCATATTGTAAAAGTCAATTCTCAGAACGCAGCTATGGGACAGCACTTGTACCGTGGGTTTTTTCCCCCTTTTAAGACCTCGACATTCTTCCGATCTGATTTCCTTCTCAGAATTGAAGGAGATTTAATTACCGGATGTTGGGGTCCGGAAGTAGTAAAATTTAAAAGAAGCTAGTGCGAAGAATTTTGACAAACCGAGTACATTGGCTCCTTAAAAAAAAAAAATTCTTATCTCGAACAGACATTTTTTTTATTATAAATTTTTTTTAACTAAACGCAAAATATTTTAATGTCTCCATATTTTGAGGGTTTGACAAATGAAAAATTAATCAGTAAATATTTGAATTATTAAAAAAATGTATATACATATATAAAAAAACTTTGCAAATAATGATGTAATTTAACTTTGTTTGGCCATAATGCTAATACAGATTATACGAATATATTATTTTTAAATTTATCTTCAACTATAGCTGCATGAATAAAATACTGACTGAAATATTTCATTAGTTTTATCTATGGATATTTTTTCACACTTTTTTGTTGAAGAAACAGAAATAGTTACAAATTTTCAAATTTAGGTCAAAAACTAAAAAAAAAAAAATTATTTAAAATGGACTGGTATTGATTGATTAGAATTAAAACACTTTTTTGGCGCTACTGTTGTAATTAATTAAATTAATTGCAATAATATATGTGTGCTTAACGATAAAATGTATAATGAAGTGAATCTCCCATTTTGCAAAAAATTATGTTGAGTGAGAGATTTTGTAAAAGTTTTGGTAAATAAATTTATCAAAAATATTAGGTTTATGTGTGATATCACAAACATAACAATACGGTAAATAATTATTAAAATAACAATAACTGGAGGAATTGTTAAATATCTAATTTTAATGAAGTCATTTTTAAACTTTTCTTTAAAAAATTATAATCCTGGTGGAAAATGTAGCAATTTATGGAAGTATGATATTTAGCAATATATTCCAAAAAAAGAAGAAACAAAGGAGAATAGATTTTTCCCAATTACATTTCATGTTAATAAAATTTCACATCCAATGCAAATGTATTATCTGTATTGCATGTGAAATTTTATTCTTTTGTTTTATTCTACGAAATGTTTAATTTCTATTGTTATAAAAATTCATGCAGTGATTATCCCCTCATGCATTTTATATCATCGAAATTTTTTAGTAGTTTATAAATAAGCATCTAATTTTATTACATACTAGAACTAAAAACAGTGATATATCGGGGATTTGATAAATTTTCTTCTTGATTAATTTTCAAGAGACAACATTAATTTTTATACGATTTCGCCATCACAACATAATTCTTTAAAAATCAATCTTTATGGAGAGTCCACTATGATCTATAATTCTCTGTAAGGAATATTGTTCTAATTTTCATGATGTGTTTATACAGTCCATAAAATGTTTAATATTTTCTTGAAAGGTATACTTCTTTAGTCTAATGTCAACAAAAATATTTTGCTAGAATTAAATGAAAATAAAATTGAAAGTATATTTTTTGAGGGAAATAGCGATGAATTTTGAAACTCAAAGTTCTCATGGTGCCAATTACCCCGCTATCAAAGTATCTACTTCACTTAAAATAAACATGTTTTTGATTTCGGAAATTTAAGTCATTTAGCTCATTAAATATTTATTTTCCAAAAATTTTAGAACTTTAAATATTAAAATATATTTTAGTGATTTTTTTTAAATCTTTTCCTCCCCTTTTTCAAAAAACTTAAATATTTCACTAGAATATATATTCTTGAACTTTTATTGTTATACATTATACTTGCATTTTGAAATGTATTCAAAGAAAAAAAGATTCTGAATAAATAGTATAAGAAATCGTTGTGTGATCAAGAAAGAACAAAATTTTACTATTTTCGTGGTTAGAAAAAATTATGATTGATTTCGCAACATTTTCTTCAAACTTGTCGATCAAAAAATGTTTTACTGGATTAGTCACTGAAACATACGAAGTGTGAAAATGCATTTATAAATCTAAGTCAACGAGCTTTAAAATAAGTGATATTTTACGTAACATAGCAGAATTTATTTTAATACAAAAATTTATATTAAGAACTAAATCGTCATTATTTTTAAAAACGATTATTTTCAGTCCTATCTAAATTTCAAATTATAACAGTTGATAATTACTAAATTTATGTATTTTAGATTTTCCCGATTGAACAATGTTCTCATTCACATTTAGATTTTAACATCAAATATATGTTGCTTTTCGAAATATTATTGTTCTCATTTAACTATTTTATTGCACATCAGGTCTCTTATAGTTAATTATATTTGCTTAGTTTTAAAAGTATCTAACATTTTCAAAACATTTTGATGGTTAAGGATTAAACTTAACCCCATCCCAACCACTGAAGTTTACCATACATATAATTCTTTTCATTTATTTATCTTCAAAAATAATTTCAGGATGTTTTTCTAGGATAAATGAATTTGCCGTTTTAAGATTTCATAAATTCAAATTAATTCCGAAGCCAAAATGAACTTACAAATCAAACATAAAAAAAGAAAAAAAAAAAACGTTTCTATAATAAGTTATAAGAATTTTTAATGTAGCAAAGATTTAAATATATGAAGTTGTGCTGAGCTAAAATTTGTCTTTAAATATATTAAAAGTTTAATTTATAATTACATAATAAATATATTTATAAGGTTTATTAATGATGGCTAGTATCATTATGATATTCTTGAAATTATTTGACTTATTGAAAAACACAAAAAAAAGTTGGCAGACTTAGCGCTGGAACTCATTCTCGGAAAATAAATTCGTCACGGCGAAATCTTCAAGTAATAACAGTTGAGCGGGGAGCAAATGACCCTTTTCTTTTTGTAAGGAGGTGGGTGTGTGTGTGAAAAATGTCCTATTCTCTCGCATGAGGGCATTTTCCAAACAAGAAATTGCCGGAATAAAAAGACACACCTAACATTGTTGCAATGATGTAATTTAGTATTCAAAATTGAAAGTTCTAGATTGTAATGAATATTTGACACCGTAAACTCCCCATTATCCAGATGTCTAAATGCTAAAATTTTTTAGTTTTTAATAAAAAATAAATGTCACAATGCATGAAAAAGAAGCTCAGGACTAATTTTCTGAAAAAGCAAATTTTGAAATAGTTTGTAAATAGTGAATAATTTTATTATTTATCAAAGAATAAGGTTGTTTATTCAAGCTGTTGAGTGCACGAATTGGTCAAATGCATTTTTCTGTTGATTTTTACCTTTTCCATACTTTTCTAGATCATTTGCTATAGCCATGCTTCTCGATTTCACAAACAATAGGTAGTTTAGTGTAGTTTTTCGTTATTATGATATTGTTTTGAGTGACTTACAAAAAATCAAATTATAATTTTTTTCAAAAACTATTCAAGATGAAACAGCTGTCAACTAAACAGAATACTATCATTTTTGTCAATTAATATTAGTATTAATGAATTCTAAATTCAATAATATAGAATATAGTCGTGTAGAAAAATTTTTTTTAGTTATAGCACCATTCAATTCAATACCAGGGAAGGAAAAGAAATTGTTGTTAAAATCTCTACACATTTCTTTTTAAGTTTCAAAACGAATCAAACAGCAAATAGTTCTTTGTTAAATGCTTCTAATTTTATTCTTTTGAAATGAAAAACAATTCGAGCATTTTTCAGTTTAGTTTTTGAATCATTAACAGTGATTAATTTAATGACTATTAAAAAAAATTTTTTTTCTTGATAAATTCTTAGCAATGCTATTTCTCAAAAAACTTTTTGTTAACATATTTTTTTTAACTTTCATTAGATATAGCTGCAAAAAAACTGCTCTAAAAGGAAACTTTTCATTTTGGTGGGAGTTTTAAAAAATATAGTAAAAAATAAGGAATTTAAGGATATTTAATAGATTTGCGCTCCTTGCATTTAAAATGAGCTAAAGTTCAATTTTTTCCCCTAATCTTTCCTGAAGCAAAAAAAGACAAATCAAATATCCATTTTATACACATTAAGAAAAGCGTCCAATGTCCATGCTAAACAGCCAATAGCTGAAATTCAGATAAAGTTAGTCGCAAATTCCTTAGAAACTGTAGGCATAAGAAAATTAATGTTCCTCCAAATTTTAATAAAGATGAAATAAAAATTCATTGAATGAAATAAATCTTTAATTTTTTGATAAGTAACACATGCACACACTGATATTTATATAATATTAGTGTGCGTTTCTTAACAAAAAATCTTAGATTTACTTTATTTAATTCATCTATGCATATATTATGTCATAAAAATTCAGTGAAAATCAAAACAATAGTAATAGTTAGCCCCACCATATAGCGATAAACTTTGAAATTTGATATATTTATCGATTGGAATTTAATACATGAATAAGTGAGCAAAAACGGATTTGGTAAGGCATAATAGTGCAAAAATTGTGCTCTTTAATATGCTTAAAACACTCTTGAAGCAGAAAATTCAAAAAGTGAAATATGTTTTGATAAAATATGGGAACAATAAAATTATTAAAATTTATAAGTTGTATCAGGGACAAAATGTCATCGTTTAAAAATAATCATATTACATTTAGAATTAAAAATATCGTCTTTATCACAAAGTACAAGCAAAATGCTGTTCTCATAAGTTACTTTTAATTATAAATGAATTAAACTATGAATGAATTTAAATTATTGTGTGATAGTTGAATTAAATTATTATCCTCATTCTTCAAGGAATACAACAGTATTCACAGTAAAAATATTTATTTTTCATTTATGTAAAATAGTTGGATTTGTACATGAGTTCTTTTATCTTGTTCAAACGCGTTTTTCAAGCAGTTTAAGAATATCAAACATTTATGCTCATTCATTACGAAAAAAAGGTATAATTTATTTGGCAGTAAAACTGGAACATAGAAAGATAGCGATCTAAGCTTATCCAATACCTTCTAAGAGGTGTCGTATAAACTTAGGTTTACTATACATAGATATCACCAATAGTTTATCTTGGCGAAGCATTTTGCACCACAGTTCTGTTAGGGAAATATTCCAAAAATGTTGGCTGAAAATTTTGTATGATATAGTAACATTTCTAAGAAGTGTTTTTCTCCACAGAAAGACATAATAAGAAGTTTGACCAATTAGCTAATAATGTATCACTCAGTTTAAAATCAAATATTTTTCCAACGAGCAATTCTATATAATTTAGATCCCAAAATATTATTTAATACACCTCAATATCGTCAATAACAGCCCAATATCACCTATCACAGTTTAATATTGCCAATAATATCTCAGTTTCGCCAATAATAGTTCGTTATTAGCGATATTGAAGTGTTCCTACATAAAAATTGTATATTTTTCCGCCAATCAAAAGTTGCCAATTTCTTTCGTTATTTTATAACAGTTATAGGTAGTTGTTATCAGCTCAAATATAACAGTAGTAACTGATTACTGAAAAATAACCATTTGGCACAGTAAATGGCTTTAATCTGTGATGTATTCCTAAGTGGGATTCGCTTTTAGACATACGTATGGTGTATATTAGTTTCGGTTTGCAATTTTACGATTACAGTGATATCGATAATCTCAGCATTTTATTCTTAGTAAACTTATAAATTTAGACAGGGATATTCCCCGTTTCTTGTACTTTTTATAAATGTGTTGGCTGTGTCTGACAAATATTATCAGATTGATGTTTATATTAGTAAGTAATTTTAATTTATTCCTTTCTCATGTAAATTTACTTTTATACAAGTTATATGCTTTAATGAATTGGAAAATAACTTTTTACACGTAATCTTTTTAAGAAATAGGAAATAACGTAATTTGTTGATCTGTTTAAATTGATTTGTACAATTAATACTTCTTTCTATTTTTAAATTCTACTGTCAAATTAAATCAAGCACGTACACAGCATTAGCAGTTTTTTGCATCCGACTTGTTCTGTTCAACTGTGTTAAAAAGCGAAAATACTCTTTAAATCTTATAATAAAAATGTATTTCTTTTGTTACTCTTCATAATATTTCTTTATTTGACGTAAACTTTATTATTTCTTATTTCTTTATTTGATTTAAATTTCAAGAATTGCTTATTTATGAAGTAGACTAAATATCTAATGTGATTAATAATCATAGAAATTCACTTTCTTTACACTAAAAAATGAGATATGTTAAATGAACATGAGAAGTGCAAGTGTTAAATTTTCCAACAAAATTATGAGTAACATTAAAACATCATTGAAAATCCACTTTTTCTTGTGTCTTTTATGAAATGAATTTCCTTTTTGTCAATGAAACTTAGAACTTGTATATTTTTCTAATATTGTTATAAAGATAAAATATGAATGATTTCTAAAATAATTTCTTTGCATTATTTGTTTTATTCCATTTTTAGAATTAAATTGCTGATTTGTTGAAAAGAAACACTCCGCTATGCCTCCAAAGGGAAAAGGGCGTGGAAGAGGTATATTTAATTGAAGTTTATTATAATTTTTCAAAATATTTAAAATATATTTTGTAATCCTGATATTTCTATGCATTTATTTTATGCACCTTTTTAAAATTTTGACAATGACCTGGGGGTGCCACATTTCCATCCTGGTGATAAATTTCTATTTTATGAAAATTTTTAATTTTAGATCTAAACTCAAAAATTATGATTTAAGAGAAAATTTTAATTCTTATATTTATTTCTGTGAATATGCACATAAATAATTTTATGAAAAAAACCCGTTCAAAATTAGTTTTATTTGAAATTTAACTTATCTTCAGAATGATGATGTATCATCATCACAAAATCTGGTTATTGCTTCAATGAGGTTGGCTGTGATGTCACCCTTTTAGAAATATAAAAATTTCTCTTTTGTTATTGAGCTGCTAAACATAATGAAAAACTGAGTATTACGGTCTTAGCTTGGCGGAAAATTTTTTTTGCCAAGTGGAGGGGACATTGTTATTGAAAATTGATTGGCAACTCAGAATGGGTACCAATCAGCATAAGAAGTGGGGTTTCCCCCTCCTACTCAAAGGGGGGGGGGGACACTTCATATTTTGTTTTACTTTTTGAAAAATCTACAACAAAACGAAGTAACAGATATTTACATCTCGTATTAATCTGACAAACAAGGAAGAAATGACATTTGTTACTGCAAATCTCATTTTAATGGGCTTGCTGAAAACATTGTAAAAATATATTGAAGATAATTGTTTAAATTTAGAAAGAAAAAAAATATAGGATGATGTTATAGTTATACTAAATATCATATTCTTTCTAGAGTTGTTAAAGCATGTTTGTCTTTATTGAATGTAAATTGAAAACCAGTGAGTTTTTTTGACAAACAATTCTGTTGTGACAAAGGAGAAAGCTTGTTTATTGGAATTTACAGTTCAATGTTAATGTACTTGTCATGATGGTATTTGTATTTCTTTTATTCCTTTTACTAAAGAATAATGATTTGTGTTCAGAAACCTCATGCAGAATATTCATCTTATAAGGAAAAATTAAATAGATGTGAAACAATTGGGAAGAAAATAAAGGTTGTAGAGATTGCTGCTGCTTTTTAAACAAAAGGTTAAACAAACCTACTTGTTAGAAAAGATAATTGAATTTGAAAAAGAAAAAAGAGCTTTTCTTGATAATCAGTGTGCAGTTTAAAAGCTTTTTGATAATGCAACAAAGAAAATAGCATGTGCTGTCAGTAATAATGTGAGTGGTATTATTTAAAATTGATGAACAGAGGTCATAATGTAATGATTGCATCTATGATAAGCTAAAAAAAGTGTTTTAATAAATTATCAGGATAAAATGCTGATGTGTCCAGTTCAAAATTATACATGAATCTACTTTTACTTAAAGTAGTTATCATAAAATTTATTCTCTAAATGTTTAATAATATATCTCTTTAAGTTTTATTTCTTTGTCTTTTTCATATTGTTGTGTAACTAATAATTATAAAATTCTGAGTTATGTAATTTTTAATAGTATATTTCTTTCTAAACAGCATTTGTATTTATATTACAGAAATTAATTTGTAATTATGTAAAAGTAATATTGATTTTGTTTAATTATTAAAAAATGTCGTGATATTTTTTGAAAACATTATCTTGAAAAAGTGAGTATTCCTACCTCTGCTACTTCATTCGAGATAGAAATGTAGATTAATAAAATATCACATTTTCTGTTCTGTTATCATCTGTAATCATTTAGTTTTTATCTCTATTTTTTATCTTTGAACTTGCAAATGCACAAATTCAGATATTTTATATGTTGGGTACAATCAGGTTACTATAGCAACAAAGGATAACATTTTCAAACAAATGCACATTTTACTTCCTAACAAGTTTCAGTTTGCAAGGAGTTTCAAGTATTTATGTTCCTTATCATTCCTGTTACTTCTAGAGTTCATCTATTCAGCTTTTCATTAACAAGATGTTTGTTATTTGAATAAAAGATAATTTAGATTCACCAAAAAGTTGAATACTTGAATCCTTGCTATCCAAAACATGAAGGAAATATATTAATTTCATATTAAGAAATATATAAAAAGTATAAAATTATTCCTGTTACTTCTAGAGTATAACTTAATATCTTTATTAATAGGATGTTTATTGTTTTAATTTGGTAAGTCACCAAAAAATTTGAATAATCAAATGTTGGTCATCTAAAACTTGGAAAAAAAAAATGTATTTACTGCATGTTTTATAAATTCAAAAAAGAGAAATGATTAAAGAAAATGAAAAGGAAAAATGCTGCATATTATATTTTCAACACATTATTTAGATATTTAATATAACATAAAATAAAAAGTTTAAATAAATCTCTATTTTAATTATTTTAAACATAGTTTTTGTGAAAATTAAAAGGGTTACAAACTTCTTATACAGAAAATAATATGGTTAGTAGATAAAAAATTGCATATCCTTTTTTTATACTATGAAAATAGTTTGGAAAAATCATCATATATATTGAGAATTTTCCTTGTTCAATTTTAATATCTAGGAGGTGATGAGGAATAACTTAACTAATGATGAGATGAGTCTTAAAAGAAATGAAATGTTAAAGTGAGCATCGTTAGACAAAATTTTGAAATTGTAAATTGTTCTTATTATAATGTATTTATATACTTCAACTAAAATAATTTTCTTTGAGGTATAGAGTAATACATTTTAGCCCCTTTATAAATAAATATATATATATATATATATATATATATTATATATATATATATATAATTAAAAGAATTACCTTTTCAGTTTGTTTTTATCAAATACTTAATTCATTTAAAAATACTTTGCAGTGTAATATTTTAAAGTATTTGAAAACTTTTGTTATGAAATCTCAGTTTTTTAATACAATTGTCAAATTTTTGTATGTTTAACAAAATATATTTCTTTTTACAATTTTCATATTAAAAATATTTTGATCCAAATTTTTTTAATTTTTTTAAAATTTATTTTGCATAGTTCTATGACTTAAAGATTTGGGAAAAATCCTACAATCCAATACAGGTTTTTGCTTATCTTAAATATTTTTAATTTAACAACACATAATATTTAATTTTACGAAATATTCTTGTATGATCTATCTCCACTTCTTCTGCACTCTTCAAAGGCAGAAATAATTTCAAATATCACTGAGATTATTCGCATACTTCTACTGCAATGTAAAAAAACTTAAATTTTTGTTTTATCTGTTTCCAGTCGATAGTGCAGAAAACTTACATTTTCTTATTCTGCTTTCAACAAATCTGGCATTTTTCTCAAAATCTGAGATTTTGCTGCTAAGGGGGTTGCTTTTCTGAAATATTCACCTTCTGGGTGTTACCATTGGCTAATAAACAAATTATTAGAAGTGGATGATGCTTATGCTATGTATTAGTATCTTGGGGTAGATGTATTGAACATTGATGATAAGAATTTCTGTTCTCACTAGATTATTTGTTGCAAACAGCTTGGTTCGGCACATTGCTTAAAATCATATTTGCCAAAGAAAACTTACGGGATTTGCTCCCCAGTGCCACCAGTTTTCACACATGCTTTCCACTCTAAATATTTACTTTCATTAAACAAAAACTAAAAAATGCACAAAATTTAAAGTATAAAATCAGAGTATAATGCATAAACTTCATGATGAGCTAAAAACTATTTAGACTCGTGAATTTTCCAAAAATTGGCGTTTTGATCAGTTTATTTTTAGACCAGTAAAGAGTAATTTCTGGTTTTACTGTTATACCTTGTAAATTCATCATAGTTAAAAAAACAGATTTCCTCTGAATCTGTTGGATGCCACAACTTTGTTCTTGCTTTCTCTTTAGTAGGATGCTTCTTGATATATTGGTCTGCAAAACGATTAGTTTCAGTAACAATATGCAGTACCAAGTCCTCATCAAAAAATAATTCAAAAGAGATAAGTGGGTTTGAAACATTAGTTATATTTTTCTGTATTCCTGGTTGTCCCGAAAATGGAAAGCATGGAGGCTGCACAGGTAAATTTTTTATATCTAATCGTGTCCAACATTGGGCATCTTACAAGTAGTCGTAATCAGAATCTTTATCAGATGTAATTGTCATATTCCAACGTTTCTGAACCTGATGATGAATGAAAATAGTCATCCAGCTCATTGTCATCCTTATCAGACATATTCTATAAAATATAAAGAGCTTTTATTACACACTCTTAACAAAAACGAAAGTGAAAGAATAAAAAGTTATGAAATACTCGAAAAGAAGCACAAATAACTGCAATGTATGGAATATAAACAACAGCTTTTCCCATCCCAAGAGATGTTCCCCCCTCCAAATCACCCCACTGAAATAGGCAGGTCCATCGTAAACAATGTCAAGGACATTCTATTGCATTTGAAAGCCATGTGTCTAGCTTTACTGATAGACCAATGCAGAGAAGCGTACTTCAGCAAGTCAGCTGCAAGCAAGGGGTTAATAAATATTAATTTTTTAAATACCCACCTGCCTAATTGTGAAGATGCTATTATGTATGTGGGATTATTGAAATGTAATAAATCTTTAGTATATATAATAAAAATTTCTTGTTATTTTTTTTATCATTCATTTTTAGCCACTAAATTTCTGAAGTCAACTTTATAGACATCTACTATATTTTAAGACATTGTACTGCTGCACTTTTTGTGCTTCTCTTCTAATGTTGGAACATAGAAATATGAAATCACAAACATTGTGGTTGTGTGTAATAGCTTGGGTTTATAAAAAGTGGACTGTATTAAAAATTCTTTATTTTTCATAGTTGATTCACCTTACGCATTTTACAACTGCTCTCCTCAGAAGCAGTAACTAGACTCCCTCCTATCTCGTAGTTTTTTGTTAAGAAAATGCTAATCGATTCCCTCAATTGACAGGTAATTTGCAAGTTTCTCATCTGGCTTTAAAACTAAATGGTGCAACCTGGCCAACTCTTCAAACTGTGGAGCAAAACAACAAACTGTGGAGTTTGTTGTATTATCGGAATATAGTTTTTAAAATAAACCTCTACCAGCAACAAATCTTTTCAAACAATCAATGAATGCTTCTGATGTTAAATCTGTTATCATTTCAAGATGAATGGCTTTAGTAACCAAACATATAAAAATGCATACACCTTGTGCAAGACAGCTTTTCTTTGATGTTTATATTAAATGGTCCACAGAACTCAACTCCTGAGCAATTAAATGCGAAATCAGGAGTAACTCTTTAGGCGAATCACCTATTAATTGCTCAATTCCTATAAGTTTAACTTTAAAACATGTAATACAATCATACACAATTTTTGACACGTTTTACCTTGTATAGGCCAAAATTTTTGTCTGACATAATTCAGCAAAGCAGTTGGACCTAAATGAAAATATTGCTTATAATACATTTCTATAATGATTTTTGTGAGATTGTGGCCCTTTGCAAGAATTATAGGAAATTTACTATTGAAATTTATACTTGAGTTTTTTTATTCTACTGTTTACTCTTAATAATCCATCCTGATCTAAAAAGGAGCATAAATGTTTTATCTTACTTTTATCAGGTGCAGGTTTTTTTTACCCAAACATTTCATTTCGGTGGGGAATTCTAATCTCTGAACCTCTTTTACTAAGAATTTTTCTCCTACCTTGATTTCTTCTGTTGATAATTCTCCTTCAGTAGAGCTCTTTAAGTTGTATAGCAATCTGAAAATATAACTTACAACGTGTAATATTTTAGTGTAATTATTACTAATATTGAGTAAGTCATAAATAAAGGAATTTTTGTAGTTAAAGTCAACGCAGATGAGTCATTTTGAGGCATATTTCTCAGTTCATAGGTAAACTCATCTCTTATCACTAATGAAAGAATTTCTCAATTGGGACAAGTCTTCTTCAGCAAGGAAACTGTGGCTGTTAAATCATAATTCACTTTCAATCAGTTTATTAGATTCCATTCCACTTGAGATAAGGTCAGCAGGATTGTCCCTCGATGACACCTGGTGCCACTGATGAATCTCAGTTAGGTCCTGTATTAGGGCAACTCGGTTGGTAACAAACGTCTTTAGCAGGTAAGGCTCCTTCCAGATCCCTGAAAGAATCATGGAATCTAATAAACTGACTTCAGAATCTCCAGTCTCGTGTTGATTTGCAATAGATGACACAGCCATACGCAGACTCAGATGCATCCGCAAATCCATGAAGTTCAATGTGCATTGATTTGCCTATCAATATGCATTGCTTAAATTCAACATTGTTGATTGTTGGCAAAGTTTCAATAAAATTCTGCCATTGCTATATTTCCATTGCAGGAAGGGCATCACTCTACTCTAGATTTAAACACTAAAGTCTTTGCAAGAAAATCTTTGCTTTAGTTATCACTGGACCCGAGAAGCCAAGGGGATCAAAAGTTCTTGCAGTTGTAGAAAGCACTAATCTTTTCATTGGAGGAATTGCACTCTCAAGATGTATTTGAAAGGTGAAATAATATGTGCTGTGTCTCCACAAAACTCCTAATGTCTTTGTCTCTTCCTTGAAATGATAGTCATTTTCAGTCTGTCTTTAATTCATAGTTTTTGCTACACCACTTGTGTAGTATCATTCCTCCACTCCTGAGCATATATTCCAGTTCAGTTTGAAATTGTTTGATTTCATTTATAGTTGCAGCATCACTAAGCACATTGTCCATGTAAAAGTCTCTAAGACGGGTGATGCAAGGGGTACTTTTCCCTTTCATCTTTTGATTACTGAAAATGCACTCTAGTTGCAAGGTATGGTGCATTAACTGTGCCTTACGTAACTGTTTTGAGCTCGTAAGTTTTAACTGGTTCATTCACTCCCTCTCTCCAAAGAATTCTCAAAAGTTTAGTTTGATTAGGGTCAATTAAAACCATTTTATACATTTGTTTAATATCTGCTACAAAAGCATAAATGTATTTACGAAACCTCACCATTATAGAAAAAAGATCCTCTTGTAAAGTACCACCATTAAATTGTAAGGAATTAAGTGCATTTCCTAAAATTGTTTGAGAATATGCGCTAAATACTACGCAAAGTCTTGTACTTTTATCAGGGCAATAAATACCTAAAAGGGGTATATAATACATTCCTACTTCCTCACAATCTGGAATTTCTTTCATGTGACCGAATTTCTCATACTCACTCAAAAATTCCTTATATAATTTTAAATACTCAGGCTCTCTTAAAAAATGATTCCATAACGAATTAAATTTTTTAATGCAATTTCTGTAGATTTACCTAAACATTTTAGGTATTTTTTGAAAGGCATTTTAACTATTTATCTCCCTGTACTGTCTCTCTTAACATTTGTTGTTGAAATGTTCTTCACATATTATTTCTTTATTTTTAGAAATTTTAGTTTCAAAATTTTCTATCTCCCAAATTCTCTATTGCTTCATGTAAAGCAGTATTATCTTTAATATATCCGCAATGTACTTTTCAATTCATTGTAGTGGGTGAGCTCCCACTAACTACATAACCAAAAATGGTATTTTGGAGAAACAAATCATTATTTACAGGAAAAATCTGATCTAATCTGGACGTAATAATTCGTAAAATATTTCAGCGCCTGAAAGTAAATCTATGCAACCTGTTTTATTAAAGTTTTCATCTGTTAATTTAACATATTTTAACTCTGGTACATTAGCTTTAAGCATCTTTGATGGCATGAAATCAGTAATTTTAGAAACAACTAAAAATTCTAACTCTTTTAAAAAATTTCCCTCTAAATTAGAAATTGTAGTTTTAGCAATCGATTTAATTGTTGTGCATGTATCACCTATACCCCAGACTGTCAAATTTGTTTTATTTCGCTTTAAGCCTAAACTATTTGCAAAATCAGTCATTGTATAATTATTCATTGAGCCTTGATCTAAAATAGCTCGCTCTCTGTAAAAATTTCCTCTATGATCTCTTAGCAAGCAATTCACTGTACTAAGCAAAACAGTTTGTGACAGATTTATGACTCGCTTAGAAAGAACTGAGTTGTTTTGGTTTGAATGGAAGATCAGGGAAAGTAAAGACTTCACGGGGAACCGATAAAGGTTGGTTAGTGCTTTCACTTTGTGCAGGTGGCAACTCCTCAGTTGGAAAATGCAAAGAGTAGTGATGCCACCTCTGGACTCCCTCTCTTTGACATAAATAACATGAAAACCGTGATTTGCAGTTACTTACTTGGTGTTTACCAAGGCAGTTAAAGCAATAATTATTTTTCTTAACTATCTCTACTCTATCAAAAACAGGCAAAGCCATATAATATTTGCATTTATATAAGGGATGGTTTTCTGAACCAAGAAAATACTTTGAATTCTTAGAATCAGATAAAAACACTCTAGAAATATTTCTTTGATTTGTAGGATGTTTTCGGATTCACTAGTTTATTTTCTACTGTTAGCGGTTTCTCTCAGGATATATAAAATAAATTTTTTTTTGCCAATTTTATGGGTTCAAACCAAGTATCTGACTGTCTAATACTGATATGAGCAGCGGTTTGTCTATTGTTTGAAATAATTTATCAGATACAATTAATTGTTTTAATTTCGCAAAATCAGACACTTTTCTCAATTTTAAGTAGTAATCAAAACTTGTTTAGAGCGAAGTGAACTGGACACGAGTTTCATTTGGGTGTCTTATTGTTTTTTTGAATTGCTTTAAACATGATTGTGGTGTGGGCTCAAATTCTCTGAGAATAATTTCTTTAACTTTTTCATAGTTATTTAGTTTATTGTCACCAATGAAAGAAATTACATTTGATGCTTTTTCACTGAGCAAATTTAAAAAAATCTCTGCTTTATAATTTCTTGAAACATTTTTTGTTACAAATGCTCTCTCCAAAGAAGTAAAAAATAGATTCCAACCTTCTGGTTTACTCGGTATTTCAATCATTAATGTTTTAATGCTTTTTATAAAGGAATCTAAAGAGTTGCAGTCCTCAGTTTTATTTTCTGAATTAGTTTCTACAATTTTTGAATCTACTCTCAAGTGTGTTAATTCTAATTCAGTTTTCATTCTCTAATTTTATTTGCTCTCATTTCAACTCTGTTCGCTTATTTTCCTCAATTATCTCTAACTTAGTAAACAGTTCTCTTTTATAGATTTTAGGAGATCTGCTACATATTTGGCCTCAATTTTAAATGTGACATTATTCTTTACAATGTTCGTTAATTCTATAATTGTCATTTTATCAGTTATGACCTCTCCTAACTCCATAGTCGCAACTTGCAAATCAACTTTAGTCATGTTTTTAAACATTTTGAAAACGGTACTCAATTATAAATTTATATATAACACAAATTATAAAGATAGTTATTAAGCTCAACACAATTAATTCAAAATGATAATATAAATTATCTGGTGAGTGAATGACCAAAAAAGCTCAAGCACATACCTCGTAGCAACTGATACTGCTCTCAAAGACAGTTGGTTGTTGATGTTTACTCATTCTCGCAATTATTGTAGGCAATATCTCATTAAACCTCAGGTGAGCAGGATCAGAAATGGTTGTGTGTAATAGCTCGGGTTTATAAAAAGTGGATTGTAGAATTTAAAATAGTTAAAAACTCTTTATTTTTCGTAGCTGATTCACCTCACTCATTTTATAACTGCTATCCTCAAAAACAGTAATTTGACTCCCTCCTATCTCATAGTTTTTTTATTTTGTTTTTCTCACATACAAAGATGCCACTGCTGTCACAGTGCTTCATGGTTACAGAATACATTGGTTTGGTTGGATTTCAAATTTTAATTTCAAGCATTGCATCTTACCAACCTAAATTATTTCATTTTGCACAGTAAAAATTCTAATTGTACTCAAACTTTTGAACTTCAAACATTGTAATCTCAAGTTATTTTAGATTTGAAATATCAAAATTTTGAATATTATAAAATCTACACAAGCATTGCAAAACTAATAACTAGTAACTATTTTCATAAAGATTACAAAATAAACTTAAAATAACTAAATATCATGCAATCTAGTGCCAGAGATAATCTTACAGTAAAACTAAATCAGTTATACAAAGCTCCTAGGATATTGTCAATATTTGTAATTCACTTTAAATTTATATATACATGAGAAACATTTATTTCTAATATGGTTTTTAATTTGTATAATATTGAGATCTTGTTCAACCTAACTCAAAATTAAAGAGCATTACAATTGCCTAGAGGTAATTTGAGGTAAAATACTATGTGTAAAGCGTTAGGAACAGTTTTAAAAAATGTTGCTAATGATGAAATAACAAAATTTTCAAATACAAAGTATCAAAAAGCAGTAATCCACCAAATCTCATCAAATCAACAGATCACAGTAAAATTGTAGTTTTCAAAATTCACATTTTTATGTTCCAACATTTGCAGAGAAACACAAGGTTTGATCTAGGACTATCTTAAATATAGTAGGCATTTAAAAAGTTGAATTCAGAGATTTGATGACTTAAATGACTGAAAAAAAATAACTCGAAACTTTCACTATACTTGAGATGTATTCATTTCAATAAACACTTATATATAACATCTCCCCAATCAAACAGATAATGATGAGTATTTACAAAGATGAAATTATATACTAAGCAAACCATGTGCCTAATGAAGGTATCTAGCAAGAACAGAAATTCCCATCATTGATGTCCATCAGTCACCAGCTTAAATATACAGCTGAAGCGCCACCCACTTCCAGCAATTATTTTATTAGCTGATGCCGAAACAGTTAAATAATGAACTAATTCTTTAAGTTACTCTTACAAGTCTAATCTAAAAATGAAAATCACTTAAGGTTTGTTAAATTAAATGCGATATTTTACTTAATTTTAATAAAAATACATTTTTTTGTGCATGCAAATTTTGCTTAACTTTTGCCAATGTAACAGACAGTGAAGATTTCAACAATTCTTTTGATAACTCCTAACTCAGGCCTTGTATTGTAAGGGGTGTTGGCCAAATCCACCTGTTTCATATACTAGGATTAAGCCTCCTATGTTAGATCTGTATATGACATAAAAATTGATCTTATTAAGTTGCAAAAGTCAATATATAAAGTGTAGTTAGTATTGTTATTGAATGGAAATCATAATTCCAGCATATCAACAGTAAATTGCTTTTTATTACTAAAAAGCTGCATTACTAAAATATTAAAAGGAAATATTTTTGATTAGTTACTTTACTTTATATTCTCTTAAAATATCCAAATTGATGTATAAAATTAAACTATAATTTATTCTTGAAGATAGAGTATTCACCTCTTCATTTGTGTGTGTATTGATTATAATCACTTAACTAGTGTGAAAAAACTACATTGCTCTTTTAATCATAAATGTAAATGATTTTATTCAGTAAAAAACTGCTTTATTAACAATGGTTGTTAAATAATTGCAGTCTTTGCATTGTTGCTCAAGTGTTGATCTTGTAATTTACATGTAACATGTTTACACATTATTATAGTATTAGTTTACACACTAATAAGGCTGCAAAAAATATTAATATTTCAATGGTATGTTTGATTTAATTTTTAAAGTAAAACTCAATTTACAAAATTTCCAGTTTTATGTGTTGGTGTCTGCATTTAATGAACTATATGTCCCTAACCCTAAAAAAACAAAAAAAAAATTTATTTCAAGAAGTTCATTAATTTAAATGAATTTTTAAACTTGACATAGTAAGATCTGTTTAGAAATTATCAAAAATATTTCAGTAAGTTGTAATATTAACTTTATTTTTTTTATAGGGAGAGGAGGTGGAGATCGACAACAGGAACCTGATAGGCCTGGAAGACAAGAGAGACAACCCAGACAGGAGCAACAACAAAAACCTACCGGTAACTAAATAAAAATTAATAGAAAATATAAATCAAACTTTTTTATTTACAAGCTTATAACATAGCTGGAAATATTTTATGAAATATGTTAGAAAGAATTAATATCTCTGGAATAGCCTTCAACTTGTTTTCATCTTCCAACTAGTTTAACTTTGGTAGCTTTTGTATAAGACTAAAATATTGAAAGAAAGTGCTTGCATAAATGCTAGAATCTTATTTTATCAAACATTAAACCTCCGAAAGTTAAGGCACAACCTTTTTTTCTAATTTGCAAATAGATGCTTGTAGAAATTCCAAATTTGAATGGTGTGCACAAAACAGGTATGTATTGATTGCAACATAAATATTTACATAAGAAAACACATAAATTATGTATAACAACCACAAAAAGAAAGAAATCTTGCTGGAAAAGTTCATTTTTGAAAAAAATATTTCATAGTTTTATGTAAAATGGCATAAGAAACATAAGAGTTTTAGTAAAAATATGCTTGGTCCTTGCTTGAATGCATTGGCAGCATCAACTTTCCATACTGTCAATTAAGTTGTCGATTACTAAAATGAGAAGTGAAGACGAGACATGACTCCAGTTCTACCATAGACCTTAGAGGAGGACTTAGAGTATCAATATAATAGTACCACAGATGTTCTGTAGGATTTAGGTCTAGAGATCAAGCTCTGGCCAATGCATTTGCTCCAAACTGAGATCTTAAAGATATTCCTCAATAGCTATGGCTTGATGAGGTCTTTCGTTATCGTCCATTGGAATGAAACTGTCAATTACACTGACAAATAGGCAGACATATAGATCAAAGATCTCATCCCAATATCTCACACTAGCCATAGTTCCTCCCTGGAACATATGGAGATTGATCTGACCACCAAGTGAGATCCTTTCCTAAATCATTATATCGCCATGTGTTCTCAGTCATTATGCCATGTGAATCTGGTCTAATTTGTAAAAAGTACAGAACCTCTTCTCTGTTGTCCAGTAAGAGAGACATACATAACTGGTTGCCTTGCCTAGAAGTCTGCATGGTGAAAAAGGATTTTGCATTATATTAGCAGATATTCTTTTCCTTGATATGCTATAGAGTGGTCTGCAACAAGTTGTGACACAGAAATGTTTCTTTTCCTTCTGTGTGGCTGAAAGAGCTGTAAAACAGTCTTCTGTTGGTGTTGTAGTTTGTGGTCAGTTTGGAACATGTCTTTTGGACACAGAAGCTTATCATTTTTTTATAGTGAGCTTTGAAAAGCATGGTTCTTTAACTTTTAGGGGCCAGTGTGATTTTAACATTTTTCTACTTTGTTCTACTTTCATTAAATTCACAATCATAAAATTTCTACTAGGAAAAAAGAAAAGTTTTTTGATACATTTAAATATACCTTAGTTTCATTAATTCTAATGATGCATACCATGATCTGTCAAATAAATTTCCAAAATGTTTTTAATAAAAAAAACCTATTATATTGAAAAAGCATAGTAGTAAGCATCATACCTTTTATTTATTCTTATTAAAAAATTTTAATTTATGTTTGTTGAAACTTATTTATTCCTATTATTTTTTCTTGAATTAAATTTTTAAGTACTTAACCAATATTTTTCCTTTCATTACTTAAAAAATATAAGATACAGGTTACTTAAAAATAATGGAAACATCCTAGATTTATATGGAATTCTTAACTAATATGACCAAGGGTTGCCAACCTGCTGCTCTCAAGCCACATGCGCCTCTTTGAAGGATTGTGTTTGTGGCTCTCAATAAATCTACCAGAGTTTCATTTTCATTATTGTGTTGGTATATTAAAAAAAAATTATCATTCCATTTGTGTTTCAAAATGTCTTTTAAATTACTGACCTCAAATATGAAAGACTGAGAATGTTTTTACAAATTTAATTTTTGTCTAACTGCCCAAGCGAACGTAAACAGTGGCATAATCGACCTACTACAAACCGATTTTGAATTTGTAAACATTCATTGCAATAAACATAGTGCTCTGGAGGAAACAATTTGTATCACTTTTGCTAAGGATGTAATTTGTAATTTTTGTTAGTTAACAATAATTTTTTTTGTACCATTAAAAAGTATTGTTATTGTTTTAATAACACAAAAATTACAAAGCTAGCAATTTACGTCGAGGTTGTGAAACCAATCATCCTCAGTTTTCTAATCAGTATCCAGCTAATTCCAAATTAAAATCAGATAAATTGCATCTTTAAAATCAAACTTAAATAGGCAACAATCAGTTTTGATGACATTTAGCAATCAAGCTAATAATGTAGCTGAAGCCAGTTTTGTTATTGTTTGGAATATTGCTAGTGCTAAACTCCAGTATAGAGAGTAAAAATTTATATATAAAAAATTTGCAAGATGTACTTAAAGTTTTAGATCAGAGTAATGCAGCATTGCACAAAATTGTTTCCCAAACTCTCATTTCAACTCAACGGAACGATGCATTCAACTTAGCCCTTAAAAAATATACAGATATCACAAATCTTCCACTATTACTAGTTTTCATATATTTTTATTCTCCAGACTTCGTTAAAGAATTATTAGATTTAGTAGCACCTTCAAAAGTAAACTCGTGGTGTTGATGTTAAAAATGTGTCAGAATCCGTACTGAAAACTTTTGATGTGCCTCTTAATAAACTTGTAAGCATTGAAACTGATGGAGATCTGGCAATGCTGAGTAAAAATCTCTGCTTTTAAGAAATGATTCTTGAATTTTAAGATTCATACCAATTCACAGAGAACATCTTGAGAATCGAAGTATCCTGAATTTTAAAAAGCTGCTTGTCAAATTATTTCAATATTCAGAACAATGTAAATCATTTTATTCTCCTTTAAAATTGGTGAAATCAAAACACCCATCAGTATTAATTAACCAACATCTCAAAGAATTATTCAGAATTGCTTTCATCAATTATTCATTAAATTTTAAAGAATTATCAAGGGAATTATATGTGTTTAATATATATATATATAAATTCAATATACATACTTTGTACTTTTATTTATATGTTTTCAATAAATTTAATTTTTGTAAAAATAAAATACATTTTTTGCATACCATTTAAATACCATTATATTTGCGGCTTGTGAAAAGTTTCAAATTTTGAAAAATGGCTCGGACTATCAAGGAGCTTGGCCACCCCTGTAATATGATATAAATCTGTTTCTAGTATGTGATACAGTGTGGATTCTTCCAATAATCAAATCATGCATTTATTGAATAATGTTTATTTACAGTATAATTCCATGTTTTTCTTTCATGTGTTATAAAAGTTCTTGTTATATGCTTAAATATGCTGTTGCAAGATATTCCTTATTAAACTTTCTGAAATTAACTGTGGCCTATGTGCTATTATTGTTGGATTGTGAGTCTGTGTAAGATGTTTCTCTTCACTTCCTCTGGTGCATCAACTCCTGATTAGACTTGTCCTACTAGATAATAATAGCATTATTATCCAAGAAAATTACATTTCATGCTGGAAAAGATAAAACTTTTAACCTTGCAGGAAGTGCTATCCTGTCACATGGGGTAACTGGTTCACTACAGTAAATTAAAAAAAAAAAAAAAAATCTATAAATTAGTATTATATTTTTAGTAACTACAATTCTATTTTTAATGCTTAAGAAGCTATAACATTCATAAATTATAAAAGCAAAATTATGTAATTGTATTAGATTCACTTACATTTCACTTCAAAATTATTGCATTTCTTGAATTCATAACATATTAGTCTTTATTGAGTTATGAACTTCTTGGTGGACGTTGAATCTTTTCTGGGCCACTGGAAATCATCAATTTTTCGGCAAACTTTTTTAAAACATTTGCATAGTTGTCTTTACATGTAGCTCTATGAGATATAGTCTAGTTTTTAAAGAATTTTCTTTTATTTCATATTACTTTGGAAAGTTCTTTGTGGACATTAAGATTGCTTGTATTTATTTCTTTGTTCAATGTGCAATAAAATAACCACTAACCATCTGTTGGTTTTTTAGCTGTAAAATATGATACAGACATCTCATCTACTATATCTACACCTTCTTTTGTTTCATTATGAAACTAAATGATTTTTTTTATTAATTTCATTTATTAAATTTTACAAAGTTTTAATTCTTTTATTTAGTTTTTTTTATTATTATTTCAAATTGACTAATTTTTATTTACAAAAATGTTTTTCCCTAATTCAGATTCTTTGTTATCTTCACCAATCTACTCTAATTTGCTATTAGTGTGGTCAGAACTTTAATTTTTTATCTCAATATCTTCTGCAGAGTATCCAATCTTTTTTTTTTTTTTTTCACTCAAGTTGGTTGCCAAATAGTTAGAGCTCTTGTTGTCTTTTCAGCAGTTCATAAGTTCAAATCCAGATCAAGTTCAATTGTTAGTCTTAGATGTTTGTTATGATTCAGAATCCATTTTAAATCAAAAGGTCCCGATCTATTTAGCCCTTGCATACAAAAAACAAAAGTAGATGACAAACAATTCATTTTTTCATTCTCTATTAATTTTTATTTGTACACAATTGTGTGAAAATGAAACTGCAAACATTAGAATGAAAACTTTTTAGAACTTGTTGCTAAGCTGTTTATAGAGGAAATTTTAAAGCAATGCTATAGTTGTATGGAGCATAGAATCCCCTTGATATCATATTAATTCGAAATAGAAACTATTACTTATGCAGAAAAAAAGAAAGGAAAGAAAAATGATGCCGTCATCATTCCAAGGTGACTGTCATACAGGAAGATTCTGAAAGACTGGTTAATTATTGATAAATAATTTCACTGGACTTGCTGATTTTTGAAGCGTGTGGTGATTCTGAACCCCACTCACTCTTCAACGGCACATAGGCAGTGCAAAAACTTTTGTACTCCTCTAGTAATTTTTCCTTTCAACATCATGATTGTGTTACATTAAAATCATAACACTTCTGTCCATATCGCATGCCAAGCTGGTAGCCGAATGGTTAGCGCTCTTGCTCGCTTGAATATACAAAATAGTATGAATTTCCTCCACCAGTAATTCTGTTGTTACAATATCCCACAAGATAAAGAGAAAAGACAGAGGCTGTACAAGAAAAGTACTTAATATAAAAAGTCCTATTCTTATTGTAATTATTTAGTGTCCCTTTGACCTCAATATTAAAATTAAGAAATTGAGCCTGAAAAGCAGAACATATACATCGGATATTCTATGTTCACATAATACACTCTCCTTTTTATCATCATAAATAATGAAAGCAAGACTTGTCTTCCAACAGTCTACTGTCATCCGTGAAACAAATAGTGCTATAACTCAGCGAAATATTTTCATAATCAAAAGTGCTACAGGCTTTATGACTGAAGAGTGAGGCAAATTAGTAACCAGAATTAAACTATTAAGAGTACTGCAAGTGTTTTCAAAGTCAATATTTTAATATTAGCCCCAACATTATTTAAAATTATTAAGTCAATAGGTGGAAGACCAAAAGAAGCAAAAACTGCCTCAAAATTGACAATTCTCTTGCAGTAAATGATGAGATGGAGAAATCTCCCCTGAATAATTTTAAGACGGTTATAGTTTATTTTTCTCCGTTCAGGATCTTGATTAAGAAAACATCAAAAGCATTTGTGTATTTAGAGTAAAGATTTTTAACCTCTGAATCGATTACTCTTCAGTCATGGTATGATGTATTGAAGATAAAAAGAAAAAAAAAGCACTGCTTGTGAAAAAACTAAACAAATAAGTTTTCCAGTAAAGAACTGTAATGCACATATATAGTTTTAATGATATTTCACCCGACCTTTTAATAACGTATTAACACCATTTTCCGGACAAAAATCAGTTAAAGTAAGAACATTTTTTTCAATTTCAAAATTACATTTTAAAACGCCTTATTTTCAATGCCGAAAACCATTTTACTATTTTTTTTTCCTCAAAACCTACTTTCATCTTCTCAGTCATTAGCAGAGCTGGCCGTCTAAAGGTTAGCGCTCTTGCCTTTGGTTCAACAGTTCGTGGGTTCGAATCTCACCTTGGGCATGGATGTCTGTAGTGGTTCGGAATCCACTTTAAGCCATAGGTCCCGGTCTAATTAGCTCTCGTGTGCAAAAAATTACCGTTGAGTGACAAACAAACTATCCATATCATAAAAGAGCTTCCTCTCTTCTTGACAATTGGAACAGACAGTTGTCTATATTGCTACCTTCCACAAGTGTGTTACATTGCTGTTGTGGTAAATGTGGATGATTCATCGTGTTATATTGCTGTCTTCCACAACTAAATTGTATGGTAGTGGCACCACATTCACAATATTTAACATTAACATCTATTACAAGTGTCTTTTCTATTGTTATTCTACTATATATGTCCTATTATAAAGATGTTTTCTACCTGAAATTGTTAAAACTGGAAGATTTAAATTTGTTTGTATTTTGTGTCACTATGGTTGCAATTCTTCCCCCGCCCCTCCAATTTATTTTGATACATGTTGATATCTCCATTTGGTTTCTTCTGTCCATTAATAAATCTCTGTCTAGCTTGTTTTACCATTTTGTGATGACTTACAGCATTGTACTTCTTAAAAACTCTTAAAATCACAATTTTTCCAGTTAGTGAATATTTTATAATTTGTCTTTGAAAAGCTGCAAAGATATTTTATTATTTTCTTTAAAATCAGTACCTCTTGCTATAATGGCTTACTAGAATCTTACTATATATTGTAAGATTCTATTATAATACACGTGTAAAAACACCTTTTTTATGTTACATTAATTAGGATTATCATTATTTTGGTAACTTTTTAGACTGATGAAAAGATAAATGTTTTATATATAAGATCTTTTATGAGTTTTGACTTTATTTATTAAGTAATAAAAAAGCATCACAATTTTCTTTTATAATAGATATACAGTTATTTATTAGATAGTTTCACAAAAATTTGTAATTTAAAGTCATTTGTCTGACATAATGTATCTGACACAATCTTTAAAAAATTTATTTTTCTGTTAATAAATTTAATATTAATCATTTAACAATTTATTAATGATTTTTATAAGTGTTTCATTTTTTATTTCTAAAATAATCATAATATTTTCAACAAAATATATTACATAGACTAAAAAAAAATTAGATTATTTAAAATGTTCTATGTTTTATTGTAATTTTACATTACAAGTCCCTAACAATATTGCTGTTATAAAGAGTCACTTATCTCTTATTTTTATAAAGATTAATTGTGCTGTTAATGTTTTTGTTAACTAAGTTTTTATATGAAATATGAAATTTCATTTTTTTAAATTTTCTAGTTGAATTATTGAAGTTGGAATTAAAATGTGTAATTTTATATTTTTTATTTATTATGTGCTTAAAAAAGTTAAACAATTCTATTAAATTATAGCTTTAAATTTGTTTTTAATTTGGAGCACTAAAACTTAAAATATATTTATTGTATACTTTTAATTACAAAAAAGGTGCTTGACTTTGGAAATATTGTATTTTTTTTAGTTAAAAGTTTTAATTTATGAATTATAAAATCCAATTTTTTATTGTCTTTCTCTTTCTATCTATAATTTTTTATATTTAGTAAAATTTTATACTTGTTTAAACAAATATTATTTTATTGCTCGCCATAAAAAATGTAATTTAAATATTTGGCAAAAGTTGATTGTTAATAAAATTTCTGATTTAAAAAAAATCTTGCTAATCAAAAAATTGCCATAACAAAAAATTATGAGTGTAAGGCTAAAATCTTTCCAAATTTCAGAAACTATTTGAAATGAAGCAAAAGGAAAATAATTTTTTTTTCTCCAATCAGTATATTTTGCAATGTAATACAAATACTGTACATATATTATGTTTTAGATTTCTGAACATTTAAGTAATTTTACCACATTTTCTCAGTATAAAGATATTGCTAAGAAGTATTGAAGGGCTTGTGAGTAATAGCTTAAGTGCTAATGTTCGGCATTTGTAAGGAAAATAAAACATCTTTTAAACATTCCGAATGTAAAAGCATTACGTAAATATTATAGTTTAAAAGATTTGTATTATCTAAGCAGTGAATATATTAAGATTTACTGTTTCTGTAAATATTATAAATATTTTATTGATAATTTATTAATTTTATGTAAACAATTTTAGGACCAAGATATGAACCTGAGCAGCAACCTCAAAGTATGTATTGATTATTTCAAATTAACTTTTATTAGCATGTTAATATTCATATCTTTCTTCTCATGCAAAAATTACTCATCTTTTCAAATTATTTATGATAACAATAGAAATGCTTTGTAGAGAGTTGCATAATTTGATTTTAAAAAAAATCTCTTTGTTTTAGTACTTTAAAATTTCATTAACAATAGTAAATGTACACTTTTCAAAGTTTGGTAATATACACTTATTAAGTTTGAAATATTTTTATTTTACACTTAAATATAAAATTATTGTAATACATAAAAAGATGATTTAAAATCTGTATTCTCATAAATAAGTTTGTCCTCTCTTCAATTTAAAGTTTTACATTTTTAGCATTAAGAGGATGTCAATAATTTGAAGCTAAGCAGGTGAAAACAGTTCCTATATTGAATTACTTATTTCCTTCTCAAATTAATTGTAATCATTTTGCTTCATTAAATATATAGAGTTACTAATAAAATTTAATTGTTACATAAAATATGGATTTTAAATGTCATTATATTTATAATATGTAATATTTTAAACTTTGATATTGTTTCATTCATGCTTTCAAGAGTACATACTAAATACAATGCAATCTATATAAAATAGTTATTATTCTCTTTTTTTGCTCAATTTATGGTAATATTTTAGGACAAGAGCAGTTGCCACCAAGGCATGAACCCCAACAGCCTCAAAGTAAGTAATGAATAAAATATAAGTATTCTTTTATTTTAGTATTCAACAAAATGACAAGTTTATCTCCAATAATAAATAATACTAGTGTAATACTACTTGTTGGAATTAATATTTATTTTTATTTTAATATTAAATAGTTCTTAATATTATCTCAGTATTTTCATTGTTGAGTGATCTATCTTAGTTACTGATATTGGAAGCTAATTCTAAAAATTATTTCTTTCTGTTTTTTTTCATTATTATCTATTGTGTAATATGAGCCATTACAATAATTTATTCAAGGTTCGTACACATCCTAGTAATTTCTAGAGAATTTCGTGGAAATTGATTTTTTCCTTAAATTACTTTAAAAATTGCCTAGAAATTCAGGAATTTTGCATTGATTTTAGTAAATAGTAAATAACTTCATAGAAATCTTCTGTTTCTTTTGTCATTTATTTTTTTGTTAAAATTTTTATTTGATTTATTAATTTTTGATAAACTTAAAAAAGAAACTTGTTTGATTTCCCCACTAAATAAAAACAAGTCTTATTAACATACATACACAGCGATACAAGCGTGCCTTGAACTGTGCCTAAAGGTTAACCAATTTATAATAATCACACATCACCAAGTCCCTTATAATTTTGAGCCACGGTCAGATGACAAGGTACACCTGAGCTGGTGCCCCATCTCTACATCCATGTTACACCAGCCAAAGAACTTTAAACGTCATATATTAACGTGGACACCGTCCCAACTCACGAAGCTCCAGCAACCTAGTGAAAGAGAATATGGCAGGGTCACCCCCTCCCAACCACTGTCCACGGTAAATGGTGTTTCATTTTGCTGGTCTTAACGGGAAGTGGAGTAAATCTTCTAAGCCACTAGAGCCCTAGTCTTAGTAACATAATGTAACAAAGACTTAGTTTTAAAAACAAGAGATTCACAAATTACCCGCTTGACCATTTTATCTGTGATGAACAGGTTTGCACTGAAAATCGAGGTCTTGCATTTAAATCGTACAAATTCACGGTAAAGTTAATTTGTCAGGAAAAAAAAATTTTTTTCTAGATTCTTAAACATTATTGATTAAGCAATTATCCAGGTTTGTACAAATTCTGGAAATTGAAAAAAATTTTTTAAGGGCCCTTGAAACTCCTGGAGTTTTTACTTGACTACTTAAAATTTGAATTACTCTTTGAATTTTTATTTAGCTTGGTGCATTTATTTTTTGTTTTAATATTTTAAGATTTTCTTGTAGGAAATTGTTTCAAAACCGAATTAAATATTATCTGTTAATATTATCACTAAATTAACACTAAAAAGCACGATCAATATTAGATTGTATACATAACTGATAACTAAAAAAAGGTCTAATTCAGTCTTTATAATATCATGTTATCTTGTTCTGCCAGAACGAAATGTAGTACCAGATTTATATGTAGGAAGTAAATAAATGTTATCACCAATAAGATTGTCATGTAGTGCTATCAGGGGTTGATTTTAATTGATTATTTTTCTTTTATTTCTTCCTTTCATATCAAAATTCATTAAATATTGATGTTTAAATATAAAATTTATGAATAAAATATACTTCTTCCTTGGAAAAAATAGCAAATAATGTCAACAGAGTTTGTACAACTCTTGGAAATTCCTTAAAACACTTATATTTTCAAATTTCTTTTCTTTGCCTTTCAAACTCCAGAAATATGGACATGACTCATTTAGAATCATGAATTACTTCTATTATTTTGACTTGTCTTAATTTATTTTTAATTGAAAATATTATAATTTTCTTGAGTTTTTTGCTTTTATATTTAAAAATTTTCAATGAAAATATGGTCTAAAAATTTGAGTATTAGCTCTAAGTGTTATCACTAGGTGACTGCACAATTAATATTAAATTATATCTTTAACTGTTGATTAAAATAAAAATCTATTTCAGCCACAATAACATTTTGAGGATATATTTCAGTTAGGAGTAGATGTAATATTTATATTATGTCTGTGAAGTGAAGTAATTGCCAATAAGATCACCATGTGGTGCAATCAGATGAGCAATTTTATTTATTTTTTGTTTTAACCACAAGGTGATTATTTTCCCCTTCAAATTGAAATCATTACTAAATCACTTTATTACAATTTTCATGGGTTCATTTCATATTCAGTATGTCAGATGTTTCATCTATGTCACAAATAATTAATCACAACATGGTATTAAGACAGCAAATCCGATTTATTTATTTATTATTATTTTTTTTGAGAAGTTCGATTTTTTGACAAATTTGCTTACTGCCTGGAAATTACATTCTTTAAACAGCAGCAAATAAGGCAAAGTTCATTGAATGTTTGGGTACCCTCGGTGATAAGAAAACATCCATTCATGGTTTTTACTGGTAATAAAGTATTTTTTAATTGAAAGTTTTCAAAATCATGAAAATTACCTTTTGTTCTAAATAATTTTCATACCTTCATTGATATTGTTTCTTAAATTTCCTGCATTTTGAATAATTCTTTTTTTTTTTTTTTTTTTGCTTAGCTCTTCAGTTTATCACATGTTATGTCATTTCATGTTCTCTTGTAACCTTTTAAAGTTTCTATAATTCTTTTTATTTATTTTTTGTTTAATGAACATTTTGTGCATAAAACATTAATTGTTGCTAGTAACTGAATCCATGATTCCAAAAAAAGTTTCAAATTGTTTGAGCCAAATGCCCTTAACAATAGTTAAATTGATTTGTACATGACATTCATATTGAGTAATGATTCTATAACTTCAACTCATTAGGATTAAATTTAAAAATATTGTCAAAGTTCATTTTGTTAATTAGAATGATTTTTTACGCAAAGACTAAATCATTGGCTTGAGAAGCAGTTTTCCATTAATACAAGCCATAAAAGTGATTTAAACAGTTTATTGGATCAACTATCTACACCCTTTATTCTGCTTGGTGACTTTAATGGTCATAACACCTTATGCGGTTGTGATAATATAAATCCTCGTGGTCACATAATTGTTCATTTCTAATAACAATATTTGCCTTCTAAATTCCACAGAAATAATAAAATAATACAATCCAGCTCTCATTGGAAATACTGTATCTAAACAGAAAGCATGAGGATGGTCATGCAATTAGACCATTTAATGATGAATGTCTTCCAATTATTATGGAAATATTGGATATTTTATATAAATATATTGAAGAATAAAGGATTTGACATTTTGTTTTGCTGGGTTCCAAGCCATGTTGGCATTGCTGGGAATGAACTTGCAGATAATGCTGTTAAAAATGCCTCTGACATTTTGCATAAAGCATTAACAATTTTTGACATTAAACAAATTTTTAAAGATTTTATTTCCCCCCTTTGACAAAAAACATGGAACACTTCTCTTTATTGAATTATTTTTTGATGAGCTGGAACTCCATATTCAGGGATCGCACAGCTCCTGGAAACTCCTTAAATTCAATATATATATATATATATATATATATATATATGTATATATATAATTTAGTTAAAAGTTTTAATTTATGAATTATAAAATCCAATTTTTTATTGTCTTTCTCTTTCTATCTATAATTTTTTATATTTAGTAAAATTTTATACTTGTTTAAACAAATATTATTTTATTGCCCGCCATAAAAAATGTAATTTAAATATTTGGCAAAAATTGATTGTTAATAAAATTTCTGATTTAAAAAAAATCTTGCTAATCAAAAAATTGCCATAACAAAAAATTATGAGTGTAAGGCTAAAATCTTTCCAAATTTCAGAAACTATTTGAAATGAAGCAAAAGGAAAATAATTTTTTTTTCTCCAATCAGTATATTTTGCAATGTAATACAAATACTGTACATATATTATGTTTTAGATTTCTGAACATTTAAGTAATTTTACCACATTTTCTCAGTATAAAGATATTGCTAAGAAGTATTGAAGGGCTTGTGAGTAATAGCTTAAGTGCTAATGTTCGGCATTTGTAAGGAAAATAAAACATCTTTTTAAACATTCGAATGTAAAAGCATTACGTAAATATTATAGTTTAAAAGATTTGTATTATCTAAGCAGTGAATATATTAAGATTTACTGTTTCTGTAAATATTATAAATATTTTATTGATAATTTATTAATTTTATGTAAACAATTTTAGGACCAAGATATGAACCTGAGCAGCAACCTCAAAGTATGTATTGATTATTTCAAATTAACTTTTATTAGCATGTTAATATTCATATCTTTCTTCTCATGCAAAAATTACTCATCTTTTCAAATTATTTATGATAACAATAGAAATGCTTTGTAGAGAGTTGCATAATTTGATTTTAAAAAAAATCTCTTTGTTTTAGTACTTTAAAATTTCATTAACAATAGTAAATGTACACTTTTCAAAGTTTGGTAATATACACTTATTAAGTTTGAAATATTTTTATTTTACACTTAAATATAAAATTATTGTAATACATAAAAAGATGATTTAAAATCTGTATTCTCATAAATAAGTTTGTCCTCTCTTCAATTTAAAGTTTTACATTTTTAGCATTAAGAGGATGTCAATAATTTGAAGCTAAGCAGGTGAAAACAGTTCCTATATTGAATTACTTATTTCCTTCTCAAATTAATTGTAATCATTTTGCTTCATTAAATATATAGAGTTACTAATAAAATTTAATTGTTACATAAAATATGGATTTTAAATGTCATTATATTTATAATATGTAATATTTTAAACTTTGATATTGTTTCATTCATGCTTTCAAGAGTACATACTAAATACAATGCAATCTATATAAAATAGTTATTATTCTCTTTTTTTGCTCAATTTATGATAATATTTTAGGACAAGAGCAGTTGCCGCCAAGGCATGAACCCCAACAGCCTCAAAGTAAGTAATGAATAAAATATAAGTATTCTTTTATTTTAGTATTCAACAAAATGACAAGTTTATCTCCAATAATAAATAATACTAGTGTAATACTACTTGTTGGAATTAATATTTATTTTTATTTTAATATTAAATAGTTCTTAATATTATCTCAGTATTTTCATTGTTGAGTGATCTATCTTAGTTACTGATATTGGAAGCTAATTCTAAAAATTATTTCTTTCTGTTTTTTTTCATTATTATCTATTGTGTAATATGAGCCATTACAATAATTTATTCAAGGTTCGTACACATCCTAGTAATTTCTAGAGAATTTCGTGGAAATTGATTTTTTCCTTAAATTACTTTAAAAATTGCCTAGAAATTCAGGAATTTTGCATTGATTTTAGTAAATAGTAAATAACTTCATGAAAATCTTAGAATGGAAAAAATCTTAGAATGGAAATCTTAGAAAAATAAATATTTGAAAGGTATGTGAACTTAAAAATTTACTACAGTTAATTGTGAAGAAACTGGAAGAACTGATAAATTAATACTAATTAAAGAATCAAACATGTCATCATGGACCATTAACAGCAAAAATTACTAATAATATATCATAAATAAGTATTAAAAAAATTAAACAGATGACTCTACAAATTATTTCTCTGCTGCTCTGAAAACTAGTAATCTTTTACTCTATGAAAGTGCAGTATGTACCTTTGCACAGAGAATGACCCAATCTCAATGACTGTATGCAGGCAATTGATACTGAGCTCATTTCCAAGCTAAGATCCCCAAAGAACTTTTCCATCTGAAACTGTTTTTTCAGCCAGCATTCACCAATCCATCTACAAAGCATCTATTTCTGTAACTTTACTGACAATACTTTACTATCAGAAATTCACTTTAGTTTATTACTCAAATCATTCTTTTCCAAAACACATATTTTATGAAATTAGAACCCATTCAATACATTGGCAATACTTATTGCACCCAAAAACCCCAAAATAATAAATATAATCTGTTATATATGTGTATTTATTTAAACTGTAAATTTTTTTTACAGGAGATGCACCTAAATCTACCACTAAGGAAGTAAATATTAATCCTGAAGACTTGGGAATGCAATATAAATTAATGATAGCTCCTTCTATGCCACGTAAACCAGTAAGAAAAGGAAAGGCACCTGGACGGCCAATTAAATTGATTTCAAATTGCTACAATATTGAGTTACCTAGTGGTGATGTGTATCATTATGATGTGGATATAGTTAGCAAAAGAAGTGGACCTGCTCCAAAAACTGCTCAAATAGCTCCTCTGAAAGAGGATAAAAAATATCGTTGCATGAGTACCAAGCGTAATAGAGAAATCATTGGACTTTTATTGGATACTAATGCACTTTTTCGAAATATTTTTGCAGCATATGATGGCAGAAAAAATTTATATACTAGAAAGCCATTGAAAATAGACGGCCCCGTAAAATGTAATGTTCAAATGCCAGATGACAATAGTGATCCCAATGATCCTAGAGGTGCCAGAACTGATGATTTTGAGGTTACCATCCAACCAGTTAAGAAAAAAGATAGTTTAAGTTGTGCTATAAATTTGGATACATTGCATGCTTTATTTAGTGGTAGAACTACTGCTATTGATCAAGAAGCAGTGATGGCTGTCGAAACTATAATGCGGCATTATCCATGTACAAAATATTTTCCTGTTGGCCGATCATTCTTTTATCCCCCTGCTGATCATGAAATTCATCCTTTAGGTGGAGGACGAGAAATATGGTTTGGTTTCCATCAAAGTTTAAGATTAGGACAGTGGAAACCAATGGTGAATTTAGATATTACTGCTACCACTTTTTACCAGAAAGGTCCAGTTCTGAAATACATTGCAGATTTCATGAATACATCAGTTGCTGGTCTTAGTCAAATCGGCCCTATTAGTGAAATCAATGTTAAACGAATAGGTAAAGAATTAAAAAATATGAGAATAGAAGTTACACATTTACCTTACAGAAGGAAATATCGTATTTTGAATTTAACTAAGGAAGGTGCAAATAGATTGAAGTTTACTTTACAAGAGAATGGTAGGCAGGTGGAGAAAACTGTTGCTCAGTATTTTAAGGATCATTACAATATTATTTTAAGATTTCCACATTTACCTTGTATACAAGGAAATCCTGAAGCAAAAAAAATTTATCTTCCCATAGAAGTATGTGATATGGTTGAAGGCCAGCACTGTAAAAAAAAATTGGAAGAAAAACAAAATGCAGAAATGATAAAATTTACTGCTAGGCCTCCAAAGCATAGATTTGATGAAATAAAAGCAATCAAGGAACAAGTGGATTATGGAAATAATAGATATTTACATGAATTTGGCATAAAAATCTTTAGAGAACCTTTGCAGCTAGAAGGAAGAGTTATAAAACCTCCTAGTGTTCGATACTGTAATGAAACTAAAATTGAGCCAAGAGATGGTTCCTGGGACATGCGAGATAAGAAATTTTTTCGTGGTGCTGACATTGAACGTTGGGTGTTCTTAAGTTTTTCCAATGCACGTTTTCTCAACATGCAACATTTGGAGAAATTTGCTAAATTACTGGTAAACATTGCAAATGAATCTGGTATCCGAATAAGACCACCTGAGTATATGGATATAATTGATAGCCGTCGTTTTCGTGTCCAAAATGTGCTAACTGAAATGAAAAGAAAGTATAATGCTGATTTAGCTGTTATAGCTGTACCTTCTACAAATAAAGTCATTTATGGAGAAGTGAAACAAGCTGCAGAGACAGTTCTTGGTTTGACAACTCAATGCATAAAAGATGATAATGTTGTAAGAAAATGTAATGCTGCATTAGTAAGTAATTTGTGCCAAAAAATAAATGCAAAAATGGGAGGAGTCAATAACTCTTTAACACCTGGTGAGACACCAGAAATACTTAGAAAACCAGTAATAATTATTGGAGCAGATGTTACTCATCCAGGTCCTTCTCAGGATATCAAACCATCGCTTGCTGCTGCAGTTGGAAGTTTAGATGCTCATCCATCACGCTATGCAGTGACTTGTAGGGCACAAACAAATGTGGATGAGAAGAAACAAGCTATTGAGATTATATTGGACTTGAAAAACATGATACTTGATCTCCTTAAGGCATTTTATAAGAGTACAAGAGGCAAAAAGCCTGAAAAAATTATATTTTATCGGGATGGTGTGAGTGAAGGACAATTTGAAAAAGTGAGAGACCATGAGGTAAAGTGTATAAGAGAAGCATGTAAGACTCTTCAACAGGATTATGAGCCTGGAATCACATTTATTGTAGTCCAAAAGCGTCATCATACTCGTTTCATGCCCCAAGATAGTAGAGATGGTGTAGGGAAGATGAAAAATGTTCCTCCTGGTACCACTGTTGATAATACTGTAGTTCATCCATTAAACTTTGATTTTTTTCTATGCAGCCATTTTGGTTTGCAAGGTAAGTACTCTTTATTTTATATTTATTTCTGGATATTGCACTATATAAAGTACCTCATTTTTATTATTTAAGTGTATATTGAAACTAGTTGCATAAAAATTATATTGTTTCAATCAAGTTATATTAAAAATGCAAGTATAACAAAAAATGTTTGAGCTCGAAAAGCTTATAGGTGACATTGGCTCTAGTTTAGAATCTAAGGAGAAAAATAGATGATTCTTGACTAAATTGTTAAGGCAACTGGAGCAATAGGGTTGAATTAAAAGAAGAAATTTGTGTGATGTCTGAAAATTAAAATGAACAAAAACTATAACCTTTTATTTCATTTATTTTTGAAAAAAACTTGAATTAGTTTTAAGAAGAATTGAGAATAAGCAAGTATTCCAAAATAGATTAATGGTTTTTTCATAATGGAAAAAAGAAATGAAGTAATTAAGTGAATATAATTATAACATTTATTTAAATTCACACACACATGCCAATGAATGTGTACATATATATATTTCTATGTTGTTATAACAAAGGGTTTTTGCTTGTTAAGAGATGGCATTGCTTTGTTTTTCTATTTAAATTTTACTTCTTTCCTTATACTATGTTTGTGTTTGTTGTCTTTTGGAATAAACATTTCATTTTTAGCATCACTCATTATTTGTGCATTTTATGATATCTATTCTGGTTAATAAATTTGTAGATAATATTTCTAATGAAGGGTTGAGATAGAAGATATGTGCATAAGGATAGTATTGGAAATATGTTTTAACTTGCTGATTGGTTACTACATAGTCATTTATTATTATTGTTTTCTTTCTCTTTCTCTCTCTCTCTCTCTTTCTTTTTCTTTTTTCCCCTCACAAATGCTTCTGATGATCTGAAGGCTAGAATATTAACTGTGGCAAGGTTTTCATTTATGTCATGTTGTATGCAAGTTACTGAAGTTACCCTGGCCATTCTCCTTGGATTTCACTAATAGACACTTTTCTCTTTCATAGTTTTACTGTTTATTTCTCAGCATGACACAATCAGGAAATTTAAAGTGTATTTTCTTGAATAAAATGGTATTTTGATCAAAATAAAATTGAGAATGCTTCAAAATTTCTCTTGGCTATTATTTAGCACCCTTCTTTGATAAGCGTCTGAAGCATAATAAACCCTTTGCTTCCTTCACTATACCATTCTTATGTATTGCAGTACTACAATGACTAGACAGCTCATTTGAAATTGACAGCAATTGTGGAACAAATTCCATTGATGCAAAGAACTACTTAAAAGTTGTTACTTGACCAATGAAAGCATGAAATTGTAATGAACGTCCCATCAACTCTTCATTTTGGAAGCCTTTGGGTAGCTGTTGTTAAATTAAGTTTCACATGAGATGTGTTCTAGGATCTCAGAGATTAAAACAATTCTTAATTCTCATCTTTTATTTCCTGCTTCTGATAACTCAAAGGATTTTTCTACCAGTGGGTCACTTCATTTTTAGTTTGAAATTTTAAAATATTCCTGAAAATGACTTGAAGGATAAGAAAATTTCGATCCTTGAATGGTGGAAATTAATTGTACTGATTTGATTAGCACGAATTAGTCTTAAAGATAACTTGCTGCCACTGGCTTCAGTGCCATCTGGCATAGCTATTTGGGAGCAGTTCTTATAGAAACTGAACTGATTGATGAATTTTAATGTATAAGCCCAACAAAACACCTTTTTATAAAGAAAAAATACAGTGTTCCTTTGCCACTTTGTGCTTTTTTTCCAAAATATTCATAAATAATAAATGAAAATACCAACTCGGCAGCCACATTGCAGAAAAGAGCATTGTTTCATGCTGATCTGTGGGAGAGAAGGGTCCCTACATGTCAAACAAAGAGATAAATTGGTTCAGAGTACATACCACGGCCTCCCATAAAAGTCATTTGTTTTTGGTGCGACATCAATCAATCAGAGTACGAGATTTATCTCTTGAGTTGATTGCCTTCTCATCATCGCAGCCTCACCTAAGCATCTTCTCTTGTTGTATCCTGCCAGACTTGTTCATGATGTTGACTGTCTCGCATACAGTATTTTAATTTCATGTTGTCGATAATTTGTTTTATTTAAGATATAACTTTTTTATTAATTAAGCCATTATAATGCTGCTTAAGCACTGTGCCCCTGCGAAAGCTTCCTCCGAGGCACCCAAGAGGAAGATGTTGACTATTAGCAAAAAAGTGAAACTTTTAGATATGATGAATGAGGGCAAAAGTTATGCATCTGTAGCAAGCCATTGCAGGGTAAATCTACAATGCATTACATCAAGAAAAAGGAATCAAACATCCTCAAATCTGCTTCAATAACCTTTAATAAAGAAATGAAGCCTGTGGTAACACTGCATAATAACAGAATTTGAAAATGGAAGCTGTACTGCCATTGTAGATTGCTGATTGCAGATAAAAGACAGTTTCGACCCTAATATGATCAAGACTAAGGCTTCCTCTGCTGACATTGATGCTGCTAATCATTACATGGAGGAAGAGTTTCTTAACCTCATCAGTAAGGAATACTACCTCCCTGAACAAGTTTTCAATATGCATGAAACGAGCCTTTTTTGGAAGAGGATGCCTTCACGTACATTCTTATAGACGAAGTGAAGTGGCCAGGCTCCAAGGCTCACAAAGACTGTCATCATAGCTGGCAGTGCTGCAGGTTTTATGTTTAAGCCAGGCCTTAATTATAAAGTAAAAAATCCAGGGGCACTAAAAAACAAAAAATACGGCTTGGTTGCCCATCTTCTGAATGTGCCCATAACTCCAAGGCCTGGATAATGAAGGCTCTGACCCTTGAATGGTTCCTTCATTGCTTCATTCCCCAGGCAAAGCTGTATCTGGCTGAAAAGGATCTTCATTTATGGTCCTGCTCATACAGGTGGCCATGCAATAGACCTGCAATATGATGGTGTGCAGATAGTTTCTGCCCCTGAACACTACATCTCTAATTCAGCCGATGGATCAAGGTGTTCTTCATGTCTTTAAGACACTCTACGCACACTCCATGATGGAGGCCCTCATCTTGGCAGTTGACAATGACAAATTCACCTTGGAAGCATATTGCTGCAGTTACAACATTGCCTAAAGAGCGAAGCAACAATTTGCACAAGGTATTGAAGACAATATGGTTTGAGCTGTCAAGTTGACGAGGTTATATCATTGCACCGGGGATTTTTGAAGGAAAATAACAAAGACAACAACTACCCATCATCCTGTTTCTTTCCAAAATAAAATCCTTGACTCTACCATCAGTGCCTCCAACAGAAGAGTCTACGAATTAGCATAAAGCTTCTACAAGTCAAATGAGAGCTCCTCCGCCAACAACACCAGGCTCTTTGCCTCTCTCAGAAATCAATGTTGATTAATAAGGTTTTGTAATTATTATTAATTAGTACTGACATGTTTAAGTAAATGTGTAAACTATAAATACTGTTTGCCTATTTAAATCATTTGTGTACTTGCATACCCGAAAATTCCTAGGGGTAAATCCTGCTTTGTGGTTTTTCAGCTTTTGAGGAAGGTTCTGGTCCCCATTAACCACAAAAAACAAGGGATCACTGTAGTTGCTAACTTGATGGGGTGAATTTTAAGAAATGTATGAATCAGAGATCTACTTAATCGCAATAGGAATAAAGTGGGGATAATCCTATGCATCCTAATTTTCAGCATCTTTCAATATAGATCTTCTTGAAATGGCCTTTCTTTCTTATGGTTAGTTAGCCTTGGGAGCTGTTTGTCCTCTTTTAATCTCCATAATCGCGCCTCAGGATATTTCTCCCTGAAACTGTATGTCAGTAAATCTCAGGGCTGAAGAAAAAGAAAAGTCAACTCAGATGCTTCATTAATCTTACTCTGTAAATACCTGTTGATGACGTTGTTAAGCGCTGAAGGAAAATAAATTGTTCAAGGATTTTAAGTCCTGTAGTGGGCTTAATTTCTTTAGGTAAATATAGGTGTTTCAATTCGAGGTACCTCAGCAATTTTTATCCTTTTCTCCTTCTACTCCTTTTGTTTTTCCCTTGTCAAGATCAAGTCTTTCAATTTGCATTTTACCTTGGTAATCAGTGGATTCTACCTTGAGTTTTGTTTCCATTAGTCTTCCACCCTATATATTGGCCATGTATGGCATCCCAAAGGGAGAAATTGATGTCCTTTTGCTTTCCCTTTGACTCAAGCTTATCTGTAGAAAAGTAACTTGAGTGAGCCCAATCTCCTTCATTTGGCTGATGTTATGTTAGGGGTATTTTCTCCCTTGTATATATTTTGGTTCTGTATTATTTGTAGTCCTGCATTTTGGTTTGTATGGACATGCTTGCTAGATTTGCTAGATCCTCATCCTACCATATAATACTAGATCCTTGTGGTACACCAAAAGTTACTAAGCTGGTTCTCGCCAGAGCTGGTAACTGCCTTCCCTTCTTGAGCTTTGTGATGTGTGGAAGCCCATTGGGATGAACATATTCCTTTCTCATGAGTCCAAAATATTCAAGCCATGGCGTGGGCCTTAACTCATTACAATGTACTAGTAAGTATGATGGCAGATTAGGAAATGTTCACCCAAAGTTTCTATTGACACAAAACAAAGAGAGTATGCTTAAATAATTGTCATACTTTCCAGAGTTCTTAAACAAATTAAAGCTGTTGCCGAGAGCCTAGTAACATAAAAAGTCAAGATCTGGAGATCTACTTAGTAAGTTCATCAGCTCAATCAAAGTCCCTCTTATCTTTAAAAGTTTTTGAAGAAATCCCCATCATAGTCTTAAGTCATAAATCACTTAATCAAAGACGTGATGTAATTTCAGAGATTTAGATTTGGGGTAGAGTAGTTGCAAGGAACTTAGCATTGCAATCATAAGTCTATTGTTTTATTGCCTTATAAAAAAAGCCCTTACTTGAAGAAACCAGAGCTGAATCAAAATTGATCAGACATTTAACAGAAATATCCTACAGCATCCACAGTCCATTTAAATGCTGACTCATGTGTTCAAATCTTTGTAAAGAAAATATTTTACGTTCACATAGAATATGTAATGAATTTTCCTTCATATATTGATAACCCTTACAAATATCTAATGTTCTCATTTTTGGTGAGGTGGTAATGAGAAATGTCACTTCTCTTCTTAAAAATTTTAATATAATAATTCTTTTTACCAAGACATGCACAATTTAATAGTATTGTTTGTCTTTGATAACTGGAATTATATCAATTGAAATACTTTACTTCCTGAAGAGGTCAAAAACATTGTTTCTGATCAGTTCTTTTGAAATATCTTGCACTGGTTCTGGACTAAAAAATCAGTAGTTTATCAAGGTCTTGTCAATTCATCAGCCGTCACATTACCAGGAACACCTTTGGGCACTGACACCCACATTAAGGTGAGGGAATTGTTAGCCAATTTGCATAGTGTGAAGTAGCATTAAAGCCTGGTAATGCAACTTGACTATCAAAATAGATTATTCTTCTATGAGAATAGCTTCTGTTCAAGCATATTGTACTGCACATAAGAATGGCAAAGACTTTTGTTTAAAATATAGTTGTATATTTTTCCAAAAGGAGTGACAACTTTGCGCCATTAGTTGGACAGCAAATACCAATCATAGTGTTGAAAGTCATTTTTGAGCCATCATACCTGATAAAGACACAGTGTTCCAATCAGTCTTTTAGATAATTTGAGTAAGAAACTCATAAGATGTGATGCAAATACTACTTCCTCACAATGTGTGATCAATTGCAACAGACATGGCAAGGATCTTTTAGAATACATTTTGTATTATAATCTACTTATCCTTAATGAAGATAATGAACTTAATCTTTAATCAAAAAATTGTCCTTTATGCCCATGAAATTTTGGTAGCTCATACTAAGATTAAATTTCAACTTGGGCCCAGGAACTTTTAGGTGATTTATGATGGACATCTAATCAATAAGAAGGATGAATAATTAAGTAGTTTAAACACTTCACTAAATCTAAATAATTAAAAAGAGAACGAATATTTCAACGTCAAGCAACCCTACTGGAAGTGAGTTCTTTTGTTAAAAATAAGAGGAAAATCAGACTCCTTTACGCATTCGTTGTCTTCATCGTGGATTGATATAAAATAGATTCCCCATCAGTTCCTTGAATAGCATGTACTAGGAATGAAACTGGTCAGGAGGAAATTGAACTTTTTGACCAGAGCCTATTATGGTAAAAGAGATATCTGATTATTTTATTGGAACTGAACAAGGGAGGAGAAGTTTGTATTCACTGACTGTTAAGATCAATTTAATTAAAAAGGTTTTTTGATAAAACTTTAAATGGTCTAGCGCATAGTTGTTGAAATGGTGTTCACAGAGTATAATATATATATATATATATATATAGATAGATATATATATATGGAAAGACATGTGGGAGCATTTTGTATGGTGCACAAAGACAATTTCATGAACTGAGATCAACACTTTAGAAACAGGTGTTGGTTTCAGTGACTGCATTCTATTTCTGAGGAGATTAACATAGTTACATGAACTTTTAATTGCTGTTGAACACGAGAAAAACTATTCTCCAGGGGATTGAAGGATAAAGCTATAAGTAAGCTCATCATGTGTTGCATCCAAATCTAATTAGAGAAGGTGGAATTCTTAAACATTGAAAATACTCCAATTTAGTGGTCAGTTGCATGAGATTAGATCACTGCTTTAACTATCGATGAAAATATATATACACAAACATGGAATTGCATTTAGGATTTTTTGACGTTGTGTAAGTATGTTCAACACCAAGAAGTTGAGTAACTGAAAAAAAAAATGCTTTCATATTGACATCCCTAATAAATAGTAACATAGAAAGGAACACCAAATCTTGAGATTCCGCATGCATTGGCTATAATTTCAGCTGTTTGATCAATAAAGGAATTGGCTTTAGCCCATCTATTGACACATTTAAGGCAGTACACATATCTTTTAAATAGAGGAAAATGACCAACAATGTCAAGATGTACACGGCTGGAATGATCAATAATATTTAGGTTTGTACATAATGGAGAGCAAATATGTCTTTGCACTCTGCTCTTTTGACAAGAGACACATTTTACACTATAAGACACAATTTTTGTGCAGTGAAGATCACGCATAACGGTAATGAATTAGATCTGTGGTAGCTCTTCAGCTAAAATGAGAAGGTTGATACATTGCCGTGCAGACATTTTATTGGAGTTTTGCATATGGGCAAATATGACATCACAGTAGAAGGAAGATACTTCTAGATAGTATGCAAGATGCTGCAGTTGCAGACTAGATGTAGCCAACAATCAAGTTCGTCTTTTTTAGCTTTGAAGTGATGAAAATTGACAGTAAACTGGCTGATGTATATTTAAGATGTGCTTTGTTGAAGATTCATCTGTGATAAGTATCCAGAGTCATAAGACAAGAAGAAAGACATCAATCTTTTTTTTATCATTATTCTTCAAGTAGTTATGTACAATCGCTGGTTGTGCATAGCTACTTGTGTGTGTAAAAATTTAGCATTGCTAAGAATTGACATAACTCACTTGTTGACTTTGGTATGGGAAATTTTTAAGAGCATTTCTAGCAGTGAAGAAATCCCACAAGAAGTAACAAGGTGTCCCAAGAAAGTAATTTCTTGAACACCAAATAGGCATTTTTGTGGATTGATTTCATTCCATATGAGTTTAATAGTTGGAAAACACTTTTCACATATTCTTTGTGCTGCATTTTGGTCTCAGAAGTAATTAGAATATTATCAATGAAACGTTGCATTGTTTTTGCAGCATTTTATAAACCAAATGTTATAAACAAGTGAAAGGGTGTAACGATTACAACTTTATAGCTATCAGATGTTTACATAAGTATTTGATTAAAAGCTCATATCAAATCCCATTTACTAAAAAAAAAAAAAAAAAATTTCCATGCAGTCCTATTGTAAAGTCATGCATGTAAGGCAAAAAGTATCAGTATACTGTAAGTGATGAAAATTTCCACAAACATAAATTCATTTAGGCACATGAATTGGACTTGCCTGTGGATGATCTGATGATGCCTTGATGAAGTAGCTTGTCAAACTCTGCCGTGATTAATGTAAGCTTGTCAGCAGATAGTCTTCTTGCATGCGAATAGGCAGGAGGACCTTATTTTAAATAACGTGGGTAATATCGTGTTTTTGATCAGATAATGGATTATGGTTGGTAAACTCAGGATATTTCCATAGAATAGCTTGAGAAGTAGGGTATCAAATGCAATAGTTTTTAATCTAGTTAAAAATCCAGAAACAGCAGTTTTTATGCTATTCAATGACATTAAATAATCTATGATTTGATGGTTTTTGGCATCTATCAGAAGATTATTTCTCCAAGATGATGACAAGTGAAAGGGCGTAAGACCAAGATGATGACAAGATGACAGCTCCAGGAATAGAAAGTTAACATCTGCAACAAATGTCTCATAAAAACCAAAGATTTTGAATGAGAAATTTTGTGCCAAAAGTACTTTTCAAAATTGTAGCGTTGTTAGCTACACAAGTTAAAACAAAGTCTTGATACATCTGTAGGCCTTGAGATATTTCACTTGACAAATGAAGGTACAAGCATTTGTATCAATCAAATACTTGAAATCAGTTTTAATAGTAGTTTTAATCAGTTTTAATAAATAGGCAACTGAATAACTGGTTTGTGTCTGACATCACCTCCACATGCACACCATTTAGTTTCACGGTTGTAATTTGTAAGCATATAGCAGGTAGACAAGATTGAACAATGTGTTGATTTTATACAACTTGAAAAATAGCCATGCGATAGTGTCAGTCTGTACCACTTTTTAAGTATCTGTAGGCAGATGTCATTTTACCTATACCCACCTTAAGATTTATTGCCAAAAATAATTACTACGATAAGCAGAGCTGCAAATATTAAATTTTTAATGCAGTTAAAGAAATGCTAGCTATTGTTTTAAATACCTATAAAGCATTTTGTTCTATTAATAGAACCTTTAATAATTAAGAAACTAATAACATGCGAATAATTAGGCTTGCATAAAAATAATAAGTTTAGTTTATTGATACTAAACATAAAATAATTACATAACATAAATTAAGTTTAAAATTTGAGAATAGATAGAATAAATATATCCCAATTAAATAATTCGTTATTACAAAAAAATAAATAAATAAATAAGTAAATTATAATACCAATGAACAATAACAGTTTTTAACCAAAACTATCAGTTACCAGAGTTTGATTTTTTTTTTAATCCAGTGCTTTTAAAACACCTGGGATATGCCTCTTTGATGAACTGGAATACGTATGTAGTAAGTTAATAATTCTATTATGAATATAGAAATGCCAGATTGACAAAGTAAAATTTTAAGTCTTGATAATAAATTTTATAGGAGTATGCCAGTAAGGCATAGCAGAAAAATAAAAGTTTATAATAAAGCACAAGTATTTTAAATGTATGATAAATATATATATGGTGATAAGAAAAATTAAATAGGACTGTACTAAACTAAAAGGCACTGAATATGTAAGTTTAAGTTTGTACTAGGGTAACAGATAGAGGTATGACAAGCATTTTACTATCAGGTTAAGTTCTGTAATTTGATTTTCCAGGTCAGCAAATCTTTTTTATTGTTCTAAACCTCAGGTATGGTTGGAGTAAAATCTGACACTTTGCTGATTTTGTCTGCTATTGTGACTAATTTGTTAAGTCCAGCTTTTCCAACAGATAAAAATTATTGCTAATTTACTGGCAATTGTTACATTAACAATGTTGACAATACATCATTACTGAAATTTCCACCGACAAGCTTTTGCATCTTAATCTAGAGTTCTGAACGACATTTATCTCCAAATCGGATTCTTGAAGCAGTGAACGCAAACAAACAGTTGTCCTTCAATTAAAGTTTTTAAAGCAGTATATTTATCTGTCTCTGGAGGAACTTGAATAATGTGACCGACAAATAATAATGTTATGGAATTTAGTATCATTGTAATACCAACATTCATGAATGGAGATTCTTATTGAAAAACCAAAGTTTGGGTTCAGACTTCTGAAAAGAGGGAGAACATAACATGGTATGTTTGAGCTTCATTAAAGCCATGTTGTATTGGCGGAAAGAAAATCAGACTCATCTTTTTGTTAGTAAGTTCCAAAAAATACTTTCTCTTCTTGAAACAAAGAGGAAAGATAATCGAGCATTGAATAGCAGGCAGGAGTAAGGAGAATAATTTTGAAACAGCAATAATATATCCCTGCATGAAGAGTGCAGAAGAGAGTGCTAAATACTTATTTTGAGGAGGCCAAAAATGGGGGTAAAGTGGGTTCTTTGTTAGAAGATTTTATTAATCAGTGCGAAATTTTTGTTTTTAAAATTCGATGTTCATAATTGCCTTCTTAGGTAATATATGGTGGATATGTCACCTAATTGGTAAGAAGGTTGAAGGATTAAATAATTTAAACAATTTACTTATTAAATCTAAATTCTTAAAAAGAGAGCTAATACAATGTTAATGTTAGGTGTTATATAACCTACCTGGAATTGAGTTCTTTTGACATAAGTATGAGGAAAGTTAGACTGTTTCACCCATTTTCTACCTTTACAGGTGATTGATATAAAGTAAGTTAAAAATATTAGACTGTAATTCTGAGTATTTAAAGCCAAAGAAAATAAGGGAAGTGAAATTTATATCAAGAAAAAGTTGTGTAAAATATTCAGAATTTTTACACATATTTGTAAACTTAAGATTTTTTGTCATGTATTAAATCATTAAGTAGATCATCAGCAAATATAGATTATAATATTTATGTTAATTTATTAATTCACTAGGTTATTAGTGGTGGTTAGATAGTTAATGTTTAATCCTGCTAGAAGATTAGCAATGTAATTTTACATTTGGATTTAATTCCCTCTGACTTTTAATTTTCGAAGATCTCTGTAACTTTAATGATATTAGTTAAATTTTTTAAAAAAATGACCCTGCAATGACAAACCAAACCTTCTGTTAGCTTTGAAGCTATTCTTCACTCAAATTTGTGAAACTGCTTATGGAATATGCATTGAAAGTTAACTATGATGAACTACTACAAAAAAAGTATGTTAACTTTCATTAATATTTTCATTAGAAACAATTGAGAGCACTCATAAATATAAAATGATTAACTAAATAATAATTTAAAAAATTAAAATATAATAATATTTAATGTGTAATAATATAGTAAAGTTGATAAGTATATTAATGAAATATGTCTAATTATGCTTGATAATATTTATGAAGTACATTTAACTTTGAATGAGAATCATAAATGATTTTTATGTATGTTTTTGTAGAAAAGTGCTTAAGTTTTCTTGATTTCTCTTTAGGTACAAGCAGACCCTGCCACTATACAGTTATTGAAGACGATAATAATTTTTCAGCAGATGATTTACATAAACTGACATATTATTTGTGCCACACATATGTGCGTTGCACTAAAAGCATATCAAGTCCTGCTCCCGTTATGTATGCTCATTTAGCTGCTTTCCGTGCTCGTCAGCACTTGATTTCACAAATTGATGAATCTAGTGGTGCGAGTAGCGACTCTTCTTCATTTTCATATCATCCTTTACCACAAGCTGTGCTGGATGCCATTAAAGTAACAGATGGCTTAAAAAATACCATGTATTTCGTATAAAAATTTTATGTAACTCAATATGTCTTTATTTTTTATTTTAAGTTCAAGCTATATTTTTAGTTATGTTTATGAGATAAGTTTTTTCTCTCCTCTTTTCACTTTACACTAATTAAGTTTGTTTTATAAAAAATATACTTGTAAAATTTAATGTTTTAATTATCGTAGCTTATAAATAATTATTTATGAATTAAAATATTCTCATAAGAATATTTTAAGGATTGCCAGATTTTTGTTAAATCTTTTAATTTTACTTTTTAAAAGATGTTAATGAGTATCTTGAATATAACTTGATTTCATTTATTGCTATCATATTTTTTATTTTCTTGGATCTGTGAAGATTGATAAAATCTTCACAAATAAAATATTGCTATACCATTTGTCTTGTTATCAATTTGTTGCAAGTTTTTTCTTGATTAGTATAGAGCTTCAATGTATAAGAAATTCCATTTTAATAAAAGATAAAACTTAATAAAATTACTGTTGTTCACTTAAATTAAGTGATTGCACAAATACCATTAAAGATGCTCTTAAATTTAATCATAAAAAAATAGAAATTAGAAACTTGTTAAAAGTTAAAATAGATCATGATGAATTTTTTGAAGTACTTTGCAAATTTAAAATAATTGTTAATAATGATCCATTGACATAGTATGCAGAATTTATGCATGAATAAAACAGATTTTGGGAGATAGTCATTGAAATGCTTGAATTTGTCTTGAGAGAAAGAGAAGTACATATACAAAGACCTAGTGTTTTCAAACCTTTCTGCTCCTGCATAAAAAAAAAATGTCTGTTGGTTTAAGATGTTTAGAAATTTCTTTTATGACTAATTTTCTTCCTTTAGATTAAGCAAATTAGAAATGTTTAAAAATATGAATATAAAATTTAGGCATTCTTTTTTCCATACAAGCCCACAGTAATAGATACAGCACAGCCAACAGATACAAATATTGCACCTATGGAATAGAAAACACTATACATGCCTATTCAAAACTAGTCTCTGAACAGAAATGACTGAGAACTTTGATCACATGTTCCTTGGCAGTATAAAAGGAAAACATCAACTTTGAAAATTTTCCTTTTACAAATACCATGTAATATTTAAAAGATTGAAAAGATAAATTTAAATAGATCAATTCTAAACAGTTATATGTGCTTGTTGATATATGTAGCAGAATTATCAATTTACATTTTCATTGATTCTAAATTTAAATACATCAATTTCCTTAATAGTTTTTATTTTTCATGTAACATTCTGTGGTTCAGGGGCTTGAAAGGCAATTCAATAAAATTCAACAGTTCAGTTTCTTAATTAGTAAAATTACTGACTTTACTTAATGTTTTTAATATCTTTTGCAAAAATTATTAATTTTATATAAGCCACTGACAGTTTATCATTTAAAAATTTTTAGTCCTCCATTTGCAAATTAGTTTTTGCATTTCTTGTAAAAATTAATATGATTATTGTGGGAAATTAAAGAATATAGATCTGCATGTTTTATATAATAGTCATAGATTTTTTTGACATAAGTCAGCATATGAAACACTATTTCTGTCTGCATTTTTAGGAAAATATATTCCTTTTGTGAACTTGTTTCGTAAACCTGTAATTCAGTACATAAAGAATAAAATACTTTGCCTGAAGGCAAAATCTTTCCACCCATTAAAAAGAATATTTAAATAAAAGATTGTCATCAGGAATGTACCCTTAGCAAATGTTAATTTTGTTCCAATAAAAATTTGATTTCAGGTGATTTACCATGATCTGACAGTAAGACCTTGACTTCTGAAGTCCAGAGATGATTAACACAAAGGTTTAATAATGGAAATGAATAATTTTCTCTTCCAAGTTTTTTTTTTTTTTTTTCAGTCAAATAAACATGTTAAATTTAATGTACATTTAATTATTTGTGATATTAAATTGAATATAATTTTAGTGTACTACATAAATGTCTTTATGTGAAAAATTGTATCACATTTGCTTTGTACAATATTTTTTAATGTCAATTTGTTATAACTATTAAATAGGAAACTGTGAGCCCCAAATGCGAATTTAAACAGTGATTTGTCACCAAATATTATAACTGATAATATTGAAACACTCCAAATTAATCTAAAAAATATCAGTGAATATTTGAACACTTTTTTAAAGGAAAATTTCTGTAAGCATTATTTGAACAGAATATGTTCTTATCTCAATTAAAATTTAACCTTATTATGCAATGATCCAATTTGAAATACAAGTACTTTTAAATTATGGATTAAGAAGGAATAGTCAAACAATGATAACTATTTTTTACTGTCTTTTTCATTGATACTTATATATACTAATTAAACTAAGTTAATATAATTAATGAAATTATATTTTTCTAATTAGTTTATGAATTATTTAATTTGGTAGACAAAATGTTTCAATTCTGATATTCAGTAAAAAAAAGCATTTTACATTTAAATAAGACATTTATAACTCAAATACAATTTCAAATTTGGAAAAATAAATAAATCATGCTTATATGAATTTATACATTTTTAAATAATGCTTTAAACGTAATGTGAAATGCAGTAAATTATTATCAAAATAATAAATCAAATCATTTTTATGAGTGATTTGTTGACTGACAGTACATATGAGAATGCATGAAAAAATACCTATATTAAGATTATTCTTTCCTATTTCGAATTATATTTATGATCATAATTTGAGTTAATATTATGACATAACAAAACATGAACAAAAAAAAAAGAGTATTTAGTGTTATAATGTTGATTTCACAAGTAAAATGCATAGTGTCTAATGAGTAGCCTGCAAATCGGTAAAAAATACTTTACTAATTTGGTATCAATATACAGGTATTTTTGTAAAATTCTAAGAAATTTTCTTTACAATAAATTTATATATTTTTTTAAGTAGCTTTTTAAATTGAAATTAGATAAACATAAACATCATTTTTAATATTTAATTAATAAAAGCAAAATTATAAGCTAAGAAAAATATTAATAATTATTCTTTTCATCAAGTAAAATAATCAACTTTCTAATTACAAGAACAAAATCCTCACATGCCAAATGTTCCATGTTTTTGCTGCATAATGTTTGTTGTTTTCTCTGTTAATATAAAAACACTGCTCAAAGCAAATTTTAAGTTGAAATAAAAACTTATATCTTGCCAATTTAAACTAACCATAAAATGAGTGCTTTGTTTTGTCTTTTTCATTTTGCTTTTTCTTCTGTTTTATTTTCAATGTGTTCAGTTTTGGAAACAATATCGCTAAAGATTTAAAAACTAATTATTTAGAACAGGAAATTTTCATGATTTTGAAGACTACAAAAGAAAAACTTATTAATATTTACTTTTTTATATATATTACTGGCAAAAATTATGTATTGATTTTTTCTCATCGGCTTGATACTTAAAAAATTGAAGTTAAATAAAATAAACACCATTTTTAATATTTAAATAAAAAATCAAAATTATAAGCTTAGAAAAATATTAATGCATAATTATTTACATCAAGTAAAATAATCAATTTTCTATTTACAAGAACAAAAACATCACTTGCCAAATGTTTCATAAACATTATAAAAAGAAACTATAAATATCTTAACTTTTTATTTCTCTTTGATATTTTTTTATTGTACCTGTTAAATGACTGCATTGAAAAATTAATTTGCAAAAATTCAGCATACCCCAACATCAGATGAGAGTGAGAATTTTCTATACCAATTGTAACATGCTCAGCTCCAAGCCATAGATCGCAAGACAAGTTAGTCAACCTTTCTGACATAAACTACAAGCAGAAGCCCTCAACTTTCATGCATCTTAACAAAAGAGTTTTTGAAAAATGTGCAGAAATGCAATATTACTCTATATTAATGCTTTCTTCTGAAATTAATCATTTTTATGCCAGTTTGATAAGCACACTTATATTTTTAAAAAATGTATAGAAAACTTTAATTTTTGAATGAAAACGATGATTTTGATACGCAATTCAAATATATTCCTTAAACATTGTAGTTATCTAAATCAAAGGTCAGAAGCCAATAAATTAAATAATAAATACATTTACAACTTTGAACATGTTGAGAAAAATTTTATATCTAACTTAAAGGTTAAACCCAATGTCATTTCATTAACAAAATGATAGAAAGCATTACATTAATATAGTAAATTGGTAAAAAAATGTTAATAAATCGACAATTTACTTTCAAGTAATTTTATAATAAAAAGATTATTAAAGCTATAAGCAAAACAAATATATTTTTAAAATTTAGCTGATAATTCTTTGTACAATCAATTCAAGATTTTAAGTATGTATTTATTCACTATATTATGTTTTATCAAAAAGAGAAATACATTATTGAAAATTTGATATTTATTTGAATTGAATTGGCTTAAAAAGCACTGATAGTATATTAAAATCAGGAATTTTTAAATATCATTAAGATACATTATAAAATCTAAATGGAAAATCATTACCCCAGATATTTAATAACATAATTAAAGAAAGAATGAATTTAATAGTTTCAAAATTATCAAACTTTTCTCTAATACATTACTTTATATTATAAGACACATCTTTAAAAAGGTAAGTAAAAATTCATAGAAAGCCAAATTAGAAGACTAATCAATCATATGAGTTAATGATACTTTAAGGTCATAAAAAATTTCATAAAACGTCAAAAGAAATTTAACACTTAATCACAATATTCATGCTCTATCGAAGTTTTAAAAAACAAAATTAAAGATTACTAAATGTAACTTAAAAGAATTTGTCTGGTCAAATTTGAAATTCATTTTACAATAAATTCATAAAATGAATTTTTAACAAGTCAAGTTACAACAAAAAACTTACATTAAAAATATATTTAAGAATTAAATTCCAATGAATTAAATCAATTAAAAATTATTCAGTGCAAAAATTCTGTATATTTACATGTTACACATCTAACATACAGATATAATCATAAATACTTTTAGCAATTAGAACTACCTTACAAACATTATTTCAGCAATAATACATTTTTTAATTTCTATACAATTTTTTTAAAGATAATTATCTATTTTTTACTAGAGAATTAGTTTATATTAAAATTTTATAAAGTACACAATCTTACAAAGTTTAATCAATATTTTATTTGGAAAAAAACTATAAATATAATGAATTAAGATATTAAAATCTCTTGCTAAATTGAAAAAACATCAAACTTGGCATCAATCTAAATTTAACATTGTAGTTCTTTGCAGATTTTCATGGTACATGGTGGATAAATAACTACATAATCGAGCTGCATTCCTATAAAATACGCAATGATGAAATGATAATTAAATTTATTGATAAAAATTAAGACTTTAAAGATCATAATAGTTAAAAAATATTAAAAGCTACATTTTTTTAAAAAAATTAGTAGATCATTTTAAAAAAAGAAGTATTTTGCTATTTTTTTTTTTTTTTCTAAACTAGTTTTGAAAGAACATTTAATTTAAAACATGAGTAGTGTAAAAAACACATGTAATGTCAGATATTTTGAAATGAAATTATTAAAAATAATAATTAAATTACTTATCTTTACTATAAACATTCCTATTTAGACTGAGCCACATGAATGGCCACACAAGAGCCCTTATTAGCAGATTAAAAAATACACCCAGAGTACCACTAGTACACAGCTGACATGGCTTCCCTTGCTCATATTTTGGTGTGTTTAAATTTTAGCAAGGATAAGATCCTACGGGAGCCTCATCCTTTTTTAGACATTTTGTATACTTTCAGATTCATGGGGATTGTCTAGCCCAGCTATAGAGACTTGGGATAAGCAACAACAACTATAAACATCATTACTTAATTACTTACTGTCTTCACTATAACCATTACAATAGGTAACATATCAACCTAAAATTGGATGGTGACTTTTATACTCTGTTTAAGAATTCAATATGCAGTGAAATGGAATAACATAGATAACTAAGATCTTTATTTGAGACATTAAAATTTTATGTATTGTCTTTTGTAATACTTTATGTGTTAATACTAGATTTAGTTAACAGGTAAGATGTACATTATGTATTTTAATATTGAAATATTTTCAAAATTTCTTCTCCTAAGCCAAAATATTTATCATTAAACTTCAAATGATAAAAAACTACATATATGTAAATATTATTCTCAATAATTATAAAAAATAGATTGCATACTTTTAATAAATACTTAATAAATTTAATAGAAATATTACTGTAGGTAAAAAATTTATGCAAGCATATATAATATTTTAACACACAAAAAATTATACTATTAATTTGACTAATTTGTTTACAAATAAAAAAAACTTTCTACATCTTATATATTCACGATGATCACAAAGAACTGCTCTAAAAATCACCACTATCTTGAAGTTCTGGTCATAAGCCATTTGTTAGGTAACCTTGAACTTCAAGATTTTTGCAAGTCACAAACATTAAATGGAACTTAACAGTTATATAATGTTTACATTTCATAGATTGCTGTATCACTGGTTATTTTATTTAAATGAGAGTAATTCTCTTAAAACTAACAGCTTAAATTGTATATATCCAAACTCAACAATGAAATCAAATGCATGAGCAGTTGAGTTAAAAGATCACAACTCTGGGCGGCTACTTAATTATATACTGTAATCAATGTATTAAGCTATTTATATTAAGCCAATGTGATGCATTATTCTCATTTTATTTTTAAATGTATTTACAAATCAAATAAGTTTTATTTCTAGAAAAATTAATTACAATGTGTGTGATAGCACTGAAGTGACTTTAATTATCCCTATTTGTAATGGGAACATAAAATAACACAAGAAAATAGTTTCATACAAAATAATAAATTTTTTTCTGACAGATGAAACTTAAAAAATATACTGAAATCTATTATGTGAAATATTTTTGTCTAACAGATACAATTTAAGAAGTATGCTAAAATCTGATATTAATCTTAAGCAAAGACAAAAAAAGAGTAAAAAGTCAAATTTGAAGCTGTGAATTATGATTTATAATTAAAATATTTCTTTTTATATTTTGCAAATGGACTACACAAAAATTGAAGGTAATAATAATAAAAAAGAATATTTACTTGTCATTTTCATCCAAAAAATTTAAACTTGGAAAAACTTCCTTTCCAATCAGATTCATAAGATCAATGCAAAGCATCATTTCCTGAATTTTGTAAATTAATTTGATTACTTTCAAAACATTTTCATAAGTATTACACTTGCTTTGTTCAGAGAGATACCTTCTATCTGCAATTCAAATAAACATGAGACATCCTTATGCATATTACAAATACAAATTTCCTTTAATATGAAATAAAAATTCATTAAAAGTATTAACTGATAAAATTAATTAAATTCTTTTTTAAAATTTATATTATTAAAAATTATTATATAAGTTGTGTAACTATAATTATTTTATAAAATCCTAATTATTGCAATACTTAAAAAAATCAAGAAAAACGAAACAAAAAATTTCACATGTAATAAGTTTTGAAGTACAGTTACATTCACACACAATAGTATGCAAGTAAAAAATTTTTTGACTGATAAGTTACATAAATAGAATACAATTCTAAAATTTTATAATTTTCTTTTAGAAGTAAAACTGCACAAAACAGAATTATTTAATAAAGTCACGGAAAATTTTTTTTAAAATAATTTTAATATTGAAAATTAATATTCATTATACATTCCCTCATAAATAATATAACTTTTTACAATGAAAATTTTTTTCACACACAAGTTTTTTTAACACTAACTAGTTTTTTTACACAAGTTTTTTTAACACTAACTTATAATATAATTTAAGGATAGCTCTTAGTTTAAAATTTCATTCAATAATTAAAACTTAATAGATATTACTCATACACACACATATATATTACAAAATAAAATGTTTAATTTTAGAAAACTCGAAAAAATTTCACATATAACATTTTTAAACTTGGTTGTGAAATAAACTCATATTATTTTCAGATAATTCTTTTCTTATTTTGGTTAAATGCATTTGTTCTGAATTTTTTAGGGAGAATTATTTTGCCTTTTCTACATTACATTCAAAAAAAAAATATCCATACATCTAATATTAACAAAATACTTAATTCTTTTATTCCATTTTTGAAAATAATAGAGATGAAATTCAACAGTATGAGAGCTGTTTTCTTAATATCAAATTTCTTAACCATTTAATGCTGTAACAGATACTAGATACAGCCGGTTAGGAGTACCCCATTATTTTCTGACATTAATAAATACTTATAAATACAACAAAAACTATAGGACATTATTAAAATAATAAAGTGTATGCTGAAAGGTCACAAAAAAAGTACAATCATGCATTTGCAAATAAGGAGATAGGGAACCAGATTACGATGCTTTAGTCATAAATACTTATATAAGGTAACAACTGTCTGGCACAGTTATTAAATTGATTACTGTTGCTAAAATGGCAGGTTATTAAGATTTAATTGAGTTTGAATGGGTGGTATAATCGATGTGCAAGAGATGGGACATATCTCAGAAATGGTGATGAAATTTGGATTTTCAGGCAAAACCATTTCACGAGTGTACCATGAATATCAGGATTCCAGTAAAATATTAAATCTCCAACATTACATTTTTATCATGATCACAGAGTTTTCGCCTGAAAGAAACTAGTGTTAATGACTCTAATTTGTTCCAAGTGTCTGCCACCCATCCAACATCATCCAATAAGTTAAATTTCTTAAAACTTTGGATAAGATCTTAACCTTAGATTACCATCTGCAGGAAAAAGGGAGGGTAACATCTTGCTCCTTTATTTTTTAAGGTTAACTGAAATTTCTTGGTCCTTCGCCTAGCATTATGCCAACGATTGATGTACCAATGATATTGAGTGGTAAAAACATTGCATGTATGTCCCTATTGTTTTTCTTCAATGTCTGGGTGCAAAGTTGCATTGTCCAAAACCAGAAAATCAAGACCTTGAAGAGGTTTTTCTGCAGCTTTTTTCATCCCTTCAAGGTATGACCAAGTTATCTAGATTGCTAGGTTATCGAGTGCTGAGTTTTTGAGACTCTACTGCAGTGAACTTAAAGAATACTTATGTTTACTTTATTAGTTATTCACAGTTAATGAAAATTTATGCAATTTATTTATTTATTTAGGTAGTTTTTTTTTTTTAAAAAAATAAATTCAGCAAAACAAGTTTTTTTTTGACTCGTTAAAAGTAATTTTTAACATAACCTTGTTTCTTATTTAATATTCTTTATGCTATTTTCAAATTTACTATTACTTTTCCATTATTCCCACATTTAATATGCTATTTCCACACAAAAAGATATTAAGAAAATTACAGAAAAAAAGTACAAAATTTAACTGAATTAAAAATATTTAAGTTTTTAAATTCAAATTTTTAAAATTTGCTGAAGATCTTTATCAGCAAAAGGTACATTTAGAAAGATGGATTTTAAATTAATATTAATGTGAAATTTAAATAAAAGAATAACAAGCTGTGTTAATGTACTATTCAGGACTTTCATTATGCAAATTGAATTTTGAAATACAAACATTTTACTGTTTACATGAAATTTTCAACATATGAAAGAATAATAATAGTAAATATTAAATTCTTTTAATTACTTAATATAATAAAATTTTGTTTTAAAACATTCAAATATTTCTACGTAAAGGAGTTTTTTTGAAAAGTAGAACTAAAGCTCTATAAACATTTCAAAATAAAATTAGACAAAAAAATTTTAGCTACCTTAAGTTTTAATAACTTGAAATGACTGCATAATGTAATGTCAGTAATACAAAAACATAATAAAAACATTTATTAGATTTTATATAAAGAAATTATAAATTACGATTTCCTTCATATTTAAAACAAAACTGAATTTTCTGGAATACAACTTAAGGACGTTATTATATTGTAAAGAACTAGTTCAGTAAAATCTTCTATAGATGATAACTTAATGTAAATAATATTCTGAATAAAAACATTCCTTTTAGGGAAAAATGATTTATTATAAAAATTTTAATCATTGTCATGTCAAATTATAGATTATTTTTTCCTAATTTGTGATTCATGGCAAAATTTTGATTATGTTGCAGAAACATTAAATTACTTAGATTAAATTAGATTTAAAATTACTGATGATAGATTTAAACTTAATGATAATTTCAAAAGCATTAAATGAGTCTACAGTGCAAAAAAAAAAAAAAAAAAAAGATATTTAAATATTTCAAATTTTTAACCTAAATTATTTGAATAAAAAATTAAAGAATCATTATTAGTTAATTACAGTACACAATTAAAAGAAATCTTCAGGGTTTTTAAATTGGTTAACATGGCCCTCTTTTACTATTTCTATTAAAATCAAAAACATTTAAAAAAAAAAAAAAAAAAAAACTAAAATTAAAATAGAAAAAGTATTTACATAAAGTTTCAATTTTAAATGATAATTTTTTTCAATTAATATCCTTTAATAAAATATAGCATTTTCTGTATGTTTTAAAACTATTTCAATATTACACATGCATACTTCAAATTTATCTGTTATTTAAAAGTAGTACTTGATAACTTGTTATATTTTATTACAATATTAATATTACTTTTTTTTTGATTATTTGAAAGAATTAAAAAATTAAACATGACAACATGCATTTCTTTATTTACACTTACCACTTTTTAGTTTCTTCAACATATAATCAAGGGTATATTTTATAAATTCATTCGTATCATCTTACCATGCTTGTTTTTAATGTTAAGTTCACAAATTTATTACTCTGAAACTACATTTTTCCACTATTATATGCTTTTTTTTTGTTCATTTGTTTATCTAAATATATAGTTAACACTTTAGTTTGGAACTAGCATCTAGACTAAATAGATCTTTGTTAATTAATATGTAGACAACTTTTTTGTTTTTGGATATGACATCAATGACATGTTTAACCATTTAGTGACTTTTAAAATTTTCTACTATCAAATTATTATTTACTGAAAATGTGTGGTTATCAGATGATTGACTATGAAAGAACAGAAAAATAAAATTAACTTTCCATAAGTGACAATTGACTGTCTATTATATTAATAATAATAATAAAGAAATCATTAATATTTACTGGTAAACTTTCACATAAATACACTTATTTGATAAATTAATTTACAGAGCGATGTACTTACTTTTACTACTCAAGTAAGGGTACCAAAATCGATCTTTTTTAAATTGAAAGCAATGCTTTAAGGTTGAAGTACCTAATAAAACAGCATATATTTAGTTAGAAACAAATGTTACTCAATAATTTAATAAAAGATTTCCTCAAACATTTTGTGAAAGGAATTAAAAAATAATTTTATAAACATGAATAAACATACTAGATATAGTTACTTTTCCAGGAAATCTATAGGATGAAAAAATTTATTAAATAAAATACTACAATCTACTTTAATGTTTTACAAAATAATTATCATTAATTAATTTTCAAATATTTTAAAATAGAAAATTGTACCACTTTTTTGTAAATGAATCTTAAAAAGATTTTTAAGTAATTTATATACAATAAAGTTACATTAATGAAAAGATATTTGCTAATAAAAATTTTTATAAGCCTCCTTTAAATATATATTGATCATTTAGAACTTTTGATAAAATTATTAAATGCATTCCAAAAACATTTTTGTATGCAAAAATATTTCAGAAAATAGCAAAAATTAATGCGTGACTGTCTTGATAAAAAGAAAATTTTGCAATTAAATAATAAAGTTAACTCACTGCTAAAATATTTCTTACTTTTTAGGAGAAATTCAATTATTTTTTAAACCTATCTGTTTTTATCAATTAATATTAAAAATTCTCTATGTTAAGCTCTGTCTCTGTGTTAAAACTGAATTCCTTAAATTCAGAAAATCTAAAACCAAATCATTAAAAATTTTATATTGATTAGAATCAAAACTGTTATATAAAGAACTAAATTCAGGGTTTGTAGATACTCACAAAACAAATTCCAGGAATTTTACAGAAGCCAAATAATTTTTTTTCCTATCAGTATCAACATTTACATCTTTAATACTTATTATTTTTAGCCAAATTCATTTGTAATTATGTGAGTAAAATATTCCTCACTTATATTTTCAAATGATGACAGCAATTTATAAGAATAGTGACATTGATCAAATGAGATTTAATGATCATTAATCTCATTTAATCAATATCTATATTAGTTAAGTGTTAATGTGAACAATAGAATAGTCTATCTCATTAAATCAATTAATAATTTAATGAGATTTAATTTCAGAGGCATAAAATAAGCCCAGAGTTACAATAGAAATTATTTCATTTAAGAATTAATTTTTTTTACAATTACTTAAACATTATAAATATATTAATAAATATTTTTAAAATTTTGTTTACACGGCTCCTATCTTTCTTCAAAGATGAATAAAAACAATATGTTTATTTAAAAAAAAAAACTAAAAGGACATAAAAGAAAACGATAATTAATGTAATGAATCACTAACACAAAGTTTTAATTTGAATGACTTCTGTTTTACCAGATTATTACTATTTAATAAAAAATATAGTTTTCCTTCAATTTACTTTAACTTTTTTTGGCTATTTAAATCATTACATATAATTAATTACATACATTACATAATAATACATTAAATCATTACATAGTTTAGACACTTTAAAATACTTTATTTTAAATATTCATTTTATTTAATGATATTCAACAGATTTATATTTTAATACACTGTTAATAATAATTTTTTTTCTGAAGATACATGACAGCACCTAATTAATTTTTTAATAAATGTTAATTTTTTCAGTTTCTTTGGCACAATCTATCATATTTTTCAAGTTTATTAAATTTTCAAGTTTATTTCATAAAACAGAGCTTCAATTTTTTAAAATATAATATGCGGTCTTCCTTTATATTTTCATATATCTAAATATAATTTAGTTCTAAATATATTTCCTTTTACTAAGAATTTTTTTTGCCAATTTTGACATTAGTGGTACTTCTTATATTTTGTATATGAATAAATAACATGTTTAACTGCAATTTAAATTTCTCAAAAAGGTTTATTATGAAAAAATGTCAAAAGAAATTCCATAAACAATAATTTTGTCTATTTGATAGTGGAAAGAGAACCTGTTCTATATTTAATAAGATAAAAATAGTCTTTAATATAATTTTGAAAGAATACAGACGATTCTATGAATCCAAATTTTAACTTATTGAAATAAATCATTCTGCTTCATTTTTATACAATTATAAAATAATAATAAAATGTATTAATTTTAGATACATTAACAATGATATTGCATCAGACAAGACACATTTTTTAAATAATTTTCCTAGTTATTGACATTAAAATAATTTACAATTTAAACAAATTCCTTCTTCATATCAGCAAATTATTAGATCTCTTGTATCAATGGATGAATTCTATCAATAGTAAAACTTTCATTTGAAATAAAACAATTCTGTCACATTTTTTACAAATAAATTTGCATTATCATAAAAACAAATGAAAAAAGCTAACAGAAATTTGAATCAGTATTACATTTTAATCAATAAATTAATGCATTTAAAGTACTGAGAAAAAAATAGAAAATTAAAAACACTATTTTATTTATATTTTTATTAATAATCTAAAAAGCATTACACTTAGAAAAAAAGGACAGTAAATATAGTAAAAATACTTCATGTATTTGCTTTTCAGCACTAAGTACACTTCCAACATATAATAAAAAAATTTTTATAAAATATTCAATAGTTAAATAGAAAAATATTCATTACTGAAATATAAAATTTTCCATTACTTTTGCTATATCAAATATTTAGGCAAAAATAATCAAGCATTTTTTTCTTATTTAATTCCATAAATGTTTGTCAGTGGCTCCAATTTAACTGCTAAAGAAAAAAACTCTTTCATAACCAAAATATTTTTTTACTGATCTGAGTTAGAATATTCATATTATTTCCAAATTAATCATATGATTTTTGCTTTGTTGGAAAATTGAACAGATAACAATTATAATTTTTTCTAAAATTAAAAATCTATAAAAAATTAGAATTTTATGGATGTTTGCAAAATGTATACTGCTTTTTTTTATATAAAATCATTATGATAATTGAGATATAAATAATTATTGTTGCAAATCAAATTAGATTAAAACTGGATGGAAATAAGTTTCAAAATCACAGAACTCAGTACTATTTAAAGCAGGATAGTGATTATTTCTTTAAAAAAAAATAGATAATATCAATAGCTTTCTTCCCTTATTTAAAGTTTTACATGCAGCATATATCTTAATTAATAATCACTCAAAATAAAGATAAATAAAATTAAGAAAATAATAATAATAATTATATATATATATATATATATATATATATATATATATATATAAAGAAAATAAAGTGTTCCTTTACAGCTGCTGCATTTGCTTTTAGGTAATAACATTACAGTAAAAAATAACTGATTTACGTGTTTCATACATTTTAATCCTCAATCCTAAGGTAAATTATAAAGTGGAAACTTTATAATTTACCTTTAAAAATACTGAATAAAGATGAGAGGGAAAAAAAACAGTGTCCAATTAAAATCATAAATTTTTACCATTCTCAAAAAATAGTTAATTTATTTTAAATCAAAGTATCATATTTAGTAGTAATATAAGCTATACACTGCTGACTCCACTTCTAAGTTATTATAGTTACTATATTAGTGATAATTGAAATTATAAATTCATTAGTGATGAAAGATTGAATTCTGTTTATTAAGAAATAGAGTTGCTTGCCTTTACCATTATAATAAATAGAACTTAATTTAAACATTGCATTAAAAAGAATGAAATGATACTCAATTTGAATGAATTATTTTTAAATTAACAATATTTAAAATGTGTTTTCAATATTTGAAAGCATGGAGTCTATAAATAATATCAACAAATGTAAGTAAAATTTTAAAGATTTAGAAAAAGTAAAACTTAAAGATTTTGATTTCAAAAATGTATATTAATCATGTTCAACATCTTTTAAAAAGTATCTGCGACAATAATAAGTTATCATGATTCATTAATATTTCTAACTATTAAAATGTTGGATTGAAGAAATTTTGTTTATCAATTTTTAAAGGCACCAATTTATATATATTTATTTTTGTAAACATAGAAAAAATCTCTAACAGAACATAAGAATTAACAAAATTAAAAAACATTAAATTTATAAATGAAATTCAACTTTATTTAAACATATCAAAAAATGATAAAATTAAACTTTCATTGAAGATAAGTTTTTTTCAATTAATTAATGCAATCAGCTTAAAAAATTTAATCTTCTTTTTAAATAAGCAATAATTATTTCATTACTATTAAAAAATGCAACTGATTATACACATAAAAGTGAATTGCAATACATTTAGCAGGTAAAATCATAGACAAACATCTTTTAAATACGAATTTACAAATCAATATTCTACTTACTCTTTAATCCATTTTTAAAAGAGTGATATGCCAGGAAAGAATGATGAGTTACACTTTGAGAGGAATCTAATCTGGGTAGAAAAATTACTTAGAGTATCTATGTTGATAAGATTAATTTACCCAGAAAGCCCGATTAAATTTGATCTCTCTATACACTAATTAAATTTATAACAATGATAGTTAATTATGAATATGTGTTCCTGTACAATAATATACTCATATGTTACACAAAGATTATAGTGCCATTTAAAAGTTAATAAAAGTATTAGCATTTCTACATCATGATTCACAGATGATAAGAAAAAGTGTTCATTTTCCCACAATTTTAAATAACAAAATATTAGAAATAACCACATAATGAGAAATTTCAAACACAGGATAGTTATTTATCAGTACTTACTTATTTCATCATCAAATGCAATGTTTTCATTTTATGTGGCCTATATATATTTAAGTCTTATTGGCACAATAAGAAAACTGTGAATAGAAAAAAGTTTAATTTCAGTTTCCAAGCATATAAAATATTTTCTTTGTAAATCTCAATATAATTTTTAAAACCACTTTCTAGTGTTTACTTGCAGTGTTTTGGGGTGTAGTGTAACAGGCCTCCTAATGGTGCACCCTGGGAAATGCTAAATCTGTTACAGCCTTCATCTTTCTCTTGCAAAGAGAATGCAGTTGATGCTTCTTGGAGGACCCTGCTGAGCTCATGTATTCCCAGACATCTACCTAGATCTATTTCTGCCCTCTAGGAAGCCCGCACTTCTTCACATTTCAAGATGCTCTCCACTCCTGGAGATACTTCATTTCTTTATTGCAAGACTTATTATGCTCGAAAAAGCCAACATAAAAACGTAAAAAAAAAAAAAAAAAAAAAAAAACTTGCAGTGTATTTTGAGAAAGGAGTGCAAACTCTGTAATTAATAGTAGCATTGTGTTCACAGCAGTTATGAATTGTAAAGAGGATCAAAAATTTAATGGGCATTCTGTATTTTTGATAATATGAAAGATAAAACTGCAGCAAGTACATATTTAGAGCATGTATAAAAATAATACATATTTTAACAATTTATATAATATGATTAAATTGTTATATTCTAAAATTTATTACTAATACTGATCAGTAGAAAATAAACATTTTCAATTCTTAAGTTTCCATACAAGATTTAAAAACATATATTAAATATGCAAAAACTTTAATCTTGATAATTCTACGTAGATTTTGAATAGCTTTTCATCATAACTGCTCAATATATAAGCAAAACACCAGGGAAGCTTTTTTACAATGGGTTAAACAGACATAAAATATGGAGTTATATAAATATGGTTTTATACAACCATATTTATATACAATGTTTTCCTTGTAAAAATAAAAAATACAATCTTAAGCATAGCTAAAAACAGCATCTTAAATTGGTTTAAATTTAACATTTATATCAATTAAATTTTTTCAATTCCATAGGCAAGTTTAAAATATAATATCATTAAAAAACATGCTAAAAGTATCATTTCATACCTCTTTATAATTATAAAAAAGTAAATTACCTGAACAATGCTCTTTACCATTTTTCAATATTTCCTTCTTTGGTATTTCTTTATTAATGCAAATGTTTTTCAGTTCATAAAGCTTCTCATTTGATATAATACTCACTTTACAATCATTTGACAAACTATGTTCATGTGGTGAAGACATTTCACCTTTGTTAAGTTTTTTAAAATTTGTACTAATGTTTGTATTAGCTAAGTTTACACCTTTCTTGAGAAGACATTCATTATAGGATTTTGAATGAGTAATGTGAGAGGCTTTTAATGACATTGACGTTATGGCACTTTTACTACGCAATAATGTAGAATGATCACTGTTTTCCAGTTTCAAAATATCACTATGAATTCTTTTCTGAGAAGAAACTACGATATCAGACTTAACATCATTATGAAATATCTCTGTCTGGGATAATGAATCACTTTCAATCTCCAATTGTTTCAGCAAAACCTACAATTAAGCGATACAGTTTATAATTATTTAAATTCATAAAATCTAAAGCTAAATGTACATTTATTTGAAATGCCACCAAAATGGAAACAAAAACAGTTTTCTTTCAATCCTAAGCATACAATTGATTAAAAGAGAGATACAAATGATAAAATCTTCATCACCTCTCTTTGAAATATGATAATATATCTCACACACTTAAACCCTTGATCTAAAAGGCTTTAATTATATCAAGATAATCATATGAAACAATTCATAAAATGAATTTAAAATCAGCAGTTCATATACATACATCATAATTTTTTCAATTTATTAAATAAAACATATTTTTTACATCAATGTTTTTAAAATTGTGATTAAAGAAAACCACAAAGTTTATTAATTTTTCTATTGAAAAATGTTTTTAATGAATTTTACAAGGGAAAAATGCTTTTTTCAAAGAATATCTTTATTTGAATAGAAAAATGACAACAGAAATGAGTACACAAATTTCATTAAATCAATATACAATAGAAAATAAGAGATTATCTTCATAGTATTTTTTGATTCATTAATGCAAAATCGATTTTGACTGGACTTTTCCATTTTGATTCCAAAATATTTATTTCAAACTACAAGAAATGACATTTTAAATAAAAAGCTTTTAAACTGAGTACTTTAGTCACTAGATAAATATCCAGTTTAACATATACAGAATGAAAGCAGAACATGTGTTTATCATAAAAATTATTTCTAATTTGGAACCTAAAATTTAATTTTAAAATAGAGTGTTAATCTATAAATATCTCTGTCAAAGAACAAAATTTATCAAATGGTAATTACAGCTAAAGACATTAAATATAAATTTCTAGTTGTTTATTAAATAAATAAAAACAATTATTTGTTTGATATAAAAAAAATTAATGCTACAAATTACTGTATTTTAATTTCCTCAACAAATGGACTTCATATACTTTTTATGCCATTTTTTTCTATTTTACATATGATTTTGTCTTCTTTAGAAAGATAAAATACCTCAACAGTAGAGTAGTACAGTTATGCTTTAGTACCAACAATATATTTTTGTTTTCTGCTACAAACATTCCTAACTTAAATAATAAATGAAAATAACTATTTTTAAAATAATATAATTAATTTAATTTAATTTTTTACTCATTTTAACAATTTAATAAAAATTAGAAATTTAAATTTCCAGTTAAATGTGATGGGACAAATTTTGCAAACGATTTAAAATGTAAGTTGGTCATGTCATGAAAGAGATAAAAGGGAAGGAAACTGTAAACAGTCTTATCCATTTGCATTTAAGAAATCCAATATTTTGGGAAGTTCAAAGTTATAATATGTGAATAAAAAATATGCTTAAATAATTACCATGTATATGTAAGTGCATACACAATGGTTATTTTTACTATCATATCACAGTTAAAAGCTTTATAAATGCACAGATTTTGATCATATAAAAAAGTGAACAAAAACCATGAATAATCACTAAAGGCTAATAGATAAGCAACAGAATGCACAAATCAATGTATTTAAAAGAAAGCTGTGTGTGTGTGTGAATGCACTCAATCAATTTCTGAGGGAAGCTCTAGATGTTCCAGTATCTAAATAAACAGTGTCACAAGATTAGTTGACTGTAACTGAAAGATATGCTATTTTTTATGAAAACTGCTATTAATGCTAAATCAACAAAAGGAAAGATTGATGTTATCAATACAAGACATGAAAAGTCACAATGTTGCAACTGGTGATGAATACAGATTCTGTTTAGTTAATGATAGTTTCTAGTGATAAATTGGAATGGTCAGGAACAGAAATAATTCAATATCTATTGTTCAATGCCATGCCACTCATGAACCCAAATCATTATTCGGGGAGCAATTAGCTACAATTATAAATTACTTTTTGTATGTATAAGAGCAATAATTCTCAACCTTATTTTAGCATTAAATTTATAATGATTTAAAAATCTGGTGACATACAAAAATAAGATGAATTTAAAAGTTGTTTATTTACTTATAGGGCATGGCGCAAATAGTTTGATAATAATAATTTTAAATGTAAAATAATTTAATATGTACTGCAAAAACAACAGTATTTTTATTACTTTACTCATAACAAAAATAATAATAATAATAATAATTTTTACAATATACATTTCTAAAATTTGGCAATAGAATTTAGCAGCACAGTGGTTGAAAATCACTATATTTGAGACATATTGATAGCATAACAGGTGTTGATATATTGTCACAACTTGTAAAAAATATGTAATTATTTTATCTACAGCAGCTGCAAAATGAGTTTTCAGCAGGGTAACAGAATATTGCACTCATCAGCAAGACAGTTGTTGCTGCACATTCAATCACTCCTTTGGCCTGCAATGACCTGCCTTTCCTGACCTTTTAAAAACAGACCACCTATTGGACAAAATTATACTATTTTTGTCTGTTATACTCCAATCTACATTAGAGAATAAACTGTGAAAAATGATTCAGAATAAATACATACATAGCAGTACTGATAAGTTCCACACTATACCTAAGTTAAACAGATTTGAATACTTGCCTGTCACCAAGCACTTCATAATTTTGTTGTAATTGTAATGGTCAGAGACAAATTTGACACCTAAACTGGCATCCTTCTTTCCCCATCAATACCACACCAATGGACTAGGGACATCACAGAAAATGTGAACATGTCCCCAACCCATAGAGGTTAGCAACTCAGTTAGGAAAAATATTGTCAGCCTCCCAAGCATACTATTGTGGACAACCAGTCTCTGTCCGCAACAAGTGATAGTTCACTTTCCTGATCTTATGGAAAGGAATAAATGGATATCAATCCTTTAAAGCATTATCTACACATTTAGTTACACCATAAGAAAGTACCTGGCTGCATTGTCACAAAAGATAGTGCTATTTATAATTCTACATATTTCTTTACTGTATAAATTTATCTCTTTGTTTTATATTATCTCATATTTACATATGCAATTTCTATTTCTATATTATTTTACTGCATATTTTATCTATTATTTTATAATGTTGATTTTCTATTTTAAGCTAAATTTGAAAGAATTAAACTTAATGTGATTTAAGAATAACAGATCCCTAGATTGAAATTTAAGATTTCATTGAAAAAGCAAATGCATTGAAAAAAAAAGTTTTTATTTCTTTCATCAGCAATAATATTTGCAAAATTAAGAAAATAAATTACCATGTTTTTACTTCGAATATTGCGTGCTTTTTCCAGAACTGAATCAGCAAGCATTAATTGTTCTAATTCTTCATTTAAAATTTTAGCTAAAAAAAATTTAAAGAGACTTAAAATTTTACAAAAAAATCAATAAATAAATAAAAATGTCCTTATTTTATGAATAGTCAATCAATCTAATACAATGATTAATTAATAAGCAAAACTTAAATCATGACAACCAAATCAATATAATCTTAAAAAAGTCAAATTCTGTTATTATACAATATAAAAAGAAAAAACTATAAATAAGATAAACAGATATATTATTTACACAATTTTAGTTAAAATTTTTAACTATAATTTTGTATGTTTATGATATGTGAAAAAAAGGTGTTTTAGTTGATATGTGAAAAAAGGTATTTAAAATTTATGAAAAAAGTCATTTTCCAATATTTGCTCAATAATTTTTCCAGTTTAAAATTATAGGTTAAATTCAATCAGAGAGACAGTCAAATTCATTTGGTGCAAACCATTAAATATGCATCTTTTCCAGTAATAAAATTTACTTTTACTGCAAATAAAGTGTTTATACATTTGAAATAACAACTAAAATTCAGTAATAAAAAACCCAGACTATTTATATTATTCCTAAATTTCTATGAATAGTTCAAAACAAATAGAACTAAATTTCAAACAGCTAGAATTTTCAGGTGTTTGATTTCAATAATTTTAATTATAGTAAGAAAAGATTTGTTTCTGCTAGCATAATAAAGTTTACTGATATAATTTTAATTTTATATGTATGTTTAAAGCCATATTTCCAAGGTACCAAAATGAGAATCAGATCATATGGAACTAACACTCTCTAATGGCTATTTCCTAATCAAAATGTAATAAATATAATTCTAACAAAAAAATGATGTAACAAATTACTTTGAAAACATCACTAAATTAAATAAATGCATTCCGATATTTTTTGTAACACTTTCCTTATACACAGATACACAACTGGACAATTGCTAAGGACAGATAACACTATCATCCATAGCAACCACAAAATGAAAGGAAGCAAAATGTGGAATACAGTAAGAAGAAGTATGTGTATGCAATTTTTTTTTCCATGTCTGTTCATCATGCAATAGCGTTCATAAGAGCTTTAAAGGTTTTGATGCATATAGACAGTTCTTGTTTCAAGACAAAGTTTTACGGGAAAGATTTAATAGACAAACTTAAAATTTTAAGCATGTCTTCCCGACATCACTTAGATGATTTTATGCGTGGTTAAATTATTAGAAAGATCGAAGAAGGGCAAAAAATAACAGGTGTTGCCAGGGAGTTCAACATTGCTCACAGCATTGTTTCACAGCTGTGGAAGCAATTGTTCAGCAGTGTATAAGTAATATAAAAATAAATCCTTCCTTGTACTATTTTTTTTTCAGAAATGAGAATTGTGTGTAAAATATACATTAACTAAATTGAGTGTCAAATATTCAAAAACACTCTCATTAATTTACAAAATAAAATAGATTACACATTGGGAAAAAACTACACTGCCGGACAATTGCTAAGGACGGATCACAAATTGCTATGTAGCATAACATTAAACGATACATGATGCCTAGTAGGATAAAATATAGTTACAACACTGTTCAGACATTAGAATAAAGAATATTTATTGTTCTGAAAAGTACAAAAGCTGTGAAACATCTGAAAGAAAAAAAATATCATTTGATGCTGTATACGGAAAAATGGAACAATGCATCTAAAATTTAGCGGGCACCTTGAAGAAAGGTATCAGTATGGGATATGTCCACCGTGGAGTGCGATGCAACATTCCACATGTCGTATCATACTTTGCACAACACTATCCAGCAGCTGTGGAGGCAATTTATCCCATTCCTCTGTGAATGCACAGATGAGGGTGTTCTTGTTTGTCGGAGGATAATTTCGACCAGCAACTTGCCTCTCCAAAGCATCCCACACATTTTCAATGGGGTTTAGATCTGGAGAACGTGATGGCCATACAAGGCATTGAATACCCTCGCTGTCTAGACAATCCTGAACAGCAAGTGTTCAATGACATGTTGCGTTGTCGCCCATAAAAACAAATTTATCCCTGATCACACCATGGAGAAGACAAACATTAGGAACTAGAACTTCATTAATGTATCACTGGCCCATCATAGCCCCATTCGCAAACACATGTAGGGGCGTGCAGCCATTAATCATAATACAGGCCCACACCATGACACTACATGTCGGATATCAGTCCCTTTCCTAGATATTTTATGCACAATAAGCAGTACCACTCTGGCCCCAGATCAGTTGGCATCTACAATCCGATGACTGACTGAATCTACTCTCATCTGAGAATGTTATGCATTCTCAGTCCTGTTCAGTCCAATTGTGATGCTCACAACACCATTGCAAACGGGCACTATGGTGCTGTGTGGTCAATGGGACACACACAACAGGTCTGCGGGCATATAGTCCTCCTTCCTTCAAACGTCTGGCAACAGTTTTTCAGGAGATCTGCTTTCCTGAGGCAGCAAGAAACTGATCTGCCACCTGCTGAGCAGTGGTGCACCTGTTTCTTTTTGCTGATAGGACGATATATCTGTATTCTGCAGGAGTGCTACACATTCCAGTAGTTTTAAATAATTTCCACAGCTGTGAAACAACGCTGTGAGCAATGTCGTATCAATATTTTTCAATGTCGCTGTGAGCAATGTCGTATGTTGAACTCCCTGGCAACACCTGTTATTTGTCGCCCTTCTTCGATCTTTCTAATAATTTGGCCACGCATAAAATTATCTAAGTGATGTCGGGAAGACATGCTAAAAATTTCAAGTCTGTCTATTAAATCTTTCCTGTAATACTTTGACTTGAAACAACAACTGTCCACATGCATCAAAACCTTTAAAGCTCTTATGAATGCTATCACGTGATGAACAGACATGGAAAAAAAATTTGCATATGCATACTTCTTCTTACTATACCCTGCACTTATTCTAATTTTCCACATTTTGTTTCCTTTCATTTTCTGGTTACTATGGATGATAGTGTTATCCATCCTTAGCAATTGTCCAGCAATGTATATCTATATAATCATATTTGTGTACACACATATACATGTTATAAAAATGCATCTTTTAGATTCATCACCTAATGCTTCACATAATGTTTACTTCAAACTTTTTTAGCAATTGATTATGTAAATTTAGGACTAAAGTTTATAAAAATAGCTGTTAGAAACTGTTAATGCAAATTACTTTGAATATATATAACAAATGTAACAAGTTATTTTAAATTATAAGTTGTTGTTTTTTTTTTAATCATGAATTAAAAAATGCTTTCTACTGCAAAGTAATAGGCAAATCAATAGATATCAACTGAAGGATAAAGTTTACCTATTAAAGAGAAAAATATCAATTTTATTGATACTCAAAAAATCAGAGTTTCAAAATTTGGGTAACTTTTAACTTTCTAAATTTGGTCATTTTAAAACTATCATGTTTAAGACAGTTTTAAATATACAATCTTAATTTGTATTAAATGAAAATTTCACATTTCAAAAAAATTATATTTTTTACAAAATACAAAACTTAGACAGTTTAAATTCATAGAACATTATTACTATCTACTTATAGTTTAAAATAAATTAGAGGAGACATTACTAATAAAAATTATAAACAATTTATCTAAATATAAAATTATGGCTGAAGATAATATTTTTTAATAATACAAGTAATTATTTTTGTAAATTAATTGTTTCTTAAGTATTACTTTAGAAAGTATTACTTAATGAAATGCATGCACTGCAATAAATTAATCAAAAAAGAAAAAAAATTAGTATTAAAATATAATAGTAAATATAAAATCAAATTAAATAAACATATCTCATAATCAATATATTAATAAGCATCATTATTCCTAATTGCAAGATATTTTACAATACTTTTTAAACATAGTATAAAAAATTATTATTTTAAAAAAATGAAACGACTTAAATGATTATTTATTATAATTTCAATAGAAGACTCTATTATATACTTTAAAATATGTACATGAAGAAGTTAATAAAAATTTTTAAACCTTCTTTTTCCTCCTTATCAAGGCAATTATTAACTTTATTTGTTTTCTGTAATGTTTTTTTCGCTTCTCTTTGACCAACATTCCTATAAAATGAGAGAGAATTTTTTTTTAATATTCTTAAATTGTATTTTTTAAAAAATAAACTAAATGTTTATTAAATTTATCATTATTTATATGTAAAAGTAGTATTCTAATTTAAAATTTTTATATCTATTTATATCAACAAACAAAATAAATTGTAAAATTATATAAATACTTTAAAATTATGATACCATAATACATAACATATTTAGTTTCAGATTCTATACCTTTAAACTGATGATTTTTATTCGCTATAAAATAAGAAAGTTCTTTTAAAAAGAAATACATGACTAATTACTTAAAATCAAACAAAAATAGCAATATATATGTGTGTGTATATATATATATATATATATATATACATATATATATATATATATATAGATATATATATATATATATATATATATATATATAATTAAAAAATTTCAAAGAATTTTTATAGTCTGAAATATAATTATCAATTGTTTAAATTGTATTTATGCACACAGTTATATCACTTAAAATAAATATTTATTATAAATTAATACTAAAATATATACTTAAAATAAATATTTATTATACTGAAATATAATTATCAATTGTTTAAATTGTATTTATGCACACAGTTATATCACTTAAAATAAATATTTATTATAAATTAATACTAAAATATATACTTAAAATAAATATTTATTATACTGAAAGATAATTATCGATTGTTTAAGTTTTATATATGCACACAGTTATATCACTTAAAATAAATATTTATTTTAAGTTCTTAAAGTCCAACTTTGCAGAACTTCCATTATTTTTAAGAGATTATTTCTTTATATAAAAATATTATTTATGTATTTATTAAGTATTGTAGCAGGTATAATTACAGCTACCTTCCCTGTTTAAGTGTGTAGATGGCAATAAGCGCAAGTAGTGAATTTCCCAAAAAGACACTTGAGATCACTTAAGATATTGAAGTGGTTTTGTCCATTGCTCCTTTCATTTGTGTGTAGCTGTTTTGTGAAATAATATGTAATGTGCCATTATTGTTATATATTGTGATGTGGAACTTTAATAATATTAGTAAACATATGATCCTGAAAGCTTTTCTATTCCTATTTATAGTTGTATTTGGAATCATGTGTTTATAGTATAAATTAATGTTAAAATCTACATAATTCACATTAAGTCAATTAAAATAAAATACATCAATCAGATAAATTTCAAAAAGTATTCAACAATCTCAGAATTAAATTACTGGTATAAACTTAAGTAATTTTGAAAATAATAAATATGAATAATAAAGATGACCCCTTTAATCAAAAAATATTTGAAAAGTGAAAATGTTGCATTTTTTACTTCACAAAACCTATGAAATGAATTCTTTTTTATAAATACTACTTAAGTACATTAAAATTGTTTAAAACATAAAATATAATTTACAAAATATTGTTAAAAATGTTAATGATAAAACTTTTGAAATGCAATTTTAAGCTATTTTAATGAAAATTCAAAACTTATTTTTATAATTTGAACAATAAAATTACCATAAATTAATGAAATGTAATAAAAGATAACAATATCTTTACATGATATAAATATAAAAAATTCTTTTTTATTTTTAAGACAATTGATAAATTTTATTTTTTCATCAGATTTAGACATTGCACAAATATTTAACTTTATGAATAAATTTTATAAAATTAATTAATTCAGTTTATAGAAATTAAATGGAGTTGATTATTTGGATTTAGATTAAACTATTCTTAAATTAATCTAGGTCCTATTTAAAAGTTATATAAAAATAATTCAGACATAATTTTTTTTATAAAACAATTAAGTTTCAAATGCATGATACATTAACAAAAACTAGATTGTTAGAACATGATGAAATAACTAAACCAAAAGATAATCAACACCTTCAAATTTGTGGGTTGTAGACATTAGAATAAATCAGGAATTAATAAAATTGATAAAATTAAAAGTATATTACCATTCTTTTAAATATGCATTATAGCATTTCAAATTAATTTGTTCAATTTGAAGACGATTTCCATCACAGTTACCTTGAATGACAGTTATAAAATGTAAAGTGCTGAAAAATAATAAACATATCAGTTACTTTTCACAAAGTATTAAAAATGAAGCAACATATTTTAAAGGATGCAGTAATTTAAAATATTGGTAACCAAATACAAACACAGAATATTCTTCAGATCAAATTATTTAAGTTACTATCAAAAATAGTAACTTAAATAGTTTGATCTTAATAATATATAATATTTGCTATAAATAATTTTATTTTACTAATAATTTGGCAATAGTTAAAATTCAGCATAGTACTGAACTTCAAACAAAAAATAGTATTTATCTTACTGACATTTTATTGGTATAATAAAATACTTAGATGCCCTTAATTACAGACTTTGTTTGCAGTTTTCAAAAACTATATTTTTTTCTGACATAAAGAGTGAAAAAAATTGAATCATTGCTAAAATATAAAATAAAACAAAATTGTCATAGTGGGTTCAATATTAACAATTATCAACTATTGGTTATCAATACTCTATTTACTATGATATATTAGAAACTCTGCAAAAAAGCCTGATAATAACTTTTAGAAAATTAATTTCTAGTAACAGAAATAAATGAATCACTCATACTGAGTGAACGATCAAGTCTAATAAAATAACTGCATATATCATGTCATGTTAAAATTCAGGGAAATAGAAATAGGTGGAACTTAATATGTGAACAATACTTTACATTCATGATAAGGACAATTTCAATGGCATAATTTAAGATAACATCTAAGAATATTAATAAAATTTATTCTAAATTAAATATAAAGAATATATATTTAATTTAGAATAAATTTTATTAATATTTTTAGAATTTTTATATTTTTAGAATTTTTTCCTACTTGCATGTTTATAGAAAATGAAAAATGTTGTCACAAAAATAAATGAAATAATAACGATAGTGTGGATACATGTACCACACACATTTTCTTTAAACTTTAGTTGCAAACAAGTTCAAGTTAGAGAAACCTTATTATATACTTATTAATCAGTAACTCAATAACTGAGGCAAATTGATTTTAACAAACTATACACTAAATTTCAGAGTGAATTAAAAATATGTGTTAAATTTTATCTTTTCTATTATATATTTATTTTACTTTTGTTATTAAATTTGTGAAATAATCCTTCTGTATTTTTTCCTTTTTATTTAAATTTTTAAGAACACACAATTTCTTTACAACTTAAAAATTTTTAAATTAATTTTCATGTCAATTAAATTTTTTAAAAAAATATTTAGTGATTATAAATTATGAAAATATATACCTATCATTGATTTAAGAAATATAAAATATTTTGTAAATTATAAATATGTCTTATGTAGCTTAACTAAATCTGTGTTTGTGTTTAATTGCAAGAATCATGAGCAGAAATACTTTAGGAGGAATTAGGAAATGGAATCTTTAGGAAATATTAGGATCTACAAACTTTTATATTTACTTTACTTTTTCAAATTTTAATAATGTTTGACTTTATAATGAATTTATAAAATACATGTTTGATTTATAGATTGTACAACATTACACTAAAATGACTTCAAAAGTAAAGCAAGAAATTACAAATTACAATGACAAAAAACTTGAATAGAAAAAAGGTAAAAATAGAAATTTATTATATATAATACAATTTTGCTTTAAGTTAATACATCAAGAGATATAATTTTATAAGTTAACAGATCTTCTGTCAATAGTCAGAATAAGTACATATCAAATTAATTCACTGATTTTATTGAATGTGTGAAATCATTATCATGAATGATGAATAAAATGTAGAATTATTTTAATATTTAAAACAAATACATTGGTAGAATTTCTTCAAAAAAAATTAAAAACTAATTTTTCATAGCATTATGAATCGATTAAATTATGTCCAAACATGATAACTGAATGCTTATTATTAGACCAATATTAACTTAGATTGAGATTACGTTTTTGTGAGATAAAAAATTACTCAAAATATAAATTGCAGAAATGATAATGATGCATATGTATGCTATAGCTCAACAATCTACGTTTTTGCTGAAACTACAATAACATTTCTCAGCCGAAGAATAAAAACAGAAAATCTTGTTATAATGACAACTGCAATTTAAATAATGCTGAAATTATGTTTTCCTTCTTTTCAATTGAAATGCAATGTAGAGCAGATGGATTCTATTGCTTTTTCTGAAAGATCGTTTTAAGATGACAGTTTTGAAATACTCAAACAATATATGGCAAAAAATATAAGCATTAATATTTTAAGATAAAAAATAATTAAGGTTGTGTACTTCTCAATAGCTTTATTTATTGATTCCATGAAAACATTGGAATTACATACAAATTTTGAAAATTATAAGTTAAACAAAAATCTTGGTCAATCAATAAATGAGCAAAATAAAATTCAAACAAGTGTATTATAGCAGAGAAAATTAGTTTTAAACCCCAATTCGGAATACTACATTCATATTAACTAATCCCACTAATATATTCCATTGCACATTGATTTCCATTAGACCGGCACCAAATGAGAAAGAAATCGCAGTGGCGAAGTACCGGTGAAAAGCGAAAAGGTGACGCCACAAGCGGTTACAAAAAAGGGTAACGACATCTTTCTCCCTCTTTTTTTATATATTGCGAAATATGTGGGAAATCTGTGGCAGGTTACAATTTGTATGGATTTTTGGATGGATTTTTTTTTTATTGAACTCAAATATATAGAAATTCAATATCTTACTTTTCTTATATTTAAATATACCTTTAAATTAGGTAAGATAAAATGCACAAAAGAAGTAATTTTACATTTAAATATGCTTTATTTAGTATTATTGAAAAAATTGATCTCAATTTTTAAATATATATATGATTGAAAAAAATAATGTTGTTGCATATTTTATGTTGCTGAAGTTGTTTAGGTGTTACAGTTTTTTAATAAAATGGTTTTAAACTTATATTTTACAATTAAAAAGTTTTTTGGAAGTAATTAAAGGAATATTTATTATTAAATCATATTGATATTGCTGAGTTAAATTAAGTTATACAAGTGCCTGTCTGTTTTGTAATCAATATCTTGCAGTCCAATAAATAAATTAATTGGTTTGTTATATATATAACACAAGCATTTACTTTATATAAAATAAATGCATGCATGTTATACTCCTATTTCATTAAACTTTTTTTTTTTTATTAAATTCAAATAATTCCCTTCCATAAGTCTTTTTATGGTGAAAACACGTACATTCCTAATATGGTGTCAGGAATACTGACTTTTTAATTTGCAAAGAAGATACAAATTATTAAGGTTTTTATTTATTTTTAATATATATATATATATATATATATATATATATATATATATATATATATATATATATATATCAATCAACAATGGCACTACAACCCAGTGTGGGTCCTGGCCTTCTCCATGAGCTTATTCCATCTTGGCCTGTACTCAGCAGCACTTTATATATATATATATATATATATATATATATATATATATATATATATATATATATATATATATATATATATATATATATATCGGGTGATTATAATTAAAGTCCCGATTTTAAAAATCGATAATTTTAAAATTACTGGTCAGAATGACTTGATATTTTAGCAGAACAGTCGTAAGACAATGGAATTTTATTTAGCAAAGAAAAAAAAAATAGTTCTAAAATGCGTCGATAGATGGCGCTGTTATTTATCAGCACATTTTATCGTACATTTTAGCGATTTAGCGTTTACATTGTCTAGATATATGCAAATTATTAATACGCGACATGCGCACATGAGACTTAGCTGCCATAAAAATGCAGAGCACCAGCTCTTTGCCTAAATGCTTCATCATGACTCTGACTATGAAGGATCACGCTCTACTCTTGAAGATTTTTTATAAGAACGATGACTGTGCACTTATAGCTATTAGGAAGTTTCGGACATTAAAATCCATTAAATGGGGTCCAATAACCTCAAAAGGTCTGCGAAAAATGATTGCTAAATTCGAAGAGACCGGTTCATTTGACGTTAAACGGGGTAGAGGAAGAAAACCAGTTTCGGCTGCGGCAGTGGAAGATGTGGCTACAGCATTACAAGAACAGACTAACAGTGATGTTGGAATCAGCAGTGCACGGGGAATTGGCCGAATGCTGGATATGCCGAACAGCACAGTGCGTAAAATCCTATGGAAGATCTTGCTCTGTTATCCGTATAAGATAACTCATGTGCAGGAGTTGCTACCGGCTGACCTGGAAGCACGTCAATCTTTTGCACTGCAATTTCTTGCCCGGATGGAAGTGGACAACGGATGGCCATGGAACATTCTGTGGTCTGACGAAGCCCACTTTCATTTGCAAGGTTCTGTAAATACGCAAAATTGCAGAATATGGGCGACCGAGAATCCATCCCAGCTACAGCCATTACCTCTTCAGTCTGAAAAGGTTACTGTGTGGTGCGGAATAACGGCAGCGTTTATCGTTGGTCCGTTTTTCTTCGAGGAGATCACACCTGCGGGTCCCGTTACCTGCACCGTTACTGGCAAGAGGGATGAAACACTTTTGCGTAACCATGCCCTTCCGGCACTTCAGCAGCGTCAGTGTGTGGATCACACAATATTCATGCAAGATGGCGCTCCTCCGCACATTGCTACTCCTGTGAAGCAGCGACTGAGTGCTAATTTCGGAGATGACAGGATCATAAGCCGTCATTTTCCAACAACATGGCCGACACGTTCCCCCGACTTAAGCCCGTGTGATTTCTGGCTTTGGGGGTATCCGAAGAATGTTGTTTACAGCGGGAGTTTTCAGAATCTAGCCGACTTGAAGGCAAACATCACACACCACATCCATTGCATCAGTACAGATACCCTCCGATCTGTTGTGGAGCATGCCGTTTTGCGCTTCCAATTAGTAGCGGAACAAGGCGGAGGGCATATCAAACAACTTATGCTTTAATCATCAGCAAGGTGTTCATTCCATGAAGTTTTTTTTTTTTTTTTTGTCATAATCGCTGTTGTCGCTGTATTCTTGTCTTTTCGCTAATAAATCTTTAGTAAATCCTTGAACTCTAATTTTTTTCTTTTGGCTAACAACATTTCTGTGTTTAACGAATACATTTTTGGACTTTCCTCCTGATATTACCCGGACAGCACCATCTATCGGCACATTTTGGAACTATTTGTTTCTTTCTCCAAACAAAATTCCATTTCCTTACGATTGTTCTGCTAAAATATCAAGTCATTCTGACCAGTAGTTTTAAAATTATCGATTTTTAAAATCGGGACTTTAATTATAATCACCCGGTATATATATATATAATATATACATATATATTACTTTATAAAATTCATTAAAATGTGTTATCTTTTTACATTTCGTTGAAAAACATATCAACAATGATATTTCGTAAATCTGCATAAAAAATTTATATAATGCTTTATGACTTTTCCTCCTTAACAAGAACAGTGCTAATTATTCATATTTGTAAATGTCTCTAAGAATTGTTTTCCAAAATGATAGAGTTCATAGAAAATATAAAATGTGATTACTATATTTTAAAAAGATTATTGTTATATGAAACAAAGTATGCTTAAAACATATTAGTTTTCAATTTCATATACATGTAAATAAATTTTATGAGAAATTAATTGTTAATCCAATGTTAATTTAGATTGTTAAAATGCAGGAACGCATTATTATATTTTTGTTTTGTATGAAATAATTTATATGAAAAATATTTTAATACTACTTTTTATGTATGTTAACAGTTTGCGTACATTTTAATTCATGACCTATATCTGTGTGTACTACAAATATTAAACAATGAAGGTTTATTTACAGTTCAACTTGCAATATTATTGTATTGCGTAGTCGCTAATATTTCCATATTTGAAAAAAATAATCATGCCCAAAACACCAATAAATGTTGCATATAATACTTTAATTGAAATATCAGCAGCAAATATTATTGCTGAAGTATTTTTAAAAGAGGAAAAAAAGGGAGAACAAAATTTAAATAACATAAAGTTTATTTCAATTGCCCATGTAACTTATTTAAAATAAACTTAAAAATATTTCCTTGAAATAAATTTTTAAACTATGAATAATAACTAAATTGGGAAATCATTTTATAAAAAATTTTTCTACTGCAAATATTTATCCATTTGCATAACATCATAAAAATTAAAAGTCCTAATTTAAAAAATAATTACATTTCATTTCAGCGTCTGTTTCATAATATTTAAATAAAAAATACAAATAAATTTATGTACCATATTAAAGTCCATGTATTTAATACATTCACAATAATAATAAATAAATAAATATTATTTAAGTTTCTGCAATGTTTTAATTGCAGTTTCAATTAAAAAAGCTTTATTCAGTTAATTTTTTTATTAAAAACTAAAAATATTCAAAATATTTTCTAATTTTAGAAAGAAAATTCAACGAGAAAGATTTAAATAAAATGAGAATAGTTTTTAAGAATCTTGTGAAATTTTACCACAGAATTGTTTTTTTTTTAAATTATTACTAATTATTCAATTAAGATCTTTATATAGTTGATTTTTTAAAACGTTTTATGAAAATAATTATTATCACGTAGGTTCCACAAGAACCTGTTATCTATTGAAAAATATATAATCGAATAAATAAGTATACGTTATAAAAGAAAATTCTAAAACTTATTTACCAATTAAATTTTAAATGTTAAGATAATATTTTAAACATTAAATTTACATGCATGTTTGTTTTTTGTAATGTTTCTTAAAATCTTTTTATGAACAGACTGTTTATAGCATATTTTTCTTCTTGTCAATTAATTAAATTATCCTGCTTATGTAATAAGTTTTATTCAATCTCAAAAGGAGAAGTTATGCACAGAAGTCTGACAACAAAAAGTATCTTAGATAAAAAATGGCATTTCATCTGATGTATAAATTTACATATATTATTCAAATACACTACTGGCCATTAAAATTGCTACACCAGGAAGAAATGCGGATAACAAAATGATATTGATTGGACAAATATATTATACTACAAATAACAAATGATTAAATTTTCAAAAAATTTGGCTGGATAGATCCTGAGAAATCAGTACCCAGAACAACAACCTCTGGCAGTAATAACAGCAGTTATAATCCTGGTCATTGAATCAAACAAAGATTGGATTGCATGTACAGGTACAGATGCCCATGCAGCTTCAACACGATGCCACAGTTCATCAACCGTAGTGAATGGCGAGCGTCTGGCTCGTCACCCATTAACCAGACGTTTTCTATTGGTGAAAGATCTGGAGAACGTGCTGGCCAGGGACACAGCCGAACATGTTCCGTATCAAGGAAGGTCCGTACAATACCGGCAACATGCGGATGGGCATTATCCTGCTGAAACGTAGGGTTTCGCAGGGCTCGAATAAAGGGTAGAGCCACGAGTCGTAACACACCAGAAATGTAACGTGCACTGTTCAAAGCACCGTCAATGCGAACAAGATGTGACTGAGACGTGTATCCAATGGCACCCCATACCATCACGCCAGGTGATGGGCCAGTATGACGATGACGAATGCATGTTGCCAGTGTGCGTTCACCACGACTTGCCAAACACGGATGCGACCATCATGATGCTGTACACAGAACCTGGATTCATCTGAAAAGATGACGTCTCGCCATTCGTGCGCCCAGGTTCATCGTTGATCACACCATTGAAGGTGCTCTTCTCTATGACGCCGCGTCAAGGGAAGCCGCAGCCATGGTCTCCGAACTGAGAGTCCATGCTGCTGCAAACTGTTCGTGCAGACACTTGTTGTCTTCCAAACGACCTCGTTTCTTGACTCACGGCTCGTGACGTGGTTGCACAATCCATTACAGCCATGCGGATAATATGCTTGTCTTCTCGGCTGCTAGTGATAGGTGGCCGTTGAGATCACGCATGGCGTTATGTAATACCTTCCTGAACCCATCGATTCTATATTCTGCTTACAGTCATTGGATCTCGACCGACGCGAGCAGCAATACTGCGATAAGATAAACCACAATCCCGGTACGCTACAATTCGACCTTTATCAAAGTCAGAAACGTGCTGGTATGCATTTCTCCTTCTTACATGAGGCATCACAACAACTTTTCACCAGGCAACAACGTTCAAATGCAATTTGTGTATGAGGAACCGGCTGAACAATTTCCTCATTTAAGCAGAATTTAGGTGTCGCTACTGGCGCCTGCTTTGTTTGAATGCGCTGAAAAGCTAATCATTTGCGTATCACAGCACCTTCTTCCTTTCGTATAAATTTCACGTCTGTAGCATGTCGCTTTCTTGGTGTAGCAATTTTAATGGCCAGTAGTGTACCTAGAATTTCTTTCACAAATTAAAGTTTGAGAGTTCATGATAATCTTAGGTCTATATTTAAACAGCTTCCTATTTGTCGTAAATAATCCTGTCGTAGATTTATCAGGATTGAAGTGAAGTTTATGATCACTTCGTTTGGTGGAAAGCTCCGCCTCAATTTGGTCATCGGTGACGTCATTTCGTGGATGGCGGGTGGATGGTTTATGCATGGTTTGAAGACATCTTGTAATTATTCACCGTGTACGCGGATAGTGACCAGGTGACGGAATTCAGTATGATGTAAATAAAGTGACATTGGATTACAGAATAATGACATCACTTAATGACAACATAGTTTCTCTACATGTATGGTTAGTGATATATTTGTAGTGTATTCTCTAGTCTAAGATTTTACCAGCGAATTCGTTTTCATTTGCAATCGGTCATATATTTTGCTACTGTACAAACTTTTAATAAAATGCAAAATAAATGAAAATTGATAAGAAAATAAAAAATGACTATAAAGTACAGACATTTTCTTTATTAAAAAAGAAACAAAAAAGAAACATGTTTAGCAACTAATCAATAATTTCAAATTATTAAAATTTAAAAAAAACTGCTTAATTTTTACTTATTTTTTTATTTGCAAGGAATTTTGTTTTAATTTTCAACAGAGTTAGTCAAATGAAATAACTTATTAAGCATTTATGGTTGGATTAAATCAGATGCTAAATAAATGTATGTTCAAAATTTTGAATTGCAATAAATTTCTTGATGGTTTTAAACCATAAACTATACATGAATGTAAAGAAAAATAAAATATTTGTGATGAAAATGCTAAACACATAATAATTACTAAGGAATAATTATTCAGAATATGACAACTCAGGTGACACAATTTCAATAGGCCCTTAATGACTAAGCCAAAACTACTGATTTCTGTATCAGCTACACACAAAAATGAACATAATTCTTCAGTAAATTAACAAAAAGGAGCTTGCTAAATGAATTTGAGAACCTTAATAATTTTGTTATTAAACAAGTAAACAGTATGCACCAAGTGTACATTTTTAGAAGTTAAAAATATATTTGTAAAATAGCTTTAAAATTTCATCAATATGAACAAAATCAAGTTCTTTGATAACTAAGCTGTTTAAAATCAAAGACAAGTTGTATAAAGTTTTAAAAAAAATAGTGTGTTGATTCCTTGCACTGAATATCTGTCAGTACTATGTTCTCTGAATGTAATGACAAATAGGGGAGGAAAATAATTAGTTCATCCTAATGACAATTCTTTCAGATTTCCACAATTTTAATACTTTTAGTAAATAATTGAAATAATTCAGTGTTTTCCAAATTATTATTAAATATAAAAGACAGTTAAATTAAAGAATCAACTAAGATAATAATCAATCTTGATTCAAATTATATTGAAATTCATGGAATTGTTCATGTGCTAATGATAAAATTAAAGAATTAACACAAAGAAAACAAATATGTATATTAAAAGTTGTAATGAGAGAAGACCACTTTTTATCGCTTTGTATTTTTTATTTATTGTAATTTCATCTCGCTTGATGTCTAAACGATACAACCACACATAGTTTAACTAAGACCTAGTAGAATCCAGTTACATTGAGTAATCTCAAGGTAATTAATAAGTGCATATTCTATATCATTCAATTTGGTTCTAGTCAACAAACATTAGATAATAAATTATAGCATCAAACATTTTTTCCCAGTTACCTTTTTATATATATATATATATTTTTCATAGGTACACAGATATAGAAATTTGGTATGAATTTATAATATGATCAGTACCTATTAAATAAGCTAATCTTTTACAATGAAAAATCAGGAAAACACTTCACAATATTTATAGGCATATAATAATAGATATGCATAATGAGATATCAATAGTCATCAAGTGGAATTTTAAGAAAATGTTAGATACAATTAGGTATACAACACTGATCAGCTTTCATTGTATTCCTCTAAAAATTTTCACTGCGTTTGTTGAGCTCGGGAACAGACCTATTAGAGATAACTGCGATCTAGAAGTTACAGCAGAACTTCTGCACAGTAGTATTCTAGATTCTTATCATAACAAATGCCCTATTCGCACTAGGAGAACGAAACTCTAATGTCCTTGGTAGAATGACTCTTTAGCAGCCAAAAGGGCAAATGTTAGGAAACTTTTTAGTAAAGCTAATAAAAATGGTGAACGGGAGAACTATAAAACGGCCTTCACTAATTATAACAAACTTGTTAGGAAAAGCAAAATTAACACCTGGAGGAAGTTCTGTGAAGAGATATATTCTATCTCTTAAGGAGCTAGACTCCAAACACTCCTTTTAAAGGGATGAACCTATTTTGATTGGCACCTTAAAGGACGAGGAGGGTAATTTTGCTGCTTCCGGGAAAACGGTTATGGAAATTATGACCAAAACTCACTTTCCAGGTGCTAGAGATATTTATAGCAACGAAGGGAAGCACTGCATTGGCTCTTTGCAAAGAGTCCCTAGCGTTCAATGGACCATCGCTAAAAATATCGTTAACTACAATGTTAAATGGGCAATCTCTGCCTTTAAACCTCTAAAAAGCCCAGGGCCTGATGGAATTATGCCCATCATGATCCAGAAGGCACAGGAGGTTATCATACCAGTACTAACTAGAATTTACACAGCTAGCTTAGTACTGGATTACATACCAAAGATATGGCAGAAGACCAGGATTGTTTTCCTTCCTAAACCTGGCAAGTACATCTTTGACATAGACCTATCATTCTTTCTTAAAATTATGGAGTAAATCATTGATCGGCATATTTGAGATTACTTGGGTAATAACAATCCCTTGCATGCTCTTCAATTTGCCTATCAACTCGGCAAATCTACTGAAACTGCTTTACGTCAGCTAGTTTCTAAAATTGAAACCACTCTGGATCAAAAAGAAATTGCCTTGGAAACTTTCCTCCACATCCAAGGTGTTTTGACATCCATATAATCATCAAGGTGTCTTCCCATATAATCATCTTCAATGCACTTAGAGGGTCGGGATTAATCAGACCCTTTGTACCTGTATTGAAGCCTTGATATATACAAATGAGCATCTTCGGTGAATCATTTGAAAAAAAAAGACTACTAGAGGTTGTAATCAAGGAGGTGTTCTATCACCATTACTTTGGAACATAGTTGTAAATAGCCTTATAAAATATCTAATTAATAGGGGCTACTATGCGCAAGGATATGCTGATGACATTGTCATACTTATTCTTGGTAAAGATTTCGACATAACTTGTCATCTCATGCAGGATGCTCTAAGTTATATAGGTCAATGGTGCATGGATAGGGACCTCATGGTTAATCTTCAGAAAACCTACCTTGTATCTTTTACACACAAAAGAAAACGGGAGAGTTTTCTCATACCAAGACTTTTTGATGTTGAAATCAATGTGGCTTCAGGAATGAAGTATCTGAGCATTTATTTAGACCAAAATCTCACCTGGAATAAGCACATGATAAAATTAACCGAGCAAAGAAAAGCATTATGATTTGCAGGCGAATGCTTGGTAAAAATTGGGGTCTACATCCAAGACTGATGTCTTGGATGTACATAGCTATTGTCAGGCCCATTTTTACATATGCCTGTGGGATCTGGTGGCGTAAAGGGGGACAGAAGAATGCGACTGACAGACTAGGAGGTCTACAAAGACTGGCCTGTCTCTGCATTACAGGAGCAATGTCCACCGCGCCAAACAGAGAATTGGAAATCATGTTGGATCTGACTCCCTTAGACATCTTCATCTGCAGCACTGTTAGAATGACTGCATAAAGAATGAAGTTACAAAACCAATTGTACGACCAGCCTGTTGCCAAAGGGCACAGGGGTATTACCGGGAAAATTCAAGATTCTACTTTCCTGATGCCCTCGGACATCATGGGAAAGTTATACATGTTTGAGAGGACATTTGAAATCGTTTTTCCATCTAGAGACGAAATGGACAACAACATATTCGAAATTAAAACAGGAGCTCTAATCTGGTACACAGATGGATCACTGAAAAACAGCCTCTCAGGACTAGGAGTATATGGCGTGTCAACAAGAACCAGCCGATCTGTAAGCTTTGGCCGATAAGCTACGGTTTTCCAGGCTGAAGTTAGGGCCATTATCCACTGTCTGCGATTAAATATGAGGAAAGGCTACCACGGTAAGAGGATTCTCATTTTTAGTGACAGCCAAGCCGCTTTAATAGCGCTCAATTCTTTCGACATCAAATCTTGAAGTGATTGCCGGCTGGCAGTTTTCAGAGGTCCCTGGATCTGGCGATCCTCTACCCTAATTAGATAGCTGGTTCTTCGTTGGTAAGCTATAACTTGAATCTGATTGCCTTAAAATAAGTTTGAAATTTTAATGGACGGAACTATGGTTATTTCATAAAATTTATTTCGGAATTTAAAAACTTATTGTTGATTAATTTATCATTTATATATTTAAATTAAATGAAAGTAATAGAATAATAAAGAAAATAATTAAGGAATAAATTGAGAGAAGTAAGAATATTTACATAAGAACAGGTAAAGGTATTTACAAGAATTTATACACGCTATAATATTTACAAGGTATAAATTGGTCTGTAATACAATATTTTTTATCTTTATCTTTTTTTTTTATATTTTATGTATTTACATATACATGTATATTTAAAAAAAACTGTTTTTATATACATTTAGTATGCACACTTATATATGCATTTTTCCGCATCATTTTTATTTTAAATAGTTTTTTTTTCACATATAGAATGAGATGTAACAAAAAAATCCTTTTATCTTTATAGTAGTCTTTTTTTTTTCCATACAAAGAAGTAGTTATCAAAGATAATTTTTTTTTCTATTTACAGTTTATTTCATGGTGGTTGGAGAGGAAACTTTGGGCAATATCTGAGCAATGAGAGAGGACGCAGTCTATTATGGGTATTTAGGTCATTATAGGACGGAAGACTAATTATTGTTTCGTTATTAGTTTTATCAATATTTTTAATCACGTTATACATTATTTTCGCGAAGAATTCTCTCAGGGTAGGGATTTTTAATTCTTGTCTGATTTTTTGGTTTCTAATGATCCAGGGGACCTTAACTGCCCATCTGAGGGCTTTCTTTTGAAGTTTCCAGTTTTTTAATTTTACTATCGTGGGTGTAACCCCAGATTTTCCATGGAAAGTTTTGAATTCCAGTTGAAAAGTGGGTATAATGCAGTTTTTTGCCGTTTAAATTTGTTAATAATTTGGATCAGATGCGGGTGCCATGTTAATTTTCTGTCGAAAGTTACTCCCAAGTATTTACAGGTTTGTGACCATGGTATAATTTCGTTATTGATCTTAATTACACTGGGTGGAAGTGGTCTTTTTTGTTAAAAATTATGGATACACTTTTATTTACATTAATAAGAATTTTCCATTTAACGAACCAAAACTCAATCTGTTCTAAATGTTTGTTAAGCGATTCTGTGATATATGATGTTTTCCTACCTTGTGCTAGTATAAATGTGTCGTCTGCAAAAAGGTGCAGGGAAGTTAGTGTTGATGTTGGAATGTCGTTCACATAGATAAGCAAGAGTCTTGGTCCCAATTTGGACCCTTGTGGCACGCCAACTAAGATTTGTTGAGTATGTAGTACCAGTGCGAACCTGAAACTTTCGTCCCAAAAGATATGAAATTAGTATTTTAATAAGTGGGTCGGGTAGACCAATATTAATTAGTTTGTGTTCAAGTCCACCAATCCAAACTCGATCAAAAGCTTTGGCAATATCAAGAGAAACTGCTCCAGTACTATTTTTATGTTGAAATCCTTGGGTGATGATTTCCCCTACTCTCATAAGTTGATGCGTTGTTGAATATGATTTCCTAAACCCGTGTTGTTCAGAGATAAGTATACTATTGTTTTCTAAAAATTCATCTAGTCTATTTAGAATAATTGCTTCGGTTATTTTGCTTAGAGACGGCAGTAGACTAATAGGTCTATAGCTTGAGGGAAGGTAATTGCCTTGTTTTGGTTTTAATATTGGTACTATTACTGCAATTTTCCATTTTTGAGGAAAATACGTTTTTCTTAATATCTCGTTAATAAGCATCGTAACTTTGAATAATGTTTTGATTGGAATTTTCTTTAGCATTTTGTTTGTTATTCCTTCAATTCCTGGGGATTTATTATCCTTTAATTTCTTGATTATTGCCATTACTTCCGTAGGGGTGGTGCTTTGTATGACTTGTGTGTGTGGTCTGGAGAGAAATCTGAGTATGTTGCTGGCAACCAGATCTTCGGTTCTGGTGTCGTGTAGGTCATTAGTGGTGAATTGTGTTTCAAAAACGTTAGCAATTGCTTCTGTTTTTTGTTTGTCTGTGTATGCAATTGTATTTTGGCCTTGAATGGGTGGAAAATACTGTGGTTTCTTCTTGAACATACTGACGGCCTTCCAAATGGATCGGTCGTGCGTATTTAATGATTCTAATTTTTCTCTCCATTGCTGTGAATTGTATGAACTTATCTTGGCTCTAAATTCGTTATTCGCTTCATTATATTGATTTTTTTATTAGGGGGTCTCTGCTAACTTGATATAGTTTCCTGAGTTTGTTTCTATTTGCTTTCAAAATTCTGAGGTAGCGGGGTAGGAGGTGAGTGGGACGGGAGGAGTGAGGTTTTTCTGATTCACGGTGCGCTGCAAGCAGTTCCGCCTCCAAGCGAATCGTCTCATTTTCAATTTCATCTCCTGTGTTTGTATGAATTATATTAAACGGGTAATTATTTAAAATTTGATTGTATGTGATCCAATCCGTGTTATGAAGAGTGGGAGTATTAATCAAAGGAATATTAAAATCAAACTCGACCGTGACTGGATTGTGATCCGAACTGAGTTCCGTGATTGTATAAATTTTAGTGTTATAATTAATTCTTCTGATAAGTGCAATATCAATTGTTGTTTCGGAATTAGCGCTAAAATGTGTGGGTGTGTCAGGTGCATGGATTTTTAGTTCGGCTATATCAGCGAATTTTTTAATTATTTGACCTGTTTTGTTATGTACCCTACAGTTCCATACAGTGTGCTTAGCATTAAGATCTCCAAATATTAAAATATCATAGTTTGTTGTAAGCATTGCTTCAAGATCCATGTTTATGTATTGATATTGTGGTCTAGGTTTAATGTATGTGGAGCAGAATGCAATATGGGGTAGGGTTGGCAAGGTCAATGTGACCAAAGTTGCCTCTATTGTAATTAATTTATGTGTTGTGTTTTGGTAGTGTGGGAGACTACTCTTGACAAAAATAACTGTCGCACCCCCTGCTAGTGTGGTATTTCTGGGGCGATCATTTCTATAGCATGCATATCCTAGGATGTGAATATTTACATTATTTGTTAGGAATGATTCCTGAATTAAGATTATATCTGGATTATGCTCATTGACAAAGTCACAAATTTCAACCATTTTGTTTCTAATACCACAGGAATTCCACGATAAAACTAGAAATCTCCGTTGTGTAGCACACATTAAGGGGTGATATTACTTTGCTTAAACATGTCCATGAGGACAAGCATTTTATCCATTGGGTCAATTTTAGATTGAATTCGTTTGATGGCTTCAGGAATATTAATTCCATTAAATACTTCTCTTATTTCTCTTAAGAGTGTGAATAAATCATTAAAGTCATTTTTATTTTGATTTTATCTATTGCTTGGAACAGTTGTATCGGTTGAGGGTGGTGCGGGTACAAGTGTCACGGTAGCGGAGATTTCTTTATGACCAGCCACTATACTTGCGTATGAAATCTCCTCTCTTGTATGGTTATTATTAAATATTTTTGTTTTCGGTTTGGGTTTAGGGAATTTCTCACACCCCCGATAGCTTGCAAGATGGTTCCCTTTACAGTTGCAGCAGACTGGGGATTCTAGTTTTTTGTCCTTGGGACATTCTTTTGTATTATGCGCTTCTGCACATTTCACGCAGCGGGGTGCCATATGGCAGAAATCGCTTGAGTGGTGAAAACGTTGGCAATTAAAACACTTCATAACTGTTTTGTTTCCCCTATAATGTTCTATGGTAGGGTTTGAAATATGACACAATTTTTTTAATTTAAATATAGCACTTATTTCTGGGCCATTGTAGAGTTAGACCAAAAATAGAGGTAGGGGTTTTCCATTTCTTTGGCTAGTCATCCTGTTTACTTTGTGGACTTTATATCCTTAATTGGCTAAGTCAGAAACAATTTCCTCACTTTTTGTGGTCATGGGAAGTCCCCTGACTACAAATTTACGGGGTTTCTCATTTTTTTCTCTTAGGAGGATATATTTGTATGTGTTACATTCAAGAAATTTTGTAATTTCCCTATGGTGATCTGCTATTTTTGGCAGCAATTTCAAATTTTCATTTGAAGCTTTCACTTCAATATTTATTTGTGATTCTTTTTTTAGTTTGGTCATGAATGAAACATGGCTTTCATCATACCTTACAATTATGGGTAGAATTTTAGGGGCTATTTCAGTCACTGGCTGGTCATCCATTTTTTCGTGGTTTTCTTCCTCTGGAGTCAGCCCATTGAACGCGTTGAAATCAAATCTAAGATGATTTTGCAATGCAGAAACCTTCTTATAGAACTGGCAACTAGAAACAAGGTGATCCTTGTATGGGTGCCAGGGCACAAAGGTATCGAAGGTAATGAAAGGGCTGATGAACTTGCTAAGCAAAGATTGTCTTTTGTTCCCATCGGTGCAGAAACTTTTGGTGGGATCAATTTGAAGACTGCAAAAACCAAAATTCTTAGATGGGAAAAACAGATGATATATGAAGCTTGGCTCAACACTCCTGGTCAAACCCACACTAAAAGTATGATCTGTGGATCATCAGCGAAAATTGCCTCTGAAATTTTAAGATACTTTAGGCAGAAGTTACGTTTAATTGTAACCGTAGGCTTCATAACTAGGCACTACTATTTCAGAAAACACCTCAATAAAATGGAACTGTTTCACCAAGACCCTATCTGCTGGAAATGTCATATGCAAGAGGGAACGGACAAGCATATCATTTACGAATGCGAGGCCCTTGCCCTCCCTATACTCCATTAAAGGATTATCAAACTTAATTAATAAAGTGGGTGATAGGAGCAACCGGAACAAGGAAACATTGGGTTTGGTGTTAACAGCACAAAATGCTGATAAAAGCAGAGGTGCCCAATGACATACAAACCCAATTCTAAGAAGAAGCACAAGATTCATACATAATTTTCTACATTATAAAAAATATTTTTGACTACCTTAGAAAAATATAGATACAGTGTCACTAACGGTTAAACATCTGACATTTAAGGTTTCGTTATTTTCATTGCAGCAGAGCAGAAGATGCTTTCTGTGTTGAGTAGCATTTCGCTTCTTCTTGATTAAAAGTTTGATTAATTCTAAGAAAACATATAGTGAATGTTTAAATGTTAAATATATTTACATAAGTTTTATTTATTAAATTGACGAATGTATTTTGAATATATACATTCTTTTAAAAATAAAGTGAAAAATGTATTATGTAGCAGAAGTATATATACTCTTTATCCCCTCTTTGACGTGTAATTACGTCATCTGGTCAACATGCATTGTGATTGGATTGTTCGAACATTGTTAAGGAATGTGAGGGGGAAAAATTTACCCACTATTGGAAATGTATTGATTATGATTGTGTTTTGGCGTTGAAAAATACTTTTGTTAGTTGTATGTGCTCAAAATCAGTGTTATTCATTTGATCTTACTTAAACATAAATATTAATATTATAATATATTAAATTAAACTATTTATATAATAAATTAAGAAATTTTATTAATAGGAAAATGAATGAAAATGTCCGAATATATCGGCGAGTAAAATCTCGTCCGCCATCCGATTTAAGACGTAAAGTTCTTCTCAAGAATTTTCTTCGCGAACAAATGTCTTCTGTTCCCAATCAACCTGTATCATTGGATAGCAATGAAAACCTTCAGCCTCTTGTATTTGAAAAATCACTCGGAAGTGAAAATGTTAATGTTGAAAACTCCGAATTAAATGATCGAGAAAATGGGGAGAATTCACAAGAATCAAAGAGTACTTTGGTTTTTGATTTTTCGAAGATCACTGAGTTGAAATTATCACAACTATCTCACGTGAAAAAGAAAAGTACTCTTTTGTCAAATGCAGATGTCAAGCGTATTAATGAAACCTATTCTAATGTTGCAAAAGAAGATGCTTTACCAAGTACCAGCAAAAGTAATTCAGTATCAATCACAATAGACCTAGGAAAGGTTTCTGATGATAAATTTAATGAACTTGCAAGCCTCATTAAGAAAAACAGGAAGGAAAAAAGAAAAAAAGGTATTTCAAAGGCTAAAAATGTTTTTAAGTCTCTTCAAAATCCACTTAAAAGAATTCAAGATCGAGGCAAATACTTACGAGACAAAATTACATCTTCAATGAAGATATTTGATGAAAATTTCAAACATGGGGAACCACAAGTGAAAAAGCAAATTCCTAATTCTTCTGAAGATGATAATAAAAACCTTTCAAAAGAATTAACATTTGAAAGTAGAGGAATAAGATTCAGTATTCAACATAATGCAAATCCTGATACTTCAAAGAGTGCTAGTACAGAAACAAGTGACTTGGCACATGAGAAGAAATCAGAAGTTAAAACGAGTCATAATTCTAACAATGATAAATTATGCAGGGAAATGTCAAGAAGCATATTAGATCAAGGGACTGAAAATAAATTGATTGTAGAATCTAAATTTGCCAAAGGAAAGGATCAGATGAAAAATCACAAAATTAAAGAGGAACGATTATTTTCTAAACATTCTACTAAAATGTTAACTGAACAAGACAAAATTTTTCCCAAAAAAAGATCTCACGAAACTACTCAATCTCAATCCATACAAACCAATATAAGCTGGTCTCTTCATGAAATAAAAAAACTGGAAAGAGCCAATAAACGCCTTAGGGAAGAAAACAAGTTGCTTTCTGAGAGCTTGTCTAGTATCATGGCAGATGTTGATGTTGCATTTAGTCCTTACCAAAAACGTGTTGCATCTGATTCCTACTACAGTTCCAATGGTCATTTAAGAAATTTTTCTAGTAATGAAATATCTTGTATGAATAATGAACCAATTAGAGCGAGGGTATTGCGATCGAGGTCAGTTCAAGAGCGAGCAGAACGAAGGCGTGAAGTCAAAATGCGTCTTTCTTCTAGAAGCATGTGTCACCGACCTTATTCAAGAGTATCTCCAAAATCTACATACAGAGCTAAACCTTGTATGGTCAATAACCATACATCTCATAAAGAACGCCCATCTTACCCAGCAAGTTCATGTGTTTTAAGAAGCTTACCTGAATATAATTATTGCTCAACTTTAAGACGGAAGTCATCTATGCCTGAAAGAATTCCACCTAGATCTGTTCTTCAGCGTAGGTCAAGTTGTGTTCCAGAAATTCAAAGACCCAGTATTCGATGTAGTTTGTTATCATTACCTACAGAAGCATTTTATTAGTGATTGTTCACCAGCACTTAGTTGCTTTCACTTAATTTTCTATATTATCCATTTTAATCATTTTCATAGTATTGTTTTAATTATCACATAATAGTATTATGTGTTATTTTTTAACATTAATTAGGTGAAAAAAGATTTGTTTCCAAGTATTATGGAAAATCATTTGTTTTAATATTCTATATATGTTTATTCTCTTTTTTGAACTGGTGGTTTGCATTATATTTTCTATCTACTTTTATATCAGTGTGTAATATTTATCTACAAAATGTTTGTATTTAATAAAAAGTATTATTAAAACTCTACTGTTTGCTGATAATACATCATTTTTTATGATTCAAATAGTTATAAATTTCCCCCATTTTATCACTAATGACATTTTTTTAATTATTATTTTTACATGCGTTCATTTATGTATCCTATTGCATTTTGAGATGTACTTCAATTTTAATTAAATAATTTATTACTTACTGAGCTTATCCATGTTTAATTAATAATTATTAGATTATGCATTACATTTTTGATATCATATTTTTTCATCAAAAAAACTTGTTATTTTATCTTTAGAAAATTGAAAGTAAAATAAATTAAGCAAGTTTCTCAATGGTTTAAAATGATTTGATCTGAATCATTAAAACTGAATGAATATTAGAATAAAAGTATTTTTATAATAAAAAATGTTGATTTCTAATTTTGAATATCTAGTCATATTTTATTAACTTTCACTTTTATTATTTAATTATTTTAATAACCTAACCTTAACTTATAGATTATTAAAAATCATAGTAGCTTACTTAATTGGTTCATTAAAGTTTATTTTCAGTAAATATAGGTACTGTTATATTTTCTTTATCTTGTGAACAACTTCACTTCAGATTAAAAGAAATTAGAATGCTTTTCAACAAGCTCTAATGTTGGTGAAAGTTATGGAAGAATGATATAACAATATAGTGTCCAAACTTCAAATTAATACCTTAAAAAAAATTTTTTGTTATCAAAACTAATTTCTAGGAATTAAATTATGTATGAAAAGCCAAAATGAGTATTAAGAAGGAACCCATGGACTTGTGGTTGCTGAATTGATATGATTATGGAAGACAAAATTAAACTCATCCTGTTAAAGAAGACATCATTATTATGTCACAAGTATTATTTCATGTCCTTCACAAAAATCATTTGACTATTAGACATGAATGTTATAAAACTTTCAATCAATTAAAGTGCTACACATGATATTGAATTGAAACATCCCAAAAAATATATTTAGTCAAAATACAAGTTTATCATGGTGCACCAAGATCATCCATGAAATTATCCTTAAATCTAACATCAGAAACAGTAGAAGTAGTAGTCTACAATTTAGTGCACATATTCTTGTTGCTTTGAGTACTTTACAATCTGATAATGGTAGGGATTTTATAGAGACACGTTTGAAGGAATTGCTTCAAATGTTTCCCCATATTATTAGTTGCCAGTATATTTAATTATTATTGGCTTGCTCTGAAGATCGTCCATGAATAATCTTGCCATTCACTAAGCTAGATTACTGTCAGAAGAGCTACGCATGATATTGAAAATTCCTTTGTTCTTGGATCCAGAGAAACAAATCTATTGCTAGAATGATGCACTGTTTTGTTCTATGTATTAAAAATAGAGTTTATCATTCAGAGATCAAATCATATTAAGTTCTTAATTGGCTGCAATCGCAACAAAAGTTTTTGAAAATGTTTACTTGACAAGTACATAAGAGCAATTAGAAAAAGTAATAGAAAGTGCCCTAATAGTAGAAAAAGGAGTCGATAGATTATGCAAGAAAAGGCCTGTTTCAAAAAAGATGAGATTGTAGTTGATAGTGAATTGAACTAAACCATTATGATGAGATTGATTTACCAGACTTACTTAGCTAAGAGATGTTCATTTTTGATACATATATCTATGTGCTCTAAATACATACATGTTGTGTACACCCAAAGCACATGGGCATATGTATCATTTTATGTATTTACAGTAAGCAAATTTGCATGCATAAAGTGTCATCAAAAATTCATACCTTTTGATGGCCATTTTAAAGATAAATCTGATATTTTATGTACCTTTTATTTCAAGACTGGAAATGTAATTGGAGATTAATTCTAAAATCAATCTGGAAATACCAGCCATGAAAATTAATTTGGCATAGAAATTTTCTTAGTGCATCATGGAGTTTCTATTCGCTGACATCAACATGTGGTGAAGTGATTCCAGCAATATATTAACAGTTTTAATGAGTGTGACAAAGGCAATTTCTACAAACTTAAAACTTCTGAAAGAATTTTTAAAATAAGTGTATGTGCTGATCACATTTTACTGTATGCCTTAAAAACTTTCTTAAAATAGAAAATATTCCTGACCATGAAATTCTTATCCGGTCTAATACAGTTGCTTAGTGCATTGGAAGCAGTTGATGATTCATTGAATATATGTGTAAAGTCCCAAAATAAAAAATTTTTATGCAAAATATCTTTGCATAGAAATAAGTGTAATTCAAATCTATCATGTTATAAGTTGATTCATTTAAATTTTTATATAAAAATTTTATTTCTCTAAAAAAAAAATAAGAAAAGCACAAATTTTATTTTATATAACTTTCATCTTTTTATGCATTTTAAAAGTTGTCGAATGTTTTCTTATTTTTTACGAATACTTTTGGATAATACAAAAAAGCTTGATGCATTATATATCTTAAAAAATGCTGCTTATTTTGTTAATAGATATGTTAATCTTTATTAATAAGCTAAAAAGTAAAAACCTCTGTGTTGGCATAAAAGTTAAAGTGGAAGTGGATAATCACACTGTCTTGGTTTTGAATTCCATCAACTAACCTTAACTTGACAAATGAAAAATAAATTATGGAAGACCAAAAGTGATGCATAAAAAACTAACTTTTTAGATAAATTTTAAATTTTTATTTAAAAAATCAAATTTTTGTAACTCTAAGTTTGTTTTGAATACTTTAAATATTTTGTACCAACAAACATGAAAATGAGCCTTAAAATTTTATTTAATAAGTTCTTTTACAATAAATTTAAACATTTCCTATTTACATTATATTCTGGATTCAATGAGAGACACATGTAAAATTAAGCTATTTCAATTAAAAGATTATCAATATTTTATATCCCAAAAAATATTCTTGGCCATTAAATAAGATGCAAAAGTTTTCAACAAGAGAAAGAAATTCATTGATACTCTTAATTTAAAATTTTCAATATCTGTGTCACAATAAGGCTTCTAAGTCCCACATTATAGGTCCAGTAAGTAATATTTTGTCATGTTCTTTATTTGAATATGTGTGCATTATCTTAGTCAATATTGGGCTACAATATATATATAGCTACTTGGATAACTTGCTTAGATACAGAACTACTGAAAATATTTTTTGGTACATTTTAACAAAGTATGTTTTTAGATATGTTGATTAAAAATAAAACTACTGTTTTATAAATATTAGACTTATTAATTATGCTTTCTATGTAATGATCAGATAATTTGTCACCGTTTTATGAATTTTATAAAATGTTTGATAAATATTTAAAACACTAGAATTTAAAATGTGTATGTAAATAGGGAAAAATTGTACTCACACAATAAATGATTTATCAGCAGTTTCTGATTGAACACATTTTTAGACTTATAACTCAAGAACTTTTTTAAAAAATGCATTACTCTTGAGTTCCCAGAAATGCCAGAGTTCCAGTGGTGTGTGGTAAAAAAGAAGACAGGTAATGTTTATAAATTAACTTAGTGTGTATAGTTTAAATGTTTTGATTTGAAGTTCATTGACTACTAAGACCATATTTTCTAAACGAGTTCAATCATTGCCAGTGTTAAAAATCATGGAATGTTTATTGAATTTTTTTGTTTTCCATATGTGTGCATCTCTTGGGATGATTGTTAAGAATATTTTTTTTTTAAATTTAAAATTTAATTGAAAAGCCTATTTTGATTAATAATACACGCTGATTAAGTTTTATGAGGATAAAAATATTTTCTTAGTAATTTTAAAAGTTTAAAGATTATATTAAAATTTAAATATTTAAACTACTTGGAAATTTTTAAATAAAAGTTTAATTTTTTAAAACTGATTACACATACGTTTTTTTTACTATAAATAATATCTATTTTTAACAATAATTAAATCTTATTAATTGATTAAGAATAAACTTAAACTGGTCTTTTTCATTTGTTAGAATTTCTTTCTTATATATTTACTCACAGTATGAGGTTATTGTCAAGAAATATTGGTGGGGCTTCTGAGTTATGGTAGTATTACCTCCCAGCCAGCACATGTTATAGTATTGTTTTCTGTGAGGGTATCACTACATGTTCCGGCTTTGTCTTGTGATTGTGTCTTTTAAGGAACATGAAGTTTAAGACTTCTATTTAGTCTGAATGTTTTTTTTTTTTAGGTAAATCTTTTTATTATTAATGGCAAGCAGATATCATGAGATAAAACAAATGGTTATTCACTTCTTTTTTTAACAGATGAGTATGTATACGCTAGAAATAATATAATCTTGATGGAAGCTTATCAAAAAAAGATTATGCTCATTTTAATATGCTAATTAATAATGATAAGTTTAACATTGATTCAGTCAAACTAATTAAAAAAACTTTTTAAGCATTTTAAAACAAAATCAAAAGTTTTCACATAATATACATCATTTAAAAACTTGTACATAAACATATGTAAATGTATATTCAAATTATAATGTAAAACATTAGAAGCCAACAAATTTCATCCTTTAATTTGTTCTCATAATTTACAGCTTGTAAATATAAATTCAAAACAATTGTAGTACATATTATATAAAAAAAACACATTTTATAAAATGTTAATTTTCCAGGAAAAATACCACATAAATAGCTTTCAATATAATTTACAGCTACCTAATGTGGAATATCACCAGGCTTCAAAATTGTTTATTAAAGATTGAGTTAATATAAAATTTATCTCATCAGTTGTCATAATGGACCATTTTGGTGTCACATTATGTTTACAATTAAAAATTTAACTATGAATTTACCAATCACCACACATCACGGCTGCATAGAATATTTATATTTACCTAATATAATCACAATAAAAATGGTAATGACTATTGAGTTATTTCTACATCACCTAAGAGATAATTTCATTGATGCATTGTTTCCATAAGGTTGAGATTTCACCAATAGCCATACTACACCATTGATTGAAAAAAAAAAAAACTTATTATTATTGTATTTAGATCTCTACAATTAGAACTTTATGGCATAAAATAGTTCAATATTAAAAAGTAAATTTATTTCAACATTAATATAAACTTAAAAATCAAAAATTTACTTAGCATTGTCTTAATATCGAATAAACTTTTACTAAATAAATTATTTGTTACAAAAATACTTTCAGTTTATGAGATTGAAATAATATTCATAACAGTAGCTTCATTAATGCATAAAAAACACTTTGTGATTCAGTTTCTGCTTCGTTAAAATTAACAATTGATAACCTCATCAGTTCACCCACAATAACTAAATTCTTGTCTTGTATACAGAAACAATATCCAATTAAATAATCTTTATTTGGTTAACAAGTACAATATGAAACTAAATCATTTTTTTTTCTTTTATTGAATGAATAAAAAAATGGACATATACTTCAAGATTTTTTAATATATGGTACATATGGATTAACCTGTGAAATTACTTTGCACTATTTTTCAACCAAAGTAAATCACCAAATTTTATTTATTTATTTTTTTTCACAAAAAGAATCAAAATAAAATAATTTATATATAACTCAGATAACATGTATTTTTTTATAGTTTGGAAGAAATATGTATCTAAATGCAGATATAAAAATGTTTGTATCTAATTTATAGTTATTGATATCTCTTTAACAGAACAAATACATTTATTGTTTTTTTTAATTGGTCAGTTCTTAATGAAAAAAAACAAAACAATTAGTTTTATCATTATAAAATTTGTACATTATAAATTGATAACTATTTTCCTACACTTGGTGCATACCAAGAGAAACTAGGTATCACTACTTATATAATGAAATATTCAGGCATTCTCAAAACACTTCAACACTTTTCAATTAAAATTCCAATCACATACTATAATTGATTAAACAAAAAAAATATATATATACATAATTTTATATCATCTTCATTGTACCCAATTGAGTTCTAGCAAAAAAACTACTAAATGAAAAATATATTAAGAAGCATAATATTTTTATAAGAAATAAACAAGATATTAATATATTTTCGTAATCAATTCTATGATTCCGTTATGGAGGAAACATAGACTATAAACGCGTGACATGCATTCACGTGGATGTCAAAATTTTAAGACAAAATAATTTTATAATTACCAGATACTTTTAATCTATAATTTCCGTAACTTTTCCGCCATTGGAAACCTAATAAATTTACACCTATTTCATTCACTATACTGTTTACAGTCGGGAAAGCTACTACCTTTGGCAACATTTGTTTCAGTAAAGTATTCCAAACATAGCAATCAGATTGCTTAGAAACCCTTATATATACTTATCGTTTCAGTGAATTTCTTAAAATTTTATCAGGAAATTCCGAATATTTTTCTTCTAAAAATTATTTTAAATATTCAAATATTTCCATCTTACTGATTTCTTTGTATTTAATTTTTCTAATTTCCATAAGGAAATATTAAACAATTGGAACAACAAAATTGATTACGGGAATTCCCATGTTGTGGCAACCTTGGCAACGATTGTTTGGAAAAAACTAGAGCCTCTTAATTACCCAGGCCAACGCATGAGATTTCTGCTGTCCAAATCTTGGCGACCGTAATGTATCTCTATGGTTTATTTCATCAATTGCCTTGAGAAATAAAGGTATTTAAAACAAATTTTCCAGAATTTTTGTTACAAAACGTTGGACGTAGGCCATAAGATTATTTTATAAGTCATTAAATAATGAAAACGGCAACAAATAAACTATTAATAGTCAAGACTATTTTATGATGCTTACAGTTTGCTACTTATCCTTTAAAATCGCCCTTTTGGCACAGTCTGGATTTGCTTATTTTCATAAAAAAAACTTAGGTGTTAAGAAGTAATATCACTATTCTTAAGATAAATAATATTTTTTAATTACTGGAAAAGCTTATTTAAAATGTAATTAAGTTTAAAATTAACATCTTATTATATAGTATCTTGTCTGAAGTGTTTATCATTTTATTTATATCTGAATTTCAGAGTTTGTCCACTAATTTTGCTATGTTTTCGAATTTTGTATTTTTCTGCCACCAAACACATTTAATAAAAATATAATGAAATAAATGGCTCACTAAAATGCAGAACTTTAAAATTTATTTTAGCTATATGTTAAATATGTGTTAAGGGTTAGACTATACTTGAGGGTGCCCCTTGAATTCTCGCCAAACTGGGCGATGTTCTATTTATGGTAACCTTAAACATTATTCTGAAATCCATTCACATTTCTGATTAGTTAAGATTTAACTGTTATTTTTGAATGTTTAAACAATCTTGCCAAGGGGCACCTTCAAATATATTTTTACCGTGTTATAAGTATGTATTACTCTCAAATTATATGTTGTAAGTATATATTACTTACTAGTTAGTAATAATATTTGTTTACAATATGTAAGAAATGTAATTATTTTTATTTTTGTTAGTTATTATGAATGTGAAACTGTTATATATTACTTACAGTATAATATTCAATAAAAAATAGTTTCTCTACTATACTTTTTTTTTTTTATAACATTATATACAGGTATATATTATTTATGTAAGTTATAAGATTACAAATTTTAAACATTTATTATTGTTTCTCAGTAATATTATACTAATATACTTACGATTATAAATTTCTTACAAGGTACAAAAAAGGGTTTTTTTATTTCTGATATTGGTTTTTTGTATGAGTAAAATGCAATTTGATTAAATTCTTAAAAAATTATTAAGAATAGTTTTTTCACATTACAATCCTTTTTAAAACTTATTACGGAAGTAAATATAACTTCAGATACACATCAAAAAAAGAAACATATCAAATGTAAACTAACATATGTAAGAATGTTGCATCATATGAAGATTTATGGCAACCATAGTGTTTGTGATAGGTCGGGAAGTCCATGCGTCAGCTCCCCTTTACAGGAGCCTCAAAAATTATTATAAAAAACTAGGCTTGACTATGAAACAGTTAAAGGACAAATCAACCATCAATATTAGTAAGTAGATTACATTAAGTAGTAGTATTATTGTCTAATTGATAATAAGTTTGTAGAGTATAAAAGAATCAACATTAATCATTTATTGAATTAAAACAAATTTTAATACCATTTCTTAATCATACAGTTAATTTAAATATTTTCAACTCTTCTATAAAGATAAATTCTTTTTTAGCAGAATTACATTTTGATTTGTATATTTTATATGCCAGTTAATATATTAATTTTAGACTCAGGTTACAGAATGTTCCAATGTAATGCTTTTTACTGACTTCTTTAATATACTAAATACAATTTATACTATTACAATTTATAAACTTAGAACAATGGAAAAGATTTACTAACATGAGTATTGCAATAATTGTCATTATTTGAAAAATTGTTCTGGTCAAATTGATATTGAGATTAGAATTTAGTCAACAACCCTAATATTTGTGTTGATAGAAGTGTACATCTGTTACCCCTTAATATTTTGATGCCAAGATGTGATTAGCATTATGGCCACTACAAAAAACTAAACTAAGATATATTAAATCTCGTCACATCAAGAGTTACCTTATTTTACACTGAACCAGTAAAATGGGTACTTACATATTATCCTGTAGACATTTTTCCCTCATAAAAGTATGTTAAAGAATTTTAATATATTTTTTTCAAAATTTGAAGGAAATGCCAAACAGCTTACTAATATTTTCATTTTAATAAATAGTTAAAAATTTTATTAGCAATTTATATGGTGCTAAATTGCATCATTAAACAATATATATTTTTTCACATGTATGGCCAACAGGAGGATACATAAATGTAGAAAAATGTAACAATGTTTTTAAATGAGCAATTGTAACAAAATATAACCAAATAAAATTACTAACCATATTTTTTTGATTTTATCACAATTCCAATGTGTAATAATGTACAATGGAATCAAATATTATAAAATGAATTTCATACACTAATCACAAAATTAAAACTGAAAATTAGAATTATAAATTTAAGACATTCTAAATGTTACATAAAATTGTAGTACTTCATTGTGTCAAATACAATTCACATTAAATTATATTTTTTTTTTACTTTTGATGAAACATTTGTCGTGAACTACTCGTGAGGACCAGCTTCATATCAAATCAGTGTTTTTTTTTTCTACTCACAGATATATATATGCTATTGTTATGCTGAGATTGTAATAAAGCTTTGCTTAAAAAATCTGACATTTACAATTTCTTGTTATGTGTTAAATTGATTTTATATTTTGCTTATGCTTAGACAAAATAAAAAATTTTGTCTAAGCATAAGCAAAATATAAAAATTATCTTTTATTAATTGGCTATTTTTTTTTAAAAAAAAAAGGCTAGTGATTTAATTATTTGCAGTTTTTTTTACTGTGTTTCACAATATTTTTAGAATTATACATACTTAAAAAATTTTATTTTCTATTTATTTACTTAAATATGGTTTAACATTGTAAAAATTTACAAAGATGTTTTAAAAATGCTTTCATCATACATTTGTTCAAAAAACTAATCTTTTAATAATTGAAGGTTTTCTTTGTCAAAGCGCTTTGAATTTAGGAATGTGTAATGTATTTCATTTTTGTAGATACTGTTTACACTTATTTGACATATACTAATTAATATGCTTTTGTATTCCCCATATCTATTATTATTACATAATTTTAACTACACCAAACTATTCTTGATCTTTTAAGAATTAAATTTTTTTACTGTGTTTTTGTCTTGTGAGATTTAATTTTGAGTTGTGAATTTAACATCTACATATATATATATATATTTCTATTTTGTATATATTGAAGTTACTCTTGGTACTGCATATATCATACTAAACAAATAATGAAATTATTCCGTTTCTATATTTATTAATATTAGCAGAGATAAATACATAATACAATAGTGAATATTTTAAGAGTTTTATTAGATAACTTCTCTTTTAACTAAATGCCTTATTTTGCTTGAGTTGCTGTTATACATTTTTAAAGTGATTCTGTGAAAGTATTTTGTTTTGTTATTCATAAAAAATGGAGCAAAGATTAATTTAAATTATAAGTTTTGCCTTGTAAAAAATAGGTTTGACTTTCTGTACTATTTTGAAAGATAAATAAAATAGTTTTAATTGAATTTGATATGTTTATAATCTATGCAAATTTTGATTTAATGCATTACAAACTATTCTTAAGTTACATATCAAACCATATTTGAAATAATTCCTACATGTAGTTTTAAAGGATACAGTAATGTTTATACTTAAGCAAGAACAAAACTAAGTATTTGGTATGCAAAATTATTTCCTGTAAAAAATTTAATGGTATAAAAATACTGTAAAATAACACATAGAAATTATTTTAATAGAAAAATATACATAAAATTTAAATGTATTGGAAAAATTAGTTCTTATTGAGAATAATAGTTAAGTATATCAAAGTCTGTGCACTATAAAATATATCTATTCAGAATTATATTTATATTAAGAGATTTAAAATAAATAATAGGCTAAAAATTGAGTAATATATTTTCTAATTCTGTAATCATGTTAGTAATAATAAGTAAAATAAATATTCAAAAAAAAATTTTGAAATTCATATAATTCCTTCATGTTTATCAATTACGAAAGTAATTTGGTACTATTCTGCATGACATTTTCGTAAGTATGTAATCACGTGATTAATTTGACCAATGAGCGATCACATTTGACTTGTGGGTTGAACTAGTTGTTCAACGACTATCGCTATCCGGTGAATACCAGATTCTAATTCTTCGGTTCAGGTTGCTACCTTGTAATGTTTGAATTGGAGGTTAGAAAAAACTTAGTAGTAAATGACGTCACGACTAGTGTCGTCCATTGCTATATTAAACTATCTTGTAGATTTTTTGCTAATTTTTGTTTATAAGCTCTATTTTGGCAAAATCTGCAATAATTATTTTTTAATGTTTTTTTGATATAAATAAAAAATATTTATGAAATGAGACTGTGCTTTTGGTGATAGCATTTCCCCCCTAGAGAATTAAAATGTGCTAATAAATTTTAGTAAGACATTTTATTTACAAATGCCTGTCATTTGGTCTGGAGTGAAACAGATAGTGCAGAGCACTCATCCAAATGTGAAGCAGTCATAACATGCCCAGACACACAAAGAGAACACGCAGGGGAGTCTACAATGTCCACAATAATAATTATAGACATTCGTGAATAAATCTTCCAGCTTATTGGCATGTAGAAATTTTAATGTAAGTGATTAAATGTGTAATTAAATAATACAAGTGAATTAATCATCAACATGCACTCCGAATGCAAGATGTTTATCATCGAACTGATTAACATTAGATTAAGTTTATTTTGTTTAATTATAAATATTGCACTAAATCTCGCCACCATTTAAATGAAAGAACTGATCGAAATAACAAATTAAATTTGAATAAACACTTCAATAAAAAAAAAAATTCAAGATGTAGATTAGTCCTAAGGATTGCTAAAGTTGAGATTGGAGTAACCTATATAAAAAAATCTCCTTCTGAAAATATAGTTAGATAAAATTTCATTGATACCAGTTTGGTCTTGAAAATGTAGTGTAAATAAATAAAAAAAAAAGTATGAAAAATATGTTATTTCATGAAATTAGGTTTTCATTGTATAAAAATGATATATTAATCATCTGCAAATGAATTTTTCTATCCTTTTACTTATTGATTTCATTAGAGACGTTTTATCTAAAAAGGAAAGAAGAACCATTGTTCATGACGAAATCGATACTATTCTGTTACAACTCTAGATTAAGCTTAAATAACTAGAATTATCTAATTATTTAGTTTTAATGTATTAAATATCTTGAGAAAATAAATATGCGTGGTAAAATTAGTATCTTTATAAATTCAATTTGGCTTAAGCCTCAATTTATATGCAAACGCTTAACTACTTGGTCTTCTTTAGCTTCCGCTTTTAATTCAAGACCGTCAAAGATTAAATCTTTAAAATCTCAATTTCTTGGAGAAAGCACTGGCCTATTTAATTACAACGAATTACAAGAACCTAATGGATTTTATTTATTGAAGGATAATGCAGTTTGTAAGTCTGAATTACAAATACAAGAAATATTAAGTCCTAATCGCAAACGGAAACTGATCACCGTATTTGATGAATTATCAGATACATTATGTAAGGTCGCTGATTTAGCCGAGTTTGTCCGAATCGGTCATCCGCATGAAAGATTTGCGTATGCAGCCAAAGAAACATCAATTAGCATCAGTAACTTAGTGGAAGAACTTAACACTAATAGAGACTTGTATTTAAAACTGAAGGAAGTGTATGAAAATGGAGATATATGTTTTACAGATAGCACTGATAAGTATATCACAAACCTTTTCATGTTTGATTTTGAGCAAAGTGGAATACATCTAGATAAGAAAACAAGAGAAAAAATTGTTCAGTATAATGATTATATTTTGCATGTAGGTTCACATTTTATGAGCAAAACGTTAAATCCTCGTACTGTGCTGAAATCTCAGTTGCCAGAAACTATTCGTCATTGCTTCTCTGGTGATGGAGAAACTGTTGTTGTGGGGGATCTTTCCTCAGATTCCAGTAATGAGTTGTTAAGAGAAGCTGCGTATAAAATATTTCTATATCCTGAAAAGCAGCAGGAAGAATTATTAGATGAATTGCTTCGAGCCAGACAAAAACTTGCAACATTGTGTGGTTTTCCTACATACGCTCATCGTGCTGTAAAAGGTAGCATTGCTGGTACTCCTGATTTTGTTCATGAGTTTCTTAGACTTACAAGTGAAAAAATAAAAGCTAATGCAGATAAAGATTATTCCATTTTGTTGAAATTAAAACAACAAACAAATCAAACTTCGAAATCACTAATGCCTTGGGATGTGTCCTATTTAATATCTAAGTACAAGCGTACAGAATTCAATGTAAATATTTCTGATTATTCACCATATTTTTCTTTAGGAGCTTGCATGGATGGTCTTAATTATATATTTCATGCTTTATACAATGTTACTTTAAAAGTTGAAAATGTAATTGATGGAGAACTTTGGCATGATGATGTCAGGAAATTGTCTGTTGTTGAAGATAATGAAGTTCTTGGTTATATATATTGTGATTTTTTTGAAAGACCTAATAAACCCAATCAAGACTGTCATTTTACAATACAAGGAGGTAGGTTATGTAGTGATGGAACTTATCAAAAGCCAATAGTTGTTTTAATGTTGAATTTACCAAATCCATCATTAACTCAGCCTTCTTTACTGTCACATTGCATGGTAGATAATTTATTTCACGAAATGGGACATGCAATGCATTCTATGTTAGCTAGAACTACCTACCAACATGTAACAGGAACTCGCTGCTCTACAGATTTAGCAGAAGTTCCATCAGTTTTAATGGAATATTTTGCATCCGATCCTAGGATAGTATCCAAATTTGCAAGACATTACAAAACTGGAGAAACTATACCACTCAATCTAGTTTACAAACTTCAGAGTTGTAAAAGAATGTTTTCTGCTTGTGAGATGCAGCTTCAAGTATTTTATGCTGCATTTGATCAAGCATGCCATAGTCACAATTTGCTGAACTGTTCAACTACTGACTTGCTAGCACAAATTCAAAATATTTATTATGGCTTACCTCATGTGCCAAACACTGCATGGCACCTCCGATTCGGTCATCTAGTTGGTTATGGTGCAAAATATTATTCTTATCTTGTGTCTCGTGCTTTAGCCTCATGGACTTGGCATCAGTATTTTAAAGATAATCCTCTCGACAGAAAAGAAGGTGAGCGTTATCGCTATGGAATACTTGCTCATGGTGGTTCTAAACCTCCTCGCCAGTTAGTACAGCAATTTCTAGGTGCTGAAGTTACATCAGAGACTTTATCAGATGCCTTATTAAGAGATGTTAATTCTCATAATCATGCAAAGTAAAATATATGTTTTATAATATTAATAACTTAATTCTCACTTGTTTTTAAGCATAAATAAATACATAAAATTTAAATGATTTTAATATATAAGTGTGTAATAAACTTCATTAGAAATTATGAAAGAATTATTGAATTTCCTTTTTTATACATTATTTTAAATAAAAAATAACTTACTTTCTCCTTTTTGTTCTTTAAATTATCATGGTGTTTTATAATAATTACTATTTTGTTATTATCAATTGAACATTAAAATACTTTCAATTTTTCTTTTCCATAATATTTTTTATTTAAAATATGATGCTTTAAAAGTTTAGAATTAAATAAAATACATTTTTTCCCACTTTTAAATGTTAAATAATCAGAATTTAAATTAAAAATATTTTTAAATATGAAAAAATTTCACTAATGTGTATTATATAAATAACTGTAACTGGTTATAATACTCTGAAAAAGATAATTATAAAAGCATGGAATGAATACATTTTGCTAAAATAACTGGCTGTGAATCTACCAGTTGTAAATACTAACATTTTTGAAAAATTCTGTAACCTGATTTAAGTGTTGTATTTATTGTTCTAAATTAATATTAAAATATCTAAAGTAAAATTATAATGTCTAATAATGCTTTTCATTAAAAACTAAAATGCTCATTCAGTTGAATAAATGTACAATGAATTAATAACTATGAATTTTTTTAATTTAAGTTTCTTTTTTAAATAAATTTATATAATACCTGTAAAAATTGAATGCTTTTGTTTTTATTTATTTATTAAAAACATTTTTCACTTGAATATGAAGTTAATCCTTGTTAATTTATATATTCCTCTTTTGATAATTATTAAAAATATCTATAAACCTTAAAAAGACGTACCAAAGTCAAATTAAACCATTCAAAAGACAAATTTTCAGTTAATAATAAAGTCTAACTTTATTCAAAAGACAAAATTTTTTGCAATAATATAAATTTTAAAAAATTGAATGCTTAAAAAAATGAACAGTTTTTTAAAATATATATATTTTACATGTATTATCAAAACAATATTCCTTCATGGATGTTTTTTAAAGTTTGAATAGTTGAAATTAAAACCAAAACTGCTGTTTTGCTGCAAAGAATTTGCAAGGATTAACTTCACTTGAATATGAAGTTAATCCTTGTTAATTTATATATTCCTCTTTTGATAATTATTAAAAATATCTATAAACCTTAAAAAGTATTTTAAAAGTAAATTGAGAAAATGAATTCTTTTATTTTTCAACTTTTTATCTGAAATACATACCAATTATGTGATATAATTTAAATGATACATCTCTTGTGGCTTTATTTAGGGAAAATTGTTTTTTTGGAATTTACTAATATTTTATCCCATACCGAATATTTATAGTTTTCAGTATTTATATATTTAAACAATATAACAGAAAAATCTAACTATCACATTTCTTCTATGTTTATTTTTAAAAAAAATAATGGAGGACTGTTGTGTGTATAAAAAAGTTTCAGTAAAAATAATGAATTTGATAATAATGTGATGTGCATTTTTAAAATGCGTTTTCTCTCAATAGTTTAATGGGGGGGGGGGGGAACATAAGCTATAAATACCCATTCAAATTTAGTTATTTCATTGTTCTGTGAATTGGCATGAGAGTTTGAAAAAGAGACTCATTTTAAATCCAAGGAGCCACGGATTTGGCACGCTTTTTAATTTTCATTCTAAGCGCTCCAGTTATCTCGCCAACCTAAAATACGTCACTTAGTGCAATATCCGGTTTTTGAAATACCGATCGCGTTCAAACTTGAACTTTGAACATAGCAATCTTGCATTATTTTAAAATTCAAATATCGAAATTAGGAATATTTCACTGCCATTACTTATTACAGAAGTATTATAAAATACTAATGACTAGAAATTAATTTCACAAAGATTATGTATAAAGTAAGTATCACATGCAATCTACAGTGAGAGACTACCAGGCAATAAAACTTAACCAATGAATAACAGACATTAATAACGTAAATAACACAACATTTTTATGAAACCTCAAATTTTGATTAACTGATGAGGATTTTGATTAACATATGGTATCCACCCTAAAAAAAACATCAATGTATTACAACCTCACCCGAAGACAACCAGCAAATAAAGCTAAATCTACAACATAGATAAAATACATTTTTATAAAAACTCGTGTTTAAACCTTGCAATTCAAGGTAAATCTAAATACATGTCAAATAATTCTAGACATTATTCAATAAATTACACAAATTATTTCATTACAACAGCAATTTTAATTGAATGACTCGATGAAATAAAATTACTTACTTGCATAAGAGTTAAAAAACTACTGATTCATTTTACCACTATCCATACCTCTCACTTCCTGCTCATTAATACTAAAATTTTTTTTAATTTTATATATTTTCAGAACAAAAGCACTTAATGCATTTTTTATTCATGGTTGAAATTTAAGTGTTACTAAAAGTCTAAACAAATTTCGCGGATGCTCACTCAATTACGTCATAAAATCACGAGAATACAGTTCAGTACAGTAAAAAAGTTTAACGCATTCATCGCCGAGCAGGTTCCTAGGATTTAACCTATATTTCAATTTTATTAAAATCAAATATTTTATAACATTGATTTTGGTCTAATTAAGGAATTCCAAATTGATAGTAAAAATAAAATATGATATATTATCGATAAAATTTTGAAAATGAATTTATTTTTACTTCGAAACGTTTATGTTTTTTGGCATGTGTGTGTGTGTGTGTGTGCGCATACATATAAATTATTGTGTTCTCACTCATTTCCATAATTACACTTTATATTTATTGCTTTAACTGAGTATGTATCAAAAATATATTATATATGCAACAAAATTGTGTAAAAAATATTTTGACACGTAATTATTCTAGTAAACACAGCCCTACTTTTTTCACCTTTTCAATTAAATTTTTATAAAATTTAATTAAAATATATTATTGTGTGTGCAAATGCTTTTATATTATATTTTCTTTGTTCTTGATGCTGTGGTAATTTTCTTTTTCAGTATATTACTATGGAATTATTAATTCACTTTTTGTAATTATTATTTTTTCTTTTAAATTATAGTATGAGTATTCAGTATTTTCTAGTATTCCTCATAAATGAATTATGATTTTTTTAACAGTAGTTATTAAATTTTGCTTATTGGAGTCTTAGATATGAATAAAATAATTATACTACCAGGGTTTCTTATTTTAGAAAAGAAACAAATCGAAATATCTTCATTTTGTATTATAAAAGGCTATGTGAATATATATTTATTTAAATATATTTACTTAAAAAGATTACTCAACACTGTTTTGAATGACAGAATGCTTGAGATTAACCAACCAGAAAACGAGAACTAGAGACAATAATTTGGAATGTTTCTGCATTTCAGCCTGTGATCAACGAAGAAGAAATGTTAACATATTAAGTCCTTTAAAAAATGTAATAACTAATTCTAATTTTTTTCTGGGTTTACTTGCTACTTGCATTATATCCTTTTTTTTTTTTTTTTTTTTTTTTTACAAAAGTAGCCCGCTGGACAAAAGCAGTGCTGAAATTTTTATTTCCTTCGTTACAGTTTTCATTTTGGAAGGAATTTATCAAAGAAAATGCGTCGATTTCACATGTGTAGGAAAAATACTATAAATACTTATGTGAATAGTTTCTTCAAAAGAATCACCGATATAAGCAGAAATGTTCATCTGTCCCTAACAGTAATTGACCATAATATCACTGATGTTAAAAGATGTGATCCTTTGTGAAATTTTTGATTTGATAATTATTCGTATTTCGAACCATTCAGAATGCTGCCGCAATGTTAGTTGAATGTATGTGGTTGAACATCTGAAATTTGTAAAATTATTTCTAATTAAAAACAGAAAATTTTTGAATTTCGCTTTGCGATGGAATTCAAGTTTTTCTTATTTCATAGTAAAGATGCAGTTTAGATTTAATTCCTAGGATTATAATAACCAAATGGAATAGGTTTGTGAAAATTATAAAATCATTGAATTTTGTGAAGAATATATTACATGTTGTATCTGATAAAGTTATATCTTGATTCCTTTCACAAATAATTAAATGATGACTTTATAAATTGTTAGTTCACCATTTAATTAAAGATATGTAATATAGTTATTTTTTTTTCCAATGGCAGACAGTTGCAACTGCAACCGAGTCTATTAATCTATTGTTCCTTGATACCCAAGGAACCGGCCAGAAACAGCGACCTCTTAGTCGTCGAGGCGTTGTCCCGGGTGCACCACAGGGGGTGGGCCACCATCGCACCCTCACACATGCCATAAAGACCCGTTTATAGGGTAGGCATCATTCATACTTCATTCACACACACAAGGAAAGGACATAGACAGGATAGAGAGAGAGAAAGTACATTCATGCCTGAAGCGGGATTCGAACCCAGGACCTTCCTATCTGTAGTCAGGCACGCTAACCACTAGACAAGTTGGCCGGCTGTAATACAGTTATATAATGCAAGATTCTTGCTGTCTTTCACAAATATTCCAAAATTTCTTTTTGGATCTTTTATAATAGCATTAAGTCCAGCCACAGGAATTTTTATGCAAAATCATGGATTTATAGATTAATGTTTTACTTACATTAACTTTTTCTGTAACAATAATCTTGTTCCATATAAAATTCATTAGAGGAGGATATTCTTTATTCTATGTTTAATAACTAATGATTGATATTTAATGAAAAATCTTTATATGTTTTCCGTTTATTAAGTGCTTCTTTTGTTGATTTAATCAGATATTTCATCCACCTGTAGAACTTGGAAATCGCCTTAGATGTTATCCATAATGGTTTTTATGTGGATATGGTAAATGAAAAATATTTTTTCTCTATATTTCTACGGTCGCAGTAACTGAATCACAAATCAAAATTTTTTTCATAGGGAGCAAATTTTATAATATTGATAAAAAAAATTTTGTATTCGATTATGATTATTTATCTATTTGATAAGCCTGTTCTAAAAGCCTGTCTGAGGGGAAAAAAATAACCACAACCTCAATGATTATGATAAATATTAAAATCACCTGCACACAATGGCTGGGAAGGAATTTTCTTTGTTTTTCTGGCAGCTATATTTATTTTGTTTATTTGATGAGTTATAAAGCGAATAATGAGATACAACTAGAGTGGGTGATAGGTTAACAAACATTTCGTACTGCGAACAAGTTGAACAACGAACACTTTCACGAAACATTTTTGTGTTCGCAGAACGATCATATATTCGGATAATGAACTAAAACGTGAATTCTATTTAACATTTCTCGGCTCTCGGAGCAAAACGTGCAGGATTGCTAGACCCAAAGGACCAAAACCGTTTTCCATCTCTCTTAAATTATGTTACTTGTTTATTGAACTACAAAATTAGATATTGGAATAAATTTTTTTTTTTAGATCATCAGTTTCGGTTTTGATTTCATTCGAAATCGAAACTGATTTAATTCGTGTATCTCTCTCCCTCATTGGTTCATTATCTCATACGTAGTCTTGAATAACGAATTCCAAATGGCAACAGCCACAATGTTGTTAATCATTTTACAATAACAATACTATTTATTACTTCCGGGAAATTCTGAAAAAGAGAGAAAAGCAATCGAAATTGGACATGTTCTTTAACGCTTTGTAAACATAAAAATGAAAAAGACTGACTAATATGCAAGATTATACATACGTATTATTTTTTATACATTTAATAAGAAATTATACATTCTTTTAGTTAATTTAATTTTTAGGGTCTCCGGAGCGAATTAATCGATTTCTCAAAAAAATCTATGGTAAATCGATGATCGGTTAACGAACAATTAGGATAGTGAATATAGTCTTGTAACAGATTATGTTCATTAATCAATCGTTAATTTTTATTCGTTAGATTTCATATTTTTTATCCAATGTCAACAATTCGAAATGCTAAAATTTTCGACATTCAGAATATTGTCTTAATTTTTTCTGTGTTTTAATATTTTATTTATATAATCTTTTAATCTCAAAAGTGTTTTCTGAAGCACTAAAATGAACTAATATATAAAAAGATTCTGAATTCAGATTTTTTTTAATTTTAAAACATTCTTCTTGAATTGTATGGATTATTTACACGTGAAAAGGTTGAAAATTTAAAAAAAAAAAAAAAAAAAAAAAAAAAAAAAAATAAAAAAGAAAAAAATTTCAAAAATATTTAGCTTGATTAATTTTTAACCAAGAAAACCGATTTTTATGTGCTAAAAAATTCCTTTTAAGCGATAGATAAATCAAATTTCCTTCGACCAACTTCTTTTTCAGAATTTGTGTGACTGATATTTATTATACTGTCATTTTATTTATTCTAGATATCCTGTGGTTTTGTGACACTGTGAAGTTCTGAATTTGTTCCCATCATTTTAGGACTTTCGTGTCCATAAATTAAGGATAATGCAAGTTCAGGCAAAGAAAGAGATAGAAGCAAAATAAGTGTGACTTATTTGTAAAGCCTATTTATTAAACAAAAAATAAAGAGCAAAAAAAGAAGCTATATGTTTGGCATCATTAATAAAAATCGCGATTTTTACTTCCTGGACCGAATTTCAAAAAAAAGAACCTATTTACAGAAACCAATGTAACATGGTTGGTATGGTGGTTAATACATAGTATGCCAACCAGATGATGCAATACATACAACGCTTAGGCATGCTGAGTATCAAATTATTGATCTGATCTTGGGGAATATTACACCACTCATTAAGTAATGCTCTCTGAAGTTCCGGTAGATATGTGGGAGGGGGTTAATGGGCTGTAATTCGTCAGCCAAGCATGTCCCACACATGCTCTATTGGATTCAAGTCTGGTGAGTATGCTGGCCAGTCCATACGGGTGATGTCCTCTGATTTATGGCGTTCGTCTACAATGTTTGCACGGTGAGTACGGGCGTTGTCATCCATAAACAGAAATTCTACACCCATGACGCCCCGAAATAAAAATACATGTTGTTTCAGAATAGATGTGGCCTGTCATGGTTACATTCTGAACATGCATATTAGTTCTAGAACCCAGAATAATTCATCCCCAAACGAGCAATTTTGTATCACCGTAACGGTGTCGTTCAATGGTGTTCTCTTGGTAACGGGTACCTGGCCCTCTCCATATGAAAGTCCGGCGAGAATCAGACATAAAGCTAAATCTGGACTCGTAGGAAAACATCACACAAGACCACTGTTGCGATGTCCACAATGCAGGCTCTCTACTCCAGGCTAACTGCAGGCAACAGTGAGTTGCGGTAAGTAAATCACACCTGACAGGCCTACGAGTGTATAGATAAATGTGACCTAAGCGTCTGTACAAGGTCTACCTTGAAACAGTTGTACCGGTAGCTGACGAAACAGGTCTGATGCTGTGCTCTGTCTATTTCTTTTGGCAGTAACTACCAAATACCGGTCCTCATTCGGAGTTTTAACTCGGGGGGTGACCTGTGCTGTAACGTCTATTCACATTACCATCATCTTGGAACCGTTGCCAAAGCTTGGGGATGAGACTCTGGGCGATTCCAAGTTCCTCGGATACTTCTAGCTGGGTACATCGACATTCCTGACGTTCGATAATTCTACCACGTAAAACATCATCCAAATGCTTCCTTTCTTCCATAACTATGCAGTTCACTGAAAGGCTTTTAAAGTGTTTGTGAAAAATTTTACTTCTTTGCAATAATTGCTTACATACATCTCCTTTACATTCTTGTCATTGTGACGTACTATCGGCGCCATCTGGTAGTTTTTTGTAATTTGCATATTATTCTTCAAGACGTGTGTGATAATTCTACATGTGAAATTTTTATTTTAGAGTTCAATTTCTGTGTGATTCTGAATTATCCTTAATTTATGGACATGAGTATATTTCTATTTCCTTTTTGTTTTCTCTTCGGAAGAATAATTTGAAGCAAAGAATATACAATCATCATTTCTTTTGAAATTTTATCAGCTGCGATATTTAGATTATTAGTAGATTTTTGTCCTGTTATAATGATCTGAAAAAGTTTCTGTTATAGTGAAAGTGAATTTTCTTTATGAGTGGTACGTTACAAGGCATCTTAGAGGGGCTTCCTAATTTTCATGTCTGAGAGTACCCAAAATAAATATGCAAAATCAATAGAAGGATCCTGCAACCATTTAGAGGCAACTTTCGATGCATGGGGTATCACAGTTTACTGCTAAAACTGATTAAGCTCATTAAAATGCGCAGTGGTAAATTCTATAATTTTATTTCGAAATAGTAATCCGTTTGTAAATCAGTTTGTATAGGTCTTGGAGAAAATGATCACAAACAAAATTACCGATTCTAATTTTAATTAATTTTTCTAAGCATCATAAAACAAAACGCATTCAGAATTAAATATATCTTCAGAAGCTAATAGATATATTTATAAGAGCCCGATATCTCAAACGTTCATTAATTACAAATGAAGCTGTGTTAAGGAGCCCAAACAATTAATTAATCATATATTTCGAGACTGATGCCGCCAATAAAAAATTCACTCATTCACAAGATGGGTTAAGAAACCTAATTAATAGGTTAATTATTCATAATGAGATTGGCATCTCTAAAAACATAATATTCTTGTAACATTTAGCTTAGGAAGCCAAAATTGACATTGTAGTTACAGAGCGATGTGCTCTCTGTATTGCACACCCCACTAAACTCAAAAACAAAAAAATAAAATTCCTCGTATTTTTTTCCTCATTTAGTTGTAAAGAATGGTGGGGTGGAAGAAGTTGTTGTTACACCAGCAAGCTTCCCTGAGTTGAGCTCTGTCAGTTTAAGCAGCCGAATGGAGTCTGTGGTTTTGAAGCAAGGAGCAAGCATATGGCCCCCAATACTTGGCTTGCCATTCCTGAGGTATCATTTCACTTGGAGGACATTGCGATCACTCCCAGTTTTAACGTGCCCCAGCCTCCTTTAGCAAACTAGACGCATCTTCGGTTAAGCCGGGATTAGAACTCACTAGCTTCTGATAATGAGAACGATGCCCTAACCAATCAGGCCATCTGGGTGGAGGAAGTAACGTTTAGATGTATTAAGGTGCCTTTGATTTTCACAAACATGAATAATTGTATGTGATCAGACGGGATGCTTACATACCTATCAAACGACAGTTTGTCTCTTAGACGTTTCAGGAATCTTACAGCACTCCAAATGCACACTATCTTAGAGGCTCCACCAATCTGTACAATTTCTTATTCGTATGTGGTATCCATAGATTCACGGTGTTTATTTCATGGTCTCATACGCTTATTCACCCTATGCAAATGGAAGCAAAATTTCTCAGACCAAGAAATAGGATTTCAGTCACCAATAATCCAATTCTGGCTGGCAGTTGTTCTGGTATAAGCGAGACGTAAAGCTTACGTCGTGCAATAGATAATGATTCTCGTCGAATTATTGATTATTTGCATATACATGCCTACACACATTTTTTTCTGACTTTTGAATGTAATACTTTTATGCCTTCCTAGCATGTGGGAATAATGATTTCGACAATATTTATTATCTTCCTGCATTGGGAGTTTTGTTAAAAACAGTCGACTATTTTCTATAAACATTTTCCTGATATTTATATTGGTGGTAGTTTACATATCTAATATTATTATTATTATTAATAATAATAAATCTTTTTACATTGTTATTTTTACATGATTCATTGTAGAATAATCGCAGTTACTTTCGATTATAGAAAATAAACAAAACTGAGAATAGGTGTTATTTGTTGTTTGAATATTTATGTAAATTGAGTTTAAGTTATATTTTATGGATTTATATATACTGCATCAAAATAAATGGTGTAAAAGTTTCAAGCAATGGTAATTTTTTTCTTCAATTTAAATTAAAATTGAAAGTGCTCACTATGTTTATTGAATACATGCGTAAAAGACCGAAAAAGAGACCGAAATGTCGACTTTCACTGGTGAATGTCAACAAATACGTCGGTGAAAGATCGAATATTTTATTACATTCTTGCACATTTGGACCCTCTCACCGATGTATGTCGACAGTTACAGATATGCTCTGGTGGAGGTCGAATAGAGAGGATCCGACTGGCTGTTTCCAGCCAAATCCTTTGTTCTGCTTGCAGTCAGTCAGTATTCTGCAAGGTTTGATGGTGCGAGCAACGCTTTCCGATACCCTAATTTATACTGAATGGATACTGCTGTGAATCGTGATCTTTTTTCTTGAAAAGTTAAATGCATTCATTGCGGGTAAACGAAAGAGTACTCTAAAATACTTTCTTAAAAATGATTGTCATATGCCTGGCTATATTAATTCAAATTGTCTGAATTGTTTCAAATCTGAAAAAAATTCATCTCGATTTCACAGTATAAAGTTGAACAGTCTGTCAACATCCAACCAGATGGCAATATTAAATATAAACATTAATGGAATGTGGGGTACAGCCTATGTCGACACGGCTGCAACTCATACTATAGCTGGTGAAACTCTCTGCCACTTTCTTAGAGAACACGGGATCCATTTCCGAAAACCATTCCTTGACATAACTCTAGCAGATGGCAGCCAGTCAAAAAAAGAAGTACATAAAGTTTATGTTAAGATCTGGATAGAGGGAAAAAGAGTTTCTATTCCAATTTTTGCTATCCCAGACGCACAGAGAAATAATACTTAACTTCGAATCGACTTTATAGAGAAAACAGGGATGGTTCTAAATCGTAACGAACATTCGTGGCACTTTAGTGATAGACCGCATAAAACTTTAACATTTGTAAAACTCGATGTTCCAGCGAATTCTGATTCCCTCCAACCAGATTCTTAAAATCATTCCTCTGAAATTGGAGAAAATGCTAACCCAACAAAACAGTGGGAACATCTGTCAGAAGACGATTCCTGCGTAGATTTAGATACTACTCTTCCAGAAAATTCTTTTGTACTTTAAACAGAATTTTCAAAACAATGTTTTAATTTCATTGGGACTAACAGTGATAAAAGCCAACAAGGGTGAGAAGCAACAGCTTATATTGAATACCGAATTGATACAGGGAATTCAGCTCCAATTGCTTCACCTCCCTATCGACTCTCTCCAGCCAGAAAATATATCTTAAGAAAGGAAATGAAAAGCTCCTTGCCTCAGGGATAATAGACGAATCTGATTCAGCATACGCATCTCCAGTAGTGCTTATAAATAAACCAAATGGGGAATTTAGAGTTTGCATCGACTACCGCAAGCTCAGTGTGATCACCAAATCAGATCCAAATCTATTACCATTAATGGACGATTTTCTGCACAAAACCTCAATGTGCCAACTAATCCTATTAAAAGAAGGGGTCGACCTCCTAAGATTCCTCTAATAAACAGCTTGCCAAGAAGTGAACAGTCATGAAACTTTTCAACTGGCTACTCGACGAGATGACTTCGCAGCCAGAGGAGGAGACTGTGACACTTCACTTTCTCTTTTCCTCTTCGAGAGCGCCCCTAGCGGGGAGAAGGAAAGACAGTTAGGCTTTTGGTTTCGAAGTCTTTGGATGTGGTTTTATGATCCTTTTAATTTAGTGTTTCTGTTTGTTATTGTGCGTAACTTAGCTTTGAATAATTAAATTATTGTTAAACTAAAGGGCACTTTGATTAAACCCACAACCACCGGACACATAATTAAATTTGCTCAATACAAATTATGTAATTGATTTATATTTAATAAAAAAAATAATAATTCTGAAACTACAATTGCACAAGTTTTATCTAGAAAAAATGGAAACTCCATCGTTTGCGAAATCGCTGAGAAAGGCATTGTTAATCAAAATGGAATCAAAATTGCTATTTTTAACACAGAATCTAAAGTGAAGGTACATCTTTAGAATAATAGATTCTACGCTTCATGGAGTATTAATTTGCATAGATACTAAATATTGGTTTACAATTTACTAAAATTAACATTTTTTCACTGCTACTAGACAATAATTTTTTTGACTTTGTATTATTTTTTATACAAACACTATACACATGCTGAATCTAATGCTAACAGTTAAATTTTTTCAAAATTCATATATTTATTGATTGTTTCAGAGTGTGTGTGAATATGAAGAGATAGACTTAATATAAATCTACACTAAATATTACATCTTTAAGTTAGTTTTTCTGCTCACAGGTAACTAACTAATAATAACTAATAAGTAAATACTTTTATGCGAGTCATTAAAAAAACACATGTTAAAAATAATTTTGGGCAAACGAATTCATATAAAACATTAAAGGTACATTTAATAATTATCAAGAACTTATTTAATCTATTACACGTAATTCTGATCAGTGGAATATAATAAACACAATGCAAGAATTATAATTCATTTGTATAGTCACTCAGTTATAAACTTACAAAAGTAAGATAATTATGAGTCTCGTGATAAAAGAAAAATGGATATTCAAATGAGAACATATATAAGTAACTAAAAATTGGGATGTATAGGAACTAATAAATAGACAGTTAATTAGGTGCGAATAAAAATCATCCATATCATCATCATCATCCATGGTGGGACAACCCAGGGTGGGTCCAGGACCTCCGAAACAGTTCCTTCCAATCACCTCTACAAGCAGCTAAACTCTACCAATTCTTTGTTATAAGGACTGGGCAGTTTATGCATGTATTTATTTATGCATGCATTAGAAGAGGACTGTCATGTTGTCTAGGTATTGAGAGTCTTCCTTTTTTTCTTGTGTTATATGGCCTAGATGGAAAGACTCCCTTTAGACTAGTGTTGCTCAAGTGGATGACAAGTCCAACCCATTTGAGTTGGCTTATTTCAGTATAACGTACAATATCTGGCTCTTTGAACATTAGATTTTAGTTGGACTTTACGTCTTCTACACCAGATACCATTTTATTGGAATCTACCAAAAATACTATTCAGGATCTTGCGTTCAAAGATGCCTAGCAATCCTTCTTTTATTCTAGTAATGGCCCATGTTTTAGAAGCATAAGTCATTAAAACATAAGCACGTAAAGTAAATAATTTTAGGGACTCAAATAAGACGTGTCAGTGAGACTAATAAGAAGAATAAGACTAAATAAGACTTATCAGTAACTTTGCTGAGTAAGTACATCACTAAATTAGAGATTAAAAGAAACCGCTGAAAAAATTTACTAAAATATGAATATTTATGAAGTAAATAAGAAATTAGCGCGCAAATATCATATCTTTAATTTCCTGAAAGATTTCATCATATATTTGCAATTAAAAATCCTATTTGAATTTGAGAAAAAGTTTATAATTGTGACATTACTTTATTAATAAGTTCCATCAATGATGATCGCTCATCTTACCTCTACTGAATGAAGATAAAATACTAAAGTTGATTTTATTTTTACTTTTTTGGTCATATATTATAGGCGAGAGCTAAGTGTACTGGAAATATAAACTCCGAATCGCCGGCTTGCAATATCAGTACGAAAGTTTAATATCTGTATTCGGTTTTTTTAAACTTTAATAACGGTAGTAGGAATTTTAGAAAAAGAAGGAAAACACAGGTATGTTCCTTTGTTTTATTTGCCAGTTTTAATATATAGAGTAAATATTACAAAAAATCATTATATACAGATATTCAATTACACAAATAAGTTATATAACTTATAAAGTATAACAGAATATAAAGAACATCAGACAAATAAAGGAACAAGAAACCTCTTATGTATTTAAATCACAAAAAAATATATCAGTCTGTGGTAATATTATGATTTAGTGTGTGGTACTATTTACAAAATTTTTAAATGGAATTTTAAGAAACACCTTCACAATTGTACTGTTATTAATCTGGAACGTAATTTAGTGCAAAAATTATCAATTGTGTCAAAAATGCTCTTTTAGAATTTATGCTAGTTGGTGGTATTGTTAGAAATGCGCGATATATTTTTTTCAAGTATTTTCTTATAAATCCCTCATCTTCAAATAAATCGATTTCTCGTCGAATGTGGTTCTGTATATAACTAATTTCTATATAGTATTTTTGGTTTGCTGATTTTTTTTTTAAAGTTATCGATGATTCTAATTTTTTTTAAGAGACAATTCTTTTTCACTATCAACATTAGTGTCATTATCACCTTCGATAACTGTACCGAATTATTCTGAATGTGGATAGATTTGTGGGTAAAAAATTAAATGAAAAAATTTACTATAACTTGCTCAAATTTGAATTGGTTAGCCTCTTTTCTTCTTTTACATTTTCACTTTTAAAATCATTATAATTATGTAAATACAGTAAGACACATTTTAATATACCTTTTTCTATGCGATTCTTCAATGTAATTCTTCAGATAGTGATATATGCTGTTTTTTCAGTGACTGCAACAGGAAATTTATTGTCGCTTTAATTATTAATAAATTAGAATCTTTCCGACCCAATGCCACCACAGCCAGTTTTATTGAGAGCAGATCTGATGCAGCTCAGGATATTGAATTGAATTCCCTTCGGAAAAAATAATGTAAATCGATTATAGCTTTTTGGATTGTATTTTTCAGTTTCAAAAATCATTTCATCATTAGGAGTAAACTGTTCTAACGAGCTTTGAAATCTAATATTAACAAATGTTCCATTTTATTTTCAGTTAATGTATGTTTTTGTAATGAAAGAACATTTTCTGTAGGGAAACGTTTAAATAGATGTTAACAATTTTTCGAACTTCATTGGAAGCAAATTTTGATGAGTAAATAGTTCATCCTCATTAGCAATATATTTTTCAACAATAACATTGCCATTATCTTTATTGTCGTATCACTCTCATTCTCTTCAAAATCGGAATCAAAAGTTTCTACATCCACAGAATTTGGATTCTTCTGTTCTTTACTTTTTTGATAAAATATGTCTATTACTATTAACTGAATTCCATGTGCATAGTGCAATCGATGATTTGCATCAAGTAACTTTTCCATTTTTTTTCATAACCTTCAATTGACATACTTCCCCAGATATGTGTAAATCCTATGTTCCAAATTTTTTATTTTCTGAATGAATATTTATGTTTAAACAACATCTATTTCTTACACTTGTCCATTCATCAAATGTAACACTAAATTTTTGACAATTTACTTTTAAATTGTATAAACTCGTATATATTTCTTCTGTGCAAAATCTACCAATCGAATTTGAGTTTCCTGCGCATTTATTAAAAAAACATCTAAAATATAAATTAATATGAACAGTTGATTTTTAATACTAATCTTATCTGAAATAATATTGAAAATTATGGATTATGTGTCATCTGGAAATTCTACATAATAAGCAAAGTTTCAGAAAATCGTATGACCGGAACTAGGTTGACATTTAATTTTTTGATAATTTGTTGCTGAATAGAAGTGAATTAAATATTTTAATATGAAAAGACATTTTCTATGTTAAGTCCCTAAATATATCACAAAAATTAAAATTAGTTTTTAAATCATTTACAATTTGTTTTACCTTAAGATGGGTCTTTGTTACCCAATATTTATAAATAGTTATTTATTTCTAACGGTGGCATTGTGTGGCTAAACTTTCGCCACAACAAGGACAGAAATTGCTACTCATTTATCGTTGTGCGAAAGCACGGAGGCGAAAATCATTACCCACGTCACTACCCTCAAATCCGTTTATAGACTGAGCCACATTCATTCATCATCTCAGCAGAAAAAAGGAACAAAGAAAGGAAGCATCCATACTAGTATTGGAATACGAACAGCTCAACAAAACAGCTCAGGACTAAGGAACGCTGACTACCCAGCAATCGATTGAGTTTCATGAATGATATTACAAACCAATTAGAGAATTGGTAACATAGTGGTTAGGGTATCAACCTTTCTCCCGGAAGATCTGGGTTCAATTCTCAATGCTGCCAAAGACCTACCGAGAACATGCGATATACGTGCTCGTTATATCTTTGGTATCGAAAGTCCTGTGGTCGGTCGTTGAATAGTTATCACGGGTTTAATGGTCTGGAGAAAATTTCCTTCTCCTCCAGATCAAAATCAAAATTGAGGGAGTGGATCCAGTGGTGGTGCCATCTATCGGAGGACGTAAAAGACGTACCTTCGTGATACTCTAATTAGAACGAAAGATGTGCCTTTCTAATTTAATTTCACATAGCCATCAGCTAGCAAGGTTGTTTGTCCAAGTGTCATAAGTAACAGCAACAACAAACCAGTTGCAAACACTTAAACATTAGAAATTATATTTTAAAATAAATGCATTCATGTTTTACAAGCATAGTGGTCAGTTAATTGAAATTTGCCCTTACTAGTTTATAGAAACGTTAAAGATTTTACAAACTTTTTCAATTATTTATAAAGTTAGGATTAATACTAATATAATATTATAAAATGAAACTCTCTCTCTCTTAACTTTTTACGTAAATAATCTAATGATTTTTTTTTAATATTGCAATCAAGAATAATAAAGAAAGATGAAAAAAAACAATTGTTTCATTTTATTAATTATTTCATACATGGCAATAGGTTTACAGATTTTTCAGTTTATTCGGCGCTAAGAAGTATTTTTATCTTCTAACTATATATTTTTTTCATATTTTGTTTAACAATTTTAAATCCATGTGAGCTAAATGTATAAAATCATTCATTATATAAGGTCATTAATAGTCTCATACTCGCTTGGCTAGTAGGAAGTCCGCCTGCGGCGTCGAAATCATTCTTTATATATGAAAAGTATGGTTATTTTATTTATCCATAAATTTGAAAATATTTCGCAAAATTATCGTTTAATTCCGATTAAGTGAAAAATTTTATCGTTTGTTATAAAAATATTTTATAACAAATGAATTATTGCATATAAGAAAGTAAAACGGATTTCTGAAATGCGTGAAATATTCGACTACAATTCTTTCAGTAGAGCTGAAAAGAAACCAAATAAAGCTATTTTTTAACAAGATTTTTTCTTGTTGCGGGCTTTTTAATTAGTTTACTTTTTGGTATGTTTCGGCCCATCAGAGAAACTTAATTTTCACGTAGACTTTACTAGATTCTTTTATCGATAGTGCAAACTTGTGGATGGAAAGAAATATGGGAAACTATCATTCAACCACAAATGCACGTACAGAATGCATGAATGCCACAGTTATCTCATGTTGTTCAACAATTGTTAGGATCAAATGGAATGCTTTCCAATACGAAAATAACTACCAAACAGAAGAGTTCTGTTATCACTTTAACAAGCCGAGGTCGATAGCCGACGGCTATGTGAAATTAAATTAGAAGGGTGCGTCTTTCGTTTAATCAGAGCACCAGAAATGTAATTTTACTCTAAGACTCCTCCGATAGATGGCACCGCCAGCTGATCCATTCTCTCAATATTGACTTTGATCTATAGGGGGAGGAAATTTTCTCTAGACCATTACACCCATGGTAACTGCTCAACGACCACCGACCACAGGATTTTCGACTCCTCAGATTTAACGATCACATAAATCGCAAGTACTTGGTGGGTTCTTGGTGGCATTAGGAATCAAACCCAACCCTTGCAGACGACAGGCCGACGCCCTAACCATTAGGCTGCCACAGCTCACACCAGACAAATTCAATCATATTTTATTGTTGAATACTGGAACAGCTAAAAATCGTTATAAATTATTTTAACATTAGTCGCGTATAACTTTCTGGTGATGTTTCGTAGGTTGGTTGCATTCACGTGCTGAAAGAAAGCAATTCTTAAAGATACCCAAGTATCCACCTGAACAAACATGTATACAAAAGCAGTCCAATTCTTAAATTATTATGATGAAGATTTATATTGGTAAGAAAATAGGTTTATCTCAATAGTAAATGATTTTCACTTTGCGCTGTTATACTTTTGGGAAAAAAAATAAGTTTCCCGTTTTTATAAAGCTAAAAATATCAGCTAGACAGTTTTTTCACTATGGACTAGTTAACACATATATTCACTAATATACTTATAAATAATATGTACAGATTTATATTGGAATATAGAATAATTTATACTAGAGCACACAATATCATTTAACTATGTGGTAGCATTTGCTTAATTAATATTTCTTCTGGATATTGAAAATATGGGATTGATCATAAATTTATCATTGATTGATTGATATTAGATATTTAATGCATGGTTCTTCAGATGCTTTTTTTTTCTATAAAGCAAGTAAAAGGGGGAGATGTTATCTTAAATTTGGGTAGGTTAGATGTGTCATAATCGGTTCGTGGTACACTGTTACTTTTAATACACCGTTTGTGGTTAAATCAATATAAATAACGCATATAAAATCAGCAAAACATTTTGGCAAATGTGCATGCCATTGCATGCTACCGAAAATTGTACCGTTTTTATTTTTTTTCAGAATATCTTGCTATAAATTTTATAAGAGTTTATATTGTAATTTTTTTAGCACATTTTGCAGTAAGTTGTACAAATTTTTTTTGTTTCAGCTTTATTAAAATATTTTGTTATAGCTGTGCTGCATATTTTATAGTAATTATTACATAATAATTTTTCCATAAATTTTATCTTCCACAAAGTATTTTATTGTTTCTAGTGTCATATCGCAGATTTTGCAGAATATTTTATAATGATTCATGCAACTTTCTTCATATTTTTCTTACTGTTGTAGCTAAAATTTCAAATTTCTATTTCATTCATCAAATCTATAAGATAAGTTCATATTACTTATATTTTAATGTATATAATTATAATTTATATTTCTCTTAGAAACATTTTTAAAAGTTTGATCATACGAATCAGAAATTTCTAGAAAAAGCAGTTTTCTGAAATTTAATTTGAAGAAGTGCTTAATCTTTTGCTTTCTTAATCTAGAATTAATATTTACAATCCAATGTTATTTGTTTGATATTAATTTTCTGAAAATATATTAATTGGCCAAGAAATAAGAAGTCATATTAGCTTTAAGCACGGGAAAATTGTTCTTTTTAAGAAAATAATAAACTATAACCGTCTTATTATAATTTGAAATAAATGTGAGTTTAAAGCTTGCTCATCCAAACGAAATTCGTTTGTATTCAATATACGTCCAAAGTTAATGCAATATGTTATTTCTAAAAAGCTTGTTAACTTTTGCTGCATATACACTGCTGTCCACCCAAATTGTTACACCAAGAAAGACAAGTGATATCACAACAAAATTTATTTTAGAGATAACATGTTGACCAAAGGTCAAATTATTAAATTTATAGACTTCTGTAAAGTGTGGTGCCTGACAAAATCAGTTGCCAGAATAGCCACCATTTTTGGAGATCATCGCTGCCACACGCCTCATGATTTAAAGAGACTTTAGATGTGTTCTTAGGAGTACAGAAGACTAAGCAGCTTCCACACGTTGCCAAAGTTAATCTGATGTGGTAGCTGGGGATGCAATCTGGGTCAATCGTTGAGCAACCATAAATCATATGTATTCTAATGGCGAAAGATTCGAAAAGCGAGCCGGTCAGGGAAGCAATTTCATCTGTCGATTGATGAAAAATTCTTGGACAATATGTGCCATATGTGGTCGTGCATTATCTTGTTGAAATCTGGCTGTGGGAAAATCCTGAAGGAAAGGAAGAATAATTGGCCCAAACACCTCGGAGATGTAGCCCTGGCTGTTTAAAGTACCGACGATGTGTACTAGAGGAGTGCGAGAGTGATATCCAAATATTGTCCCATACCATAATACCCAGTGCAGGACCAGTATGATGGTGCATAACGCAGCTGTTCAGCATCCTCTCTGCACGGTGTCTCCAGACTTTAATGCGACCATTGTGGTGTGGCAGACAGAAGCGTGACTCGTCAGTAACGATAATTCCATTCCATTCCATCGTCCACATTCTTCTTTCATCGCACCATTGGCACCGGAGACGTCTGTGGTTCTATGTCAAGGATAAACGAAGGAATAGATGTCTTGTGTACAGACCTCTCTACTGTAAATGGCGTTGCATGGTACGCTCAGACAGATGATGCATTACAGACAGAATGTGCAGCTCTTTGGTTCATGATGTGGGTGAGCAATCCGTCACTGCCATACGCACAATTTGCTTGTCATCATGTGAAGTAGTGCAATGAGATGGATGCGATCGAACACGTCGGTCTGCAGTACCCTCTTGCATCCAACGATCACATATCCTCATTACAATTGCTTGGTTTCCTTCAAAATCTACAATGTCGGTAAACCACGATACTTCCTCTGTCGAACTCGGATACTTGATCAAAAATATGATGCTGTTTTCCACGAGCTTTTTAATGCTGAGACTTAATTGATCATGTTTTTGAAAAAACGACAAGAAAAACACAACTGCCGAACTTGAAATCGTCGAAATCCCCAAGCCTTATATAACGCTTTCAAGTGGCGCCACAAGCGCGCGTGGTGTGCGTCTTCACTGAAATTCTTATCTTTTGCATATCTCACCTCAGATAATGCATGTTGTAAATTTCATGTTATTTACATGCATCCTTCAGGGTGTTGCATTTATGGTGACCAGCAGTGTAAATTATAATGTACGTTAATAATATGCATTCCCTTGGATTCGGCGAATTAAATAAAATAGAAATTTTAACTTAAACTATTAATTTTACTCTCTCACTACAGCAAATGCAAGTAACACAAGCATATTTTGCATTATTTCATAGCATAAATTCTAAATCAGTTGAATATAGTACCAATTTAGAATAAAGTGTGGGAAGTGGAGTCACTTTAGAGCACAAAATATTGAAGATGCCCCTCAAAAGAAAACATAGGCATCTGCAGTGGATATTTAAATAAATTTTACGGTAATCTTTACTTTTTTTCTGTTTGAAGCATTTTAATAACAGTGGTTTTTACTAGATTTCTTCCTCTTATTAATTTTTTCCATACAGCACTGTATAATTTAATTTAAAAAAATCAGTGTTAATCTTGCAGTAAAAAAAGTTCACTGCCTTTTTATTTAATAACAAAAATGGTGCTAAATCCTGACACATCCTTCGAACCGTATTCATCAAAAATGGAATTCCGAATTCGATACTAGTTTCCTTTGATAAAAAGAGAAGGATGCAGCATTTCTATTTTTCCTGCATGGAGTATTAATTAGAGGGTCAGAGCTTGCTTATAGCAGGGGTTTATGGAGCAATTGTTTCATGCACCCCCATTAGAGAGGCCCCCAAATAGAATGTAAAGTTTATTTTAAGTTGTCACTCAAATAAAATCGTTATTCAAATTGCATAGAAAGTTTATTGTTGAGAAAAAAAAGGGGGCTCCCCAAAGAACCTTTTGCTACGGGTCCCAATTAGGCTAAGTCGGGCCCTGAGGAAGGTACCTGGGAGTTTTCCGATTTTTTTATCTCTATGACGCGTAAGTATGAGGCATTATCAATGTAAAGATCATTAGATAATCAATAATATGAGCTGAATGTTAAAAATCTTTAAAACATCCTTCGAGATTTTAAATTGTTACCATGCGGTTTTGAAGAGCGAAATAATTTGAAAGAAATCGGATCTTTCTCAGTTTTTTCTGCATGCTTTAACACAAAGATTATTTTTTAATAGTGAAGTAAAAGTCTGGTAGTGGTCATATTAGGCTAGTGCTATTCATAGATAAGCGTCTCAGGTTTGAATCCAGATACTGTTGAATATTGATGAAGATAAATTTTTATTTTTTGTTGGTGCACTTATCATTGTGAACAGAGTCTGATTAAGGCAGGAGTACACATGCAACACATCCTTAGAACAGTGTTTCTCAACTGGATTTACTGCAAGGACGGGTAAAATATTTCGGTACGTTCTCGCAGATCGGTGAATTTAATAATTTGACTCACTGGCCAATTTTTTCCCATAAATAAATCATGAAGATAAAAATAATTTTTATAGAATAATTAGAAAAATTAAAATAATTTTATGAATTAATACGATAGATATTTAGCATTCAAGTAACCAGCGATACAAATGGCAGGCATGGACATACTAACTAGTGTACAAAGTGTAAGGCAAGGCAATTTATGAAAGGCGATTAAGTACATAATTGCCAGTTTGTCATATTTTCCCTCATTTATCATATTATTTTTCTAAACTAGTAAATTATATAATTATTGTAATGTCGATGTTATTTTAATATCAGTTGTCGGCCGATGACACTTTGCATTTTGGATAGGTAGCTGGATATTTTGCAGATTGGCAAATATTTCTTAGGGACCGGCAATTGAGAAACACTGGCCTAGAATACAAGGTCTGCATGCTGGTGCGTGACGTCACAGTAATGGCTGATGGGAGCAACGAAACTAATTTTTAAGACTGACCATATATGGAGCTATTGTAAAACGAATTTTGTAAAATATATTTAGTTTTTAATTTGAGAAATATATTTATTAAGAATTCCTCAAATGCATGTCTGAAATTGTTTTCATGTATTAGTTGTTCACTAAAAAAAATTGCCATTTATAGATAAATGCGTATGTACAGTTAAAGTTTCCTTACATAAACCTTTCATTTCAATACTACTATCATTAACTTACGATGCTATATCATTTAATTACAATATTTGCAACAAGTAAAAAATATACTCTTTTAATGATTTACGATAACTTTTACACAATAAGAAATTCATAAAACTGTTTTAATTCTTGTTTGATTGAATTCAGCAGAGAACGTTTACTTTTTTCCAAATACCTGAGCGAGCATTTTTTTTTCCTTCAAATTTTTGCCATTTTATGCATGAATTTTCTCGTTCGCACATTGCTGTTGTAGTACTGCGGGCAGTTTCGAAAAATTGTTGAAACTGGTTGGTATTAACCTTGGTCTCAGGAAAAGGATCACAATTTCTATTCTCGGATCAAACATAATGTTCTCCTTTATTACGTCTCCAATCTTGCAGTGAGCTTCACAAAAATTAAATTTTAAATATGTATATATTGCATTCATATGCTTATATCTTCATTTTACATTTCTGTTAGATAAGTATTATGAAAATTGCCAAATTTTACAGCTAATATTGATTCTTTATAAAAGAGAATTTATTTTTTAGCTTTATTAAAATTCTGTATGAAAGCATTTTAAAAACTAAATTTTTGAAATATTAGCCCATTTTTAAAACACGAAGATTTGTCAAGTAATGGGTTACGCAATTTGGCAATAGCTTAAAGACATAATAGCCAAAACAAAAGAAATTCTTCAAAAAGCAGAGAGCATTCAAATTGATGAGTATATTTCAATGTTTGACATGCACAATAACAATGTCAACAATTAAACTCTTACACATTTTTTATTATTTAAATATCTTTCTTAAAGAGAGGAAGAATTATATTTATAATCATATACGCAATTTGTTTCTATTAAGTAAAGTTAATGACCTACATAACTGATTATGTGGTTTACAAACACACGCTGATGAACAACAAAAATAAATTCCCAACAATAATTTTAAATGTAGAGCTTTATTGCACTACTTATATTAATCAAAATTTTAATAAAATAAATTTTATTCTTAATTATTGTTCATTTGATCATAAAATGGATTTGATTTACAATTGAATGTGTGTAACATTTTACACATTATTATTTCATTTAAATAATATATATCAATTGATCATATGCAGTTTAAAATTATTATATTATTAGTTATATATATTTGTATAGCATCGTTATTACATTTATATTATCTGATCGTAAGCGTCACGATCAGATCATAAAGGAATTGTAGTTTTTTTTTACATGTTAATAATACATATTACATGTTAATAATATAAGTACAGTTAAGTAGTACAAATCTTAAATGATAACAATGTTACTATTTATGATCTTAATTATCAATCAATATTGATTTTAAATATCTATATAATGAGAATGATTAACTTACTTTTATAAAATTGATTAATCCAACTGTCAACACACAAATTACAGTAGATCACGTTGTTACTGTAGTGATGGCGTTAAGAAAACTTCATCGGTTTCTACAGTTCAACTACTACAGTGACGTCCTGACCCAGTCTTATTTCAGCCAGCAGGCCTTGTGTTCTAGGGGTTGTTGGCAGTTACCTCAGGCCCTCACATTAGAGGGGCCCTAAATTGAATTCAAAGTTGATTTTACATTGTAAATTAACTAGAATCGTTTGCCAAACTAATAGAAAGTTTGATTATGTGAAGCAGAGATGTCCCCAAAGAAGATTTTGCCCTGGGCCCCAATTAACCTAAGTTAGACCCTGAAAGGGAAATTAGGAATTTTCTGGGTTATTTCCGTTTTCAATACTATTCTGCATGAATCAGAAAAAATCTTTCTGGAATTTTGTTTCACCAGCATGATTTCCTGTACCTAGCCCTAAGTGGGGCTCTGCCAATTAGATAGATGTAGTCGGGTGGAGTCTTCGTGATTTTGAAGCAGAGACCAAGTTGAAGATCCCCAATATTTGGCATGCCCTTTATAGAAGCATCATTTCACTTGGAAGACATTGCGACCCCAACCTATTTAACATGCCTTAGCCACTTTTAGTGAACACGACGGATCTTCGGTTAATACTTACACACTGGTTAATAGATCACGAAGCACAAATACTTAACACATATAGCTGTTAAGATATTCACTTTGCGATAAGCATTGATTTAACTAATTTTACATAACTCTTTCAACTATTTTGAAATTTTAAATATTACATTTTAAATGTTAAGATAATAATATTTTAAACATTAAATTTACATGCATGTTTGTTTTTTGTAATGTTTCTTAAAATCTTTTTATGAACAGACTGTTTATAGCATATTTTTCTTCTTGTCAATTAATTAAATTATCCTGCTTATGTAATAAGTTTTATTCAATCTCAAAAGGAGAAGTTATGCACAGAAGTCTGACAACAAAAAATATCTTAGATAAAAAATGGCATTTCATCTGATGTATAAATTTACATATATTATTCAAATACACTACTGGCCATTAAAATTGCTACACCCGGAAGAAATGCGGATAACAAAATGATATTGATTGGACAAATATATTATACTAGAAATAACAAGTGATTAAATTTTCAAAAAATTTGGCTGGATAGATCCTGAGAAATCAGTACCCAGAACAACAACCTCTGGCAGTAATAACAGCAGTTATAATTCTGGTCATTGAATCAAACAAAGATTGGATTGCATGTACAGGTACAGATGCCCATGCAGCTTCAACACGATGCCACAGTTCATCAACCGTAGTGAATGACGAGCGTCTGGCTCGTCACCCATTAACCAGACGTTTTCTATTGGTGAAAGATCTGGAGAACGTGCTGGCCAGGGCAACAGCCGAACATGTTCCGTATCAAGGAAGGTCCGTACAATACCGGCAACATGCGGTCGGGCATTATCCTGCTGAAACGTAGGTTTCGCAGGTTTCGAATAAAGGATAGAGCCACGGGTAGTAACACACCAGAAATGTAACTTGCACTGTTCAAAGCACCGTCAATGCGAACAAGAGGTGACCGATACGTGTATCCAATGGCACCCCACACCATCACGCCAGCTGATGGGCCACTATGACGATGACGAATGCATGCTGCCAGTGTGCGTTCACCACGATGCCGCAAAACACGGATGTTACCATCATGATGCTGTACACAGAACCTGGATTCATCTGAAAAGATGGCGTCTCGCCATTCGTGCGCTCAGGTTCGTCGTTGATCACGCCATTTAAGGCGCTCTTGTCTATGACGCAGTGTGAAGCGAAGCCGCAGCCATGGTCTCCGAGCTGAGAGTCCATGCTGCTGCAAACGTCGTCGAACTGTTCGTGCAGACACTTGTTATCTTCCAAACGACCCCGTTTCTTGACTCACGGCTCGTGACGTGGTTGCACGGTCCATTACGGCCATACGGATAATATGCCTGTCTTCTCGGCTGCTAGTGATAGGTGGCCGTTGATATCCCGCATGGCGTTCCGTATTACCGTCCTGAACCCATCGATTCCATATTCTGCTGACAGTCATTGGATCTCGACCGACGCGAGCAGCAATACTGCGATAAGATAAACCGCAATCCCGGTACGCTACAATTCGACCTTTATCAAAGTCAGGAACGTGTTGGTATGCATTTCTTCTTCTTACACGAGGCATCACAACAACTTTTCACCAGGCAACAACGTTTAAATGCAATTTGTGTATAAGGAACCGGCTGAACAATTTCCTCATTTAAACACAATGTAGGTGTCGCTACTGGCGCCTGCTTTGTCTGAATGCGCTGAAAAGCTAATCATTTGCATATCACAGCACCTTCTTCCTTTCGTATAAATTTCACGTCTGTAGCATGTCGTCTTTTTGGTGTAGCAGCTTTAATGGCCAATAGTGTATATTTATAATTTAAAAAAAAAAAAAAAAAAAACTGTAAATACTTTTTGGAACATTCCACCCACCTGTTCACCAATAGTACCAGAAAAAGTACCCTGGAGGAGCGTTATCAATCAAATCGAGTCTGCGTTAGCAGACGGCCATCACCAAGAGTATCTGTGGACACTTGAGATCTAAGTCCTATTCTTATGGAAAAACAGTTTTCCCAGTCTCTTTGAAATGTGCTGATCATTTAGCCGAGCTCCAGTCACTCTTTTTCCCGTTAAGATCAGGAAAGTTAAGCATCATTTGCAGCGGGCAGTGATTGGGAGGTTGGCGACACATGCTCCCTTTCTGTGTTGCTGGAGCCCGTAAGTTGGGGGATCTGTCCACGTTAATATGTGAGGTCCGAAGTCCTTACGCTGGTGTGAAGTTAATGCAGAGAGGATAGGTGCCAAAAATCAGGTGTGACCTCGGCTCCTGATCATGGTTCAAAATTACGTGGATCTTGGTGACGACTGGGTATAATCTGGGTTTTTCCAGAATTTATATTTTTACAAGCGGAATTTTAGTGTTAGATTTTCTTAAACAAATTTCTCATAGACCTGAGATATAGAAAAACAAATGTATTTATTCATTACCATTATTCCGAAATTTTATAATTATTCAGAATTCACCTGATATGTTAATACAATTAATTATCGAGTTGTGAAAATTCGTTAAACACAAATTAAAAAAAAAAAATAGTTCGTTAACAGTCGTTTCAAAAACAATTTTAGGATGTAAAAAATTTATGCCAATACAAAAATCTGAATATGGTCTCTTGTGAACAATTCTATAAGGGGTATAATCAAATATTTCTAACCATTGTTTTCTCATTACAAAATTTTTAGCGCTCGTTAGTATCGTAATTATTTTTCTGTGAAACATGATCTTTTTTCAAATCTTCATCATCATATGATGAAACAGTTGTATACATGTTTTGATACGCATCTTATTAGAAAGATATCATTTGTTTCAATCAGAATCATATTCTTCACTCTGATTAAAACTTAGCCTAGTTAAACCACTGAGTTTTTAATAATATTTTCAATAATTTTTCTATTTGATCTTTGTCAAAATTTTTTCTCTCCATTAACAGTGAATCGCAATAGATATTTGTACACAAAAAGTTTAAAAACACAACTATCATCTTCTCTGTTGCTATATATAGTTAGAATCTCGGATTTATAATATTTCATTCCGAAATGAATGGTTTTACCTCTAAATCAAGGTTAGACTTAATGCCTAAAATTAGCTCTATTTTACACAATTATAAATTTTCACCCTATTTTTTTGATATTTTACCGGTGTTAAAAATTCTTTTAATTTAAATAATTTATTGGCATACATTCAGTGAATAAATAATTAAAAACGTAAAATAAATAATTAAAAAAAATTATAAATAAATCACTGTAGTAGACTAGTAAATAATTTTTGAAAGCTCAGTTCAATAACTCTTTGAATTAATTTCAGTTTTGAGTTTTCCGGGAGAAATTAAAAATACGCATATTGAGGATTAGATAATTTCTCTAAGTTAAAGAATATTGGAAATATTTATTCTTTAACACAGAGAAATTATCTAGTTGATTTATGGCAGACAAATCTACTTGAAATTCTCAGGCAATTTTCTGTTCCGTTTTGTTTGTATAAATGTAAAAATTTTTTTATGTCTTTGGAAACTTAACTCCCCCTCTCTTTTATAATAGCTTACAACACCAAAAGAGTTACATATATTATTTAATTTATTTTAATCTTATTTTAAAATTTGAAGCATAGGAATTATAAATTATTTAGAAGGACGAAAAAAGGTGTGTGTGTGCGTGCGTGTGTGTGTGAAAAAAGAAATACAAAATAATACTCACGATGAAATAAATCTTCATGCACTCAGAGATTTTTGGGAAGATAATAAATTATCTTGCTTCAGACACTCGAATGAAACTGCATGTTAAGGAAAATAAAATATAGGCAAATTAATAAGTTAAAATAAATTAAATTAAGAGAAAAATTTCGTATAAATAATGTGTGTTTCAGGTATTATAACTTTTTTGTTTACCTTTTAGTTTCTGTAAGCCTTCTAAAAAAGATTGAGTCCTTTTTGGAGATTAAAAAGAATACATTTTTAATATATTTGCTTTATAATTTATTACATATTTTCTTTTTTTCGCTCCTTTAATGAGATAAGCGGATATGTATATATATATATATATATATATATGTATATATATATATATATGTATGTATATATATATATATATATATATATATATATATATATATATATATATATATATATATATATATATATATATATATATATATATATATGCTTGTTTATGCGCATGTCAGCTGATCTTACTTTACTATTATTCTTCTTCTTTTGATCAACTGATGTTATCTAGCTTTTCTTTATTAATAAAAATCTTTAAATTGTTTTCCCTATTGATCACATGTTTTAGTTTTTTTTTTTTACAAAATTTAAAAGTTGTGCATTTTTATTTCACTCTAATTTAAGCAAATTGTTTTAATTGTTTTCATTCGAATTTTGAGTTAATAATCGTTAGTTCATGAAGAAGATTCTATTAATTAATGAAAATAATTTAATGATCATAAATTTTTCTGCAGACAGAGGACATATTTCGATTTGCCAATATATTTCAAGAGCTGAACAACAGCGGTTTTCAGAAATTGGGAAAATTATCAACGAATATTTTGAATTATTTTCTAAATTTGGTAGTAACTCTCAAAATTTATGCCGTAATTTATGAAAACAATTATAATGATATTTATAAAAAATGCCAAATAAACTGATTAAGTTTTTGTGTTTAATTATTATAAGCTAGGACTTCATATAGAAGATATAATATATATTATATGTATGTAAAATTAATAAATAAATATATTTATTTAATAAAAATTTATTAAATAAGTATTTATTAATTTATTTTATCGTATTAAAAATATCATATACCAAAACAAATATGGGGTGCAAAGTATTAGTTATATTTCACTTATATTTGTATTGGTATTCGCTATTAATTTTTTTTTTTTTTTTTTGGAAGTTTTTGGTTTAAAAAAAAAATAAAGAAAGAAAGAAAGAAAGAAAGAAATATTTCACATGATTAGTACTGCCATCTGCTGACAATATCAGAAATCAGAACTTCCAAACTTTGAATTATAAAAATATTAATGCAAATTACATTTCTTATTTTACAATATTTTTCTAAATTTTAATGAATTGCAATTCAAAATTAATTTAGTGACAAAAGTTCTTGAAAATCTAAAATTTTCACAACTTATCGAAAATTATTTATTTTTGTAAAGCTATAGCTTTGCACTATTTATTCATGCGGATAATTACTAGACGTTTTACTTTTAGGTGGGAACCGCTTGTGTATTATTGCGAGCTGTAGGATCTGTCTGTAATGAAATGTTATTGTGATGTCACGTAAGAGCGGATTAGTGTTTGATGTGTCTCTGCCCTAAGTTTTTTTGTGTTTGTAATGGATTTATAAAGCCATGGATTACTCCGATAGATTCTACTTTATTATGGAAATTAAACATTTCTTTTGGATAATATAAAATTATTAGAGCCCGAGAGATGGCAAATCAACCTGCAAGGAGGAATGGGGCTATGAAAATTAGACTCACAAGTAAACAAATTTTTTTTTAAATTATAATATTATAAATTGCAATCATCTTATGATGTATCTTTTAATAAAATTGATATAATAAATAAGAAAAGTCGTTCTTCAATATCATTATATTTATTTCATGACTACTCCTCATTTGATGCAATTATATATTTTACCGATTTGCTTTTACATTCATTTGCTTTTTAATGTATCGAGTTAAACATTAAGGTATGACCCTCGGCAATTTTACTTTATTGTATTTATTAGCAGTTTGTATAATTTTTTCTATAAAAAATATTCAGTTGTGTTTTATTTACCCCATTTATGTGGATATTTGTTGCAAAATCAAGTTTGAAAAGTGTGGTAATTTTTCCAAAGCTTAGGTGCCCAAAAATGTAATTAATATAGGAATTTTTTAAAAAGTTATGTAAGTTTACTGACATGCTGTTACTTAGTTACTAAACACTAATATTCTTATGCTTTTTAAATGTGTTATATGGAAGCCAATTTTCATTATAATCAATTAAAAATTTTGTAATTTTATAAAAATAATCATTTGTTTTTAAGAATATATCACAATGTCAAGACATTTATGCATTAAAAAACTTTATTGAATATTAATTGCAAACTGTAAAATATGATAAATCCTTGCCGAATTTTTTGTAGCTTAATATTTTACTGTAATTTGATTAATATAAAAAAGGGAGCTATAAATTTGAAATTTATGTTTGAAAAATAGCTCTTTTTATGTACTCTTAAAATTAACAGTGAGAATTAAGAATAGGAGAAAGGACAATTTTGTATAAATATCTGATTTCATAACATTTTATTTCTAGATATGATGACTTAAATATTTATTCAATCATTTTTTTTTTTATAATTTAGCTTAAAATTTGTTTATTTTTGTTGATTTTATGCTTTTTTTATGATTTTTTTATTTTCCATTTATTTTTTTAAAATTTCATATGCTTTCAACATTTAATGATTTCAAACTTTTTTGATTAAAAAACAGGGGAGTGTGGAAGTTTCAGCATTTTTGAACAGTTATGCTGTAATTGCAAATGCACAATTTTAATCCAATAAATGTAGATGACTTATTTTTAGTAATGAAAATTAATTTCTAGTTAAGGATTTCTAAATCTTGTTTTTGTTTATCATATCATGTATTTTCCTGTCTCACATTTTCCACATATGTAAAAATTGATCATAGAATGAAAATCCAACCAACTTTTTTCATATTTTATAGTGAGTGCTACAATTTTGGTGGATTTTTCATTTAACTTAATGACTCATAAAATCTTACTATATCAAAGTTAGGAATAATTTGCAAATAGTTTTTTAAACTAAGTAAACCTCAATTAGTGGTTTTGGTTGACTAATTCTTGCCAGATTACTTGCATATGGTATAAGTATTTATTTTCTTATTCTGGTTGTGCAATTTATAACTGCAGAGGCTTGAGTGGTGCCAAAATCTGTTTTGCTAGATTTATTCCCAATTCTGTCTGAAAAAATCTAGGCTCTCTAAATAACTATTCAGAGTCTAGATTGATTTGGACTTCTGCTTAACAATTCATGTGTTTGATTCCAACTTTGAATTTGATTGTATGTAGTGATTTGGAATTTACTGCTAATTGTAAATCCTAGTCTAATTAGTCTTCACATATTAAAAAATAACTATTGTTATTTAAGCAGTGAACTAGTTCTGAAATAATGTATACTCATTAAATATTTGACTTGACTTTACTGCACTGTAAGGTACTTTTAGAATTATCTATTTCCGTTTTCCACTGTCATTTAGTACAATGCAATTATGTATAAAATCTTTTAATTGTATTTTACACTTTTATTATCCTTTATATTTTATTTTCATTGCGTTTTAGAGATGCCATAAAAAGATGATCATTTACAGTATTTTATCAAATATTTATAGGGCTTAATATCCTTTTATTAGTGCTGGATTTAAACATGAATATTATTCTTTTAACTTAATATTACATTAAAAAGCAGTTGATATTGTTATAAAGTAATTCCATAATATATATATATATATATGTGTGTGTATATATATGTATATGTGTGTGTATATATATATATATATGTGTGTGTGTATATATATATATATGTGTATATATATATATATATACCAAATTTTTAGTCTCTTAATTTGGTTTTAAACAAATAATGTGAACTTTTTTTTTCCATTCTATCAAGCTTAAATTACACACTTAAACTTGTGAAATAAAACATTTGAAGCTAATTTCACAGTGCTAATTTTTTTTGTGCCAAATCTTTCAAAGAGTATTTATATATTATCCTGTCAACCATTTCTGCTGAAAGGAATTGCACATAATATTGTGATTTTGTGTCAAATGTTGCTATTTTGATTGCACTTGCACTTTCTAAGCTATTTCAGAAACTCATGTTTTACATTTTTAATTTTAACATTTGCAAATTAAAATATGTGATTATTTTCTTTTGTAATTGCAAATATAAAATTCTGTTTCTTATCACACATTTTGAAAATTGTTTTTAAAAATTTGGTACCTTCTGTCTAGTATTAGTGAGAGTTTTATAAAATGAGATTAATTAATGTTTTTGCTACTAAACTAATATTTTTCATATTTTTGTGGGAAAATGGTTGATGAAATAATAAATGTAAATCTATTCAAATTATGTAACTTTTACTGCATTGCACATGATATCACTAATCTGAGAAAAAAAATATTAAAATTTATAACTGATGATTCTTGCAGAAAAATAGCTATTATCATTTTTAAAATTCAATATAGTAAATTTGAAGGCTTGTAAAATCATTGTACTTCTCCAGCACATAAATCAACTAATTTTAGATTTAACTGATTTTTGATTGGTGGCAATTTTTGCGAATTTGTGTTATCACAATCAAAAACCTATGAAAATTTTAAATAGATTTCTTTATAAAATTCTAACTGTGTGAAGACATTGAAAATATTACCTCAAAGATTTTTCTCACTTTTAATTTGAAAAATTCTTTAAAAAACATGAACCCATAATTAAAATGTTTTATTTATATTAATATTATGAAATTCATATATTTTTAACATCTATATTGTATAGTGTAATATGTCATAGCACTTGTAAATACATTTGCAAAAAGTATTATATAATAAGTTATTTCCTAATATTTGTTGTATTCTGTACTAAGAACTGAAGTTAAGCTATGACTGTTTAAATTAGTTTTTTTTATGTCTGAAGCACAATCTTGGAATTAATTAAACTTTCATTTTATCTTGAGAGCACTGCTAAAGTCCATATTTTCAGTTGTCTTAAATTAGTCACAAAAAATGATTTTTTAAAAAAATGTCTTTTAGAGTAAGATATTAGAATATTTCATTAAAATCTTTTTTATTTTTATGCGAAAAATTTCTTTTTATAGTTTTTAAAAAAATTTTCTTTTATTCTTTGTTATTGTTCATACTTTCCTCTTATTAAATTATTACTTTTTAAAACGTAAATAACATAGTATTCTTAAGAGATTTACATGATGAGTTGAAATTTTATAACATATATAAAATCTCATCTTCCAGCTTAATCCTAATATTTATAACATGGTGGATTTGGCGATGTTTAGTGACATAAGATTCGATGGGTTATTCTTTTTATTCATATTATATTTACCATATTGCTTTTTAACATTTTGATTTTGCTCATGGTATATTTCTGTATTTGCTGTATTGAGATTATGATTTAATTTGTATTTTTATGTCAATTCTTGGCAACAGTTGTTAAAATGTCCTTTTGTCATTGATAATAGTTTAGTAACAACCATCAACTACTCATTCTAAAAACACTAAATATGTTACATATATCAGGATTTTACCAATCTTTAGAAAATTTTTGCTAATTCTGCCAGATTTTCTCCCAATTGTTTCTTACTATTCCCCAATGCATATTTCAGAAAAATTAAAACCAAAAGTTAATTTTTAAAAAATGTTGAAATTACTATTTAAGAACATATGATTAAAAGAAGTTGTTGCGAATTTTATTTGTAAAAGTCTTCTTCTTTCTTATCCTCTGGTCTGGATCAGACCAAAGCCATGACATCCTGGTCAAAAGTTAAATCTAAAGAAAGGCCTAAAAGTTATTAAATCTAAAGAAACTTTTTACTATTTTAAGAATAATAAAGTTCTTTCTTTTTTTTAAAAAAAAATATGCCTGCCAATATATTCACAGACATAAGGCACCTTGCAATCAGTATAATTTTTCAGTAGAACTTGCAGGAGGTAGGAATCCAAAGTCATTTTGAAAGTGTACATGTAGAAAAGAGGGCAATGTAAATACCAGGGAATTAAAAAGATGTTCCCCAGTCATTTGCATAGTATACCAAAGAGGAGAGCTGGCAAGGCCAATTTTAACATATGTGCCTGCAGATAATCATGTCTGGTGATAAATCTGAAACACACCCGTCTTTCCACATTAGGGAGAAAAGAAAGCTGAGCACATCTCTGGCTATTGAGATGGCAGGCTCAAGATTTCAGGCAACCTTGTAAGATAAATTCTTAGTTGTAAAAGTTTGCCCTTGAGAAATTGCTTGGCATTTTGAAGAGGAACCAGGAGGTAAGATGGATGGAGTGTTGAAATCTTTTTGGCCTACTTGTTGGCTTGTTCATTACCATGTATACCACAGTGGGAAAGTATCCACTAAAAGACAACCTCTGTTCCATTGCTGAGGAGTGGATCAATAATATGTTTGTGTTTATATTTGATTTCTCTAATTATAATCAGAAATTATTTTAATTGCAGTCTGAAAATCTATTAAAGATAACAATATTTTGTTCACGTATAGTACCAATAGCTCTAAGAGCCACCAATATTGCAAAAAATTCACCAAAATTGTCTGACCAGGTACTAAGAGTTCCTAAGACTGAAAAATTCAGTAGAGTAAGCACATATGTAACCACAGAGTCTTGACCTGGCTGTCCCTCATGGATATTAGCCATTATCTTTACTGTACTTGCTTTTAATAAATTTTTTGGGAAGCCCATATAATCCTAATGCCACCAATTATGAGTTCCATGTTAGTTGTTACAGAATGCTTATTCTGATAAGCTTTCAACAAGCAAAAAGGACTAATTTGAGCTATAACTATTGTCAATGTTTAATTATTGTTGATACATTAATTAATTTGGTAGCTAAGAGAAAGTAATTTCTTCAATATAAATAAAAAAGATTTATATTTAAAATTTTATTTATAACCATTAAAGAAGGAAAAAAATTGAAATGTTTAGTTAATCAGCAGCTAAATGTTTTGATGTTACTTATTCAACTGAAAAGATATTTCACATGGGAGAGGCCCTGACATCCTAAAAACATGCAATTATATATATATATATACACATACACACAGAGATATATATAATCTATATCTATCTATCTATATCTATCTATCTATCTATATATATATATATATATAATCTATATCTATCTATCTATATCTATCTATCTATCTATATATATATATAAATTTCCTAAAAAAATTTCAATTATAAAAAATGTTTATCTATTTACATTTAAAAAAGTTCTTTACAATACTATTTTTATGTCTTGTTACTTGTAGCCCTACTTAGGAAGATAAAACTTCTCTTAACTAACAGGATCATGGATTCTTTATGATTATTCTTTCATTTTTCTTATTTCATCAGTCTTGATTTGAAAATAAAATTTTGATTGGAGTAATTTTTCTTTAACCTTGTAATTGTCTATAGACTATTATTTATTGCCTGTAATCTAGCATGCACAACATTTGATCTTACTGTGATAAAATAGTTAACATTGTTGAGGAGAACTTTCTGTAAAGAAAAATGCAATTTTATGATAATGTTATACCTGAGAGGAATCCTAAAATATTTGAAGTTAAACAAATGTGAAACAAAAAGCATTTCTGTAAAAGTAAGTTTTCTGTTATTAATGACAATGTCATCGAGATTGTTTTGTATGTTTCTAACAAACAACTGAAATTTTATAAAGTCAAATCATGAAAGAACCTTAAAAATGAAATTCTAATGTGTAAAAACCAGCAGTTACTTATATTTTTTAGTTTTATTAAGTGTTTGTCTAAGTTATTGCAAATTTAAATTCCCTTAAAAAGTTCTGAGAATATTATTGATTATCCAGTTCATTAAATTTATCATATTTTATTAAATAAACGATCTTTTAAAAAATTAAATTAAAGCTTTCAGAAAACAGTTCAACAATTCATAGATTCAGGTCCCAGGTTGGATGCAGATGTTATTATATCAGTATCCACATTAAATTATTCTAAGAGCAATGTGTATGGTTGTTGATGTTTAAAAAATAAATTAGTGCTATAAGAAAGAATTATTTTCTTGGACCATAATGAGAGATAATAGAGGTAATTCTTCACAAGAGTCAACTTTTATAATTCTTAAAGATATCGAATGCAGAAACAATGCTATATTGAGCTTCAATAAATTTACTTAAACAAATTATGGCAAAATTAATCAAAAGTGATTCAAAATTATTTTTACTCATTGAATATCTTACAATTAACTATAAACTGCTTTTTTTTTTGAAAATAATATGAACTATATTCTAAATAATTTCAAGTTATTTAAGAAAATTGTCCAAAAATCATTGCAACTGAATGATTTTTGGCTATGAACTGAATGATAACTGGCTATATATTGTATAAAATTTCTATACAAAACTAATGAATTTCAACTATAGCTAAAACACCTAATTGATTTTCTGTGTAATCTTGATTACAGTTTTTTGATGGCAGAAATAATTTAATTTAAAAAACTATATTATTTTATGTATTAAAGTTTATTTTATTTTTATGTGACAAGAATGCAATATTAGTCATTGAAGAATATTTCAACTGTTAATATTATGTGAGTAAAAATTGCATCAGCTGTCGGATGTTCTCTGATCATATTTTTTAACATAGGATTTGTAATTTTCTAATCTGTTTTTTGTTTATTTAGTACTGTATTCTCTTATTTGTAATAATGTGCTTATTCATTTTTTTCTGTGCAAGTGTTTTACCTGTATTTTAAAACTATTTTAGCATTTTATTGCGCATACTTTTAGTAACAAATAGATTTTAACATTTTTAAGATTTTCTATTTAATTTTGAATATTTGTGCATTAATTTAATTATTAGAGTTTTTTAATATTTTATTGCCTAAGGCAAAATTATTTAAAAAATCTTTTTACAGATGAGGGTAAACCATAAAACACAAAACAGGTTTGATATATCAAATAAAAGCGAAGTTTGTCACATTAGCTGAAAATAAAATACATGGTTAACAATTTAAACTGTGTAGAAACATGTTTCCTAGTGTGAGTATTATATTTTTAATTTAAAAATTTCATGCACAAATATTTCAATTGCTTTTAAAATTCTATTTGATTCGCCTATTTGTTTCCTGCCGTCTATTTTATTAGCCTGTTTTAAAAATCGTGCCTTTTTTTTTATAATTTTATTGTTGTACATTGTCAGATGTTGAAAATATTCAACTCGGAAAGACAGTTGAATCATAAATTTTTTCGCTATTTTTATCGTATGTTTCGTTTATTTTTAAAAATAAGTGTTTATATTGGGTATATAATTCTTGAAAATTTATCTGAAACCAGAAAAATCAGTTCTAAGGTTTATTATTTTTTATTAAGGAAAAGTCCCGAGTTATGGATCCCGTTTGTATCAATATAAAGAATTAATCAAGATCTGAATCGATTGTAAAGTTGAATCAAATTCCCAAATGTTTCACAAATTCTTTAAATTTTGTGAATTTAATGTTATTAAAATATGAAACATTTTGAAATTATTAATATTTTGTTGAAGTAAGTATAATCCAATAAAATTCAAGAACTTATGACATAATTAAAGCTGGTTAAAATGTCAATTCCTTTTTCAGTATATTGTTGGAATCCCGGTTATTATCACTCCTAAGCTGAAATATTAAGTGTCATGAAACCTCTACCTCTCAGTAAATATTATCATTATGAAATTGCGATTATGTATATAAAGTTAAATTTTCACCCAATAAATTAATAAAAGTATTCTTTCTGTTTGGAATGCATAAATTACTTAAGGGGGGAGGAAGCTGGTTAGAAAAGTTCTCCATAATTTTTTGATTGGTTTTAATAAAAAGCTTGAGTTTTGTTTCAAAAGTATGTAATTATAAAATCGGAATTAATAATGGCATGGTTCTTTCAATATATTTCAATATAGCTTAAATATAAATATATTGAAAAAATAAAAATTTTCGGAAATGCTTTTTCATTTTAATTTACTAATTTGAACAAAAATCGAAAAATATTTTTTTAAATTGTGCATGTTTTACTACAACGCATCCAAAGGTTTCTGAACATAACTCTTATTTTTCATTATGGTGAGTGTTTATAAATAACCACGTAAATGAAGTAATTTTTAAGCGCTGCAGAAAATTTAGTATTTTGTTCTAATCTCCCAATAATGTGTGCCAAATCTTTAGCATAAATAAGGAGACGCAAAATTGGCATACTTGATTTTTACCATATATTAAATTCAGATGTACATAAAACATTGGGTAATTTTGACAACTAACCAATTGGCTAAATTTATTTGCCGACTTGAGCTATTATTTATAACCGCACTCATAGTATAATTTTCATTTACAAAATAAAACTATGTGGTATGTATAAAATATTTTTCGTTCTTGAAAAAAATGTTGGCAATGAACACATCGGTGATTAGCTATAAATTATTTCTCTCTGAAGAATGAAATTATTTTAATATGTTAGATTTTTTTTAATTGCTCTAATTTAATTTATTATAAATTCTTTTCACAATCTTAAGTTAGTGTTGACAAAATCAATTCTTAAAGTTGAAATTCTCAATTTTACATATGCTAATATTTATAATTTCATTCTTTTACTTTGGTTAGGTGGCCTAGCTAATAGCCGAGTTATTATTATTATTATTTTTTTCCTTTTAGATTTGAACTTGTGAAGTCTACTCTTAATCTAATTTAGTTTGTAGTTCCCTATCAAATTAGCCTTCATAAATCAAATGTGATCATAAATTGATAAATTAAACCAACGTTTTAATAAGGATGAATTAATTTTAGAAAAGTGATATATTTCTTTTGAATATCTTAAAAAATACTCTAGTTTATTTTTTGATGGATCTATAAAAAAAATTGATAAGAAAATATATGCTCCTTTGTGTCATAAACTAGGTTATATTTCACAGTTTTAGCTATGTAGTCTAAAAGTTTAAGAATGTGGTCTACGTAAAATCTTAAGTTTTATAGAAACATTTGAAATGCGCAATGTCAAACAGGTGTTAAATATCATTCCTGCGTTATCTTAATAGCTAGTCTATTTACAGTTCTCCATATTTGAAACGCATTTTTAAACTTGTGTTTATATTGCTAGAAATTTTTGAATACATCTTGTATATATAATTATATTTTGATTGATATGGTCTGCTTATAAAATTTTTTTTAATTCTTTACTCGTTATATAGCCATTACTGGCTTTTTATTATCTAAATAAATAATCCGTGGAAAAGTTTTCGTTCATTAAGATTGATTCTAATGTGTACACGATTATTTCATTGCTTCTATTTGCCGTTGATAAGCTTTTATATTTCATCTTTAGTAAAGTCAATTTTGTTACTTCAAAAAAAAAAAAAAAAAAAAAAAAAAAAAAAGATTAACTACCACATGGTTTATATATATATATATATATATATATATATATATATATATATATATATATATACTTTTAAGTATATGAATTATTTTGAAAATGTTGCTTCAAAGAAATTTTTAAAATAAAAAGAAACCATTTTCGCGTTAATTATATATATATATATTACATGAGATATGAATACATGGTAATGCAAATGAAAAAAATTTTGCTTTCATTAACTAAATATAGCTTAAGTTTTTAGTTAAAAAAAATTCTAAAAAATGACTTACTGGTTGTAATTACACATTTAATAAATCAAGCTTTAATATTTCATTATGCCTTAGTTTTTAAGCTTATTTTATTTCCATTGTGGAATTCAAAATATCGGTTATTTTATTATTAAGAATCGTTTGGAAAATAATTTTACTACGCTACGGTTTTCTTTCAATATTTTTTAAAAATTAATTTGTAATTTCATTTGATGTGTTAATTTGCAATTTAAGTTGTGATCATTGTTTTTACTCATGCTATATTCAAAAGTTCTCTTGATTAGAATCGCGGAACAGTTAGCTTAACTGTCGAAGACTGTTGCAAACAGTTTAAACAAATGTCTGCAATTTTCTGGAATGTTTTTTCATAGAAAGTCAACTATATCTATTTGTGTATTTCGCCATCACCCATCCAATATTTAAGCTTTTAACTTTATAAACACGTGGAAAACAGGACTATATCATTTATCTCTTGTTATTCAATATTGGCTGATAATATCATCTCAAACTCTCAAATTCCAAGAATAGAATATTTTGGTTTCACCACAAAGTGGATTATTTAACAGCTAAAAGCTGTTTGATTCTTTAAAGTGTCCATCGCGTATTTGCATTTAAAGGGATTATTTAGTTTGGTCCCTGTATTTACATGTTGCAAAGGAAGTCAGAAGAATTCCTAAATACTTACTTTGACAAATGAGGAAATGGAAATCACTAATGTACTATCTAAATCGTCCATTGCTCAGCAATCGCGGTGGTTAAAACCATAACTTTCTACCCTAAAGGCTAGTCATGTTAGGGTGATTCTTAAATTTCTACTTTTATGCCTAACTGTCTGTAGCTATTATGAGATATTTGAACATCCATAGCAGGTCCTGGAAAACTTTTTAAATTTAGTGCGCCATAATCATGTATCGGAAAAAGTGAATTCGTTTCAAACATCCATCCTGACTCACATGCATGTAGAAAGTATTAGCACATTTACTTCCTACTTGTAAATAAAGGGATGGATCGTTGTTCTGTTGGGCTATTAGTTGAGTCATTGTCAGAAAGTTTAATATCATTGTTCTTTCTCTTGAAGTTTTAAAATTGTGTTGTTTTCGGAACTAAAGGATAATCCATTCCTCGTTTTATCCACCGTTTGCTAACAGTTTTAGAGAATTGTAAAGCATCTAAAAATTAACTATGATTTCAATTTAAACTACTATGGATTATTTAAAATTCTTCATGTGTGAGTTTGTACAATAAGCATGAGTTCAACTGCAATAATATTTTTCTAAAATCCCAGGTTTATTTTAGAAATTAAATATAAATTCAATTAATACTTTAAAAAGAAAAGACTTTAAAAAAGAAATTAAATCCATTAGGATGGATCTTTATCACTTCTTTCTAGAAATCTATATAACGATCTCAATTATATTTCTTGTGAATTTAGACTTATTTATTGCTTTATATTTGTATTGTGGATAAGAATGCATTGAATTTTAAGTTAGTTTTAAATTACAAACATCCACACTTTCGTAAAACTAATAAGATAATATCTATGAGCTACTAAAGTAAGAAACGGTCTAGACTCTGTCTGATTGATTCAGCCATCTTTTTAAACTACAATTGCTATGTTGATAATTTATAAATCGTAGTTTATTCAATTCCATTGTAATAATTTAAGATTAAAAAAAATATTTTATATGCAATAAAAAATATACTACGCTATCCTAAGTTCGCCTTTGTTTAAATATCCATCATTTTTAAAGTCTTATTAGAAATGATGGGGTTTGTATAATTAGTACTTTGTTACAACTTTATATAAACAATCTTTCAACAATGAAATCAAATGTGCTTTAGTTATTACTGAAAAACAGGAATCTGGAAAATATAAGAACAATGAAAGTTTTCTAAAAACAGCATTGTTTTCTTTAAAATCAAAATTTGATACAACAAATTTAACTAACTTCATGAAATTTATTTTAATCGATTTGAATATAATACATTTAAAATAGTATTTTTCATTATCGTACCATTCATTCTGATTTAGCTTGTTGAAACAGAAATTAATTTTAACTGTAAATACATAAATTGTACCACATGATTGTGTGTGTATTCGTTATGCTTGATTTGAATCTCAGTTGCTCTCCTTAGGGCTGTTGGTGACAAGTGACAGTCTTGTTAATGGCTTCGCTTTCAGAATCCTTGACTTTCTGATTTTTATGCTAAACAACATTATCCTAGTTGGAGGAAATAAGGATTCATGGGTTGACAACCCCTATTGTTTACGGACGGCGGCAGTGTATACGAAGCATATCTTGGAATTGGTCGACATAAGGGAAGATAAGTATAAGACTCTTGCACACACACACTTACCTTGCCGGGCCATACAGTATCCCTGCTTGAGTGCACAGAGCACGTGGTTATTAAATCTATAACAATGAAGAGGAAACCAGGCCTAGCCAAGAGGAACGGCTAATAGTAATTCGCCCTCTCATCGTGGCTTGTACTAGGGATTCGCTTAGTTCTTTTAACTTTTCTAATATGAGACATGGAAAGATTTATAAAGGGTAAATCTCGTATGTTATTCGGGATTAATGTTTCCCAAACTTATTTTAAGGTTCTCTTTAGAATAATTTTCTTTGTCTTTTTAGAAAATATAATTTTTTTATGTAGAATGTCCCTTTCTGTTAGTAAAAATTTATCTTAAATTACCAATTAAATTATCGAAAATTATCAAGTTAAATGCTTTAGAAATTGTTTATTTTTATAAATTTTAACGTTAAAGCGTTTCTAGTAAAAATAATTTAGTAATAAAATATATATTTTATTAATGCTTTGATGCCTGTTTAAAAATTCAAGTCTTTTTTAAAAATTTAAATATTTTAAATAATATGTTTGTTTTTACTTTGCTAGTTGCTTCATTTTTCAATATTTACATTGTTCATTTATATTTAAAAAAATTAAATCCTATGTGTGATAAATATGGTTCAAAACTGCTGAAATTATAGCTTGTAATAAACATGGCAGAAAGCGCTCTTTTAGAACAACATCGAAAACAGCTGAGTAAAGTGAGGTTTAGTAGTGAATGGGCAAGTAACCCTAAATCTCTGCATCTTTTTTATATAGTTTCAGTTTTTAATAGAGATCAAATCTTCTTGTGTGTTTTTATAACTCTTAAGGTATTAACTTTTATTATAAATTTAACCACTTAAACGTTTTCATTTGTGTGTATATGTACACACACATGTACTTTATATACATACGTACGAATATATGGATATAATTCGAATATATGGATAGCTATTGATATAAATTCTTATAAGATTAATCGCAATTTATTTTGACTTATTTTTGAGTAGCTGCCTGAAATTAATAAAGATTTGTAAAATGAGCGAAAAGGGGCAACTAAAAATGGGTTATAAGTATTCCATAGAGAAGTTACTATTGTATACTTTCATAAGCAACAAAATAGTCATTAAAATGCAATTTATTTAATTATTCATTTTATAATTATTTATTATTTTGTCATTACCAGTTTCAAACGAAGTCTTCTAGAATTGAATTAAAATGTTTTTCGCGGAATATCCCGTTTGTTTCCTCTACATTTTCTTCAACATTTATATTAAGAAAGTTAAGATACGTTTGGATATTTCGTGACTTATTTTTATTTACGAATTTGTGGCATCCTTTGTTAAAGCTTGATTTTCATGTGTTTATGCAAGTAAGAATTATTCTTTTACTGCACATGCGTCCAACAAAAATTTTTTTGTTTGTTAATATCTGATTGTTGGTCTTTCGCCAGATTCTAGTTGTAGCTTATGAAAAGGTTTGTTTGTTCTTGGAAGAATTCACGTACGTTCATTTGAAATTCAATAAAATTGGAATGTTAAATCGTCGAATTATTTGTGTAGACAAACCACGCAGAAAAATCCGAATAATTGATATGTAAAAGAGCTTGTTTGCTTAATCTTTTATTTACCAGTATTAATATTTTCTGTTATTTCTGATCATTTGTTTTTATTAATCATATATGAATGTGTGTACATATTTTTAGTTGAAAAGCAAAGCACAATGTCAAATGAATGAAAAAAACTAATGTTTTTTTTTAAATATTTTGTCAATTTAGAATTTAAAGTAATATTTTTAGACGCAAATATTGTTACTTGAATTGGTTAAATGAGCAACTGCTGCAAATTTTCTACATGTTGTATTTAAATTAATTATGTGTTGTTTAATCATGGGTTAGTTTAATCGAAATGTGAATCATGCCAATTACACAACATATTGAAATTATTTACAATTTTATAAGTGTATATTGTTATTGTGAGATAGCATTTTATGTAATGGATTTGAAACAAGTATGTTTTCACAATTGTTAATGTTTTTTTTTTTTATGATTGTTGCTAATGTATACAGTTGTTGACTGGATAATATCGCGATGCGACAATAAGACAAAGGGAAAAAAATTGATGCAAAAGTACTAGATTTTATGGATTCATAATAACATCTAATATTATCTCAAAATTGTTTGTCCTAGCGCATGTAAATTAGCTATTTAAAGCGATGTGTACAGCATTTAATTGTTAACAGCACAGTAATTTCTATTCATCATATGTCGTATCGTACGCTTATTACAATTTGTGTGATTAAAATTAATATTTATGGACTTGTTTATAATCCTGAAATTTTAATTAACAGCATTCCGGTTCTTGTCTTGGCACTAAATCTCTCTAAATTTAAATGTATCCGATCTTTCTGAAGTAGCCCACCTGAGAAGGGAGAAAGAGGATCTTTAATAAGAGAATAAGTTCCACTGCAGGAACCGTAACTACTTGCGGGTTGTGTCTTATCGCTTTTTATGCTGAGCTTTTTAGTTCTCTTTGCTACTAGGCAAGGACTAATAATTTCAGCCGCTGATTAAGATCTGATGAAAGAAGGGGAATAAAAAGCTTTCGTGTGATCCTTTAAACTGCGCTTAGTTGTTCGGAGTAACCAATTGCGTTTTCCAGTGCGACGGTTGCATTTCACTGGCGCGTGACGGCTTTGTTTCAAGCTACTGCTGTGGTGAAACTGCTCTTCGAAATCAGTGTGATTCTTTTGTTGTTTAAAGCATTTCTTAAAGCTCTGGAAGTGTTGTTCACATGGAGGCGTTTTTAAAAAGTTAATGCACGTATTTATATTGTTGGAACGAAGAATGTATTTTGCAAATTATATCGAAATGATAAGTATTTTCGTGAATATGAAGCATGCCTTTATGTATAGTTCAGAATTTTAGATTAGAAGTAGCTCCACACTTAATAAAAAATGTATATATTTATCAACGTTAAAAAATCTATACAAAAGACAAATGAAAAAATGTATATATATTTCTGTTTAAGTTTCTGTGTTCTTTTTATAACTAATCATTTTGTTTATATATGTACTTTTTCACTCACACTGTTTTTAACAGAAGAGTTAAATCTTTTTTTACTTATCCTTCTAACTTTTTTGTAAATATTGCTTAACGTGTTATACCTTAATTTCATTTTAATAAAAAAAATTCTCAAATATGTAATTTCATTTTATATTATTTCAGTTTAAGAATCATCTTTTTAATATGAAATATCTTAAGCCTCGCCCTCTTAAAATTTTTTCTTGCTATGCTAATCAGAAAACAGATATAGCCTGCCTACCAATTACATTACAGCTATGTAGTGAAGGTGAAGGTTCGCTAAAACCAGGTACTTCTCCGAACTGCCAGCCGGCAAATACCTTGTAGTTCCACACCTTAAAGGTCTTTCATAGAAACTCGAGTGATACCGGAAAAAAAAAAATCGTTTGGAATGTGTAATTGTTGTATTTATTACGATTCTTGAATTTATTGTTATTAAACTTCAGTGTATTTGTAAATATAGCGATCTCAATTTATTAATTTAATTTTACCACATAGTTTTATCAGATGTATTTGACTATCAGTTAACGTTATATTGAAAATACATAAAAAACGTACTCTATCAAATAATTCTCAAGAATCATGGAATAAGATGGGTTATCGGATGAAGAACACTTGGAGCAAGTATACAGCACATATGTGTGAAATGTGTGATCCTGTTGATTGCACTGTCTATTAAACACTTTCGTAGGAAGCGAAAACCAGTTGCTCTTGCAAATATGTATGAATTTGATGAATCCCTGAGCAAGATTGAAGGCAGTTGTATATCGTCTTGAAACATCCTAACAATTTGTATTCAGATTCGATGGTCGATCGAATCACTTCATGTGCTGAGTAGTTTCCCTTTGAAGATAAGCATTTCATTAGGTGTGGTGTTCTGTACTTACACTGTTTTTCTGCAGCAAGAAATCTGTATTGCTCCGGTATACGCGTGACCATATAACTTCGAGATGTCTTTTAGGAATCTAAACTTTATCAGTTTTTTTGTAAAAAGGCCAGACTTTTTATCGCTTATTTAATAAATTATCACCACAATTAATCCCGCTGATTCCTCTGCATTAAGTTTCTTTCAACTTGTTAAATGAATGTGTTTCCTGATATGTACAAATAAAATTAAATCTTAGGTGCCTTATAAAAATTATTTCCGTAACATTTTCGCACTGATGGACGCTCTCATGGAAGCATTTAGCAAAAACTATTTAAATTTAGTTAGTTTTGATACGAGTTCTTCATGCACATAAACGACAATGACCGTATTTTGTTGTTATCTTAGCGGCTGGCTGTCCTTGGCTGAATCTTTTAGATGTCGAATCACTGGTTTGAAATTGTAGACAGTCTATGAACTACTGCAAGTCTTGCGTTAAGCTAGCTGTCTGATTACCATTGTCTTCGATTTGTCTTTTGTTCCCTAATAACTGTGTCTCAGTATTTCACAAATTGAACTATCCCAGATTTTTAATTTCAGCACCACAAGATGTTCCTAGACATGTGTGTTCTCTTCACAAACACTTCATTTGGCTCATTACCAATCTGCATATTACAGCTTTGACAATTTCTTACTTAACGGTGTATTCAAATTTAAAAGGACTTAATAATTCTCTTAGTTTTTGTTTGTGTAAATAAGTCAACGACAACTTTTAATATGAAACTATTATATTTTAAATGAAAATGTAGCATGTAAATTTATTTGGATAAAATGAAACATCGCAAGAGTAAAGTACGTTATTACTTTTACTATTTTGCACATTTCAAATCAAAATTAGCCCAACTTTAGCAGAGAGTGTGCCTTTGTTGAAAGACCGATTTTGATGAGATTGTACGCTTTTGTTGAACATTCTGAGGGGGGGGGGGGATGTTTAAAAATAATTTAGTTACGTATGAATTAAGCATTCTATTGAGGAATTTAATTATTGAATTGAGATTAAAATTTTTTCTCTAATTTCTAGTTCTTTATGTGATATATTATGATATGTCATTAAAAAATAAGTTTTTAAAAATCGAAATAAATTTCTTATTAAATGATGGTTTTCTTTACAGTTCTTATAGAATTAGATAATGTATGATGCCAAATAATTAAAGATTTTTTTTGTTTTTCATTTTAATATATAATAACTTGGGTCCCTGAGCTTTTCAGCTAAACTGGCAGTTAATTGGTTAGTATTATGTGGTTCGGTTTAACAATTCGGGGGTTCGATTGCACTTAGGGTTTGAATGTTTGTAGCTGTTTCTGAATTCTCTTAAAATATAGGTCTCAATCTAATTAGCTCTTATATGCTGAAAATGTTGAATATCTACAGAATCGAACCCTTACTAAATCCTGAGCTCTTCTGTCGCGTGTCATAAATACATTGAGTGACTTAAGTTCTGTCTTGAAAAATGCAAGATTAAGCATCTACTTTAAATACTCTCTCAAAAGCTATTTCAATTAAATGCAAATTTAGAACATACAATTGGTATAAATTCACTTCAAAATTGGAAATAAAAATATGAAAAATGTTAATTCATTGTAAATTACAAACCTAATTTATTATTTTACGAGGAAGCATTTAATATAACTAAGATACAAAATGTGTAATGCTTAGAGAAAAATTTATAAACTTTTACTGAGTAGCGAATTTTTTTGGAATGTTCTTTTGAAAAACTGCAGTCAAATAAAAATATTTTTTAATGACGTTGCACAAATCCCAAAGTATTCATATTTTTGAGAAAATAATGAGTTATAGAAATTAAAATGTTCCAAGTTAAGAAGCATTTTTCTCATAGCTAAGATGTCAGCATTTTTGAATAAAATATTTTAAATATGCTCATAAAAGAAAATCTGCATTTTTTTTTTTTTTTTTTTTTTTTTTTTTTAGCTGCTCATTTTATTGCTTGGGTGAAATTGTTTTAAATAAATAAATTAAATGGTTAAAAAAGAAAACTAAAGCTGAGCTTTGTGAGAAAATGTTTTTACCTACTATATTTGTATAAATTATGAGAAAAATAAGTACCACACAAGACTGGAATTTTCTGTGTTGGACTGTTTTTATACGATTTTTGTTTAATGAATCACTTTGGAAGTGTATTTTATAGATTATTCTTTATATGATGAATTAAGTCGTTATATTTAAATTTAAATAAAAGTAAAATTGTATAAAAAGTGTTTCATAAGTTATAATATATTAAAAGTTTTATTTAAAAAAATGCGTTGATTGTTTTTATATTTTACTAATTGCTACTATATTTATGCGTTGTCAAAATATTATAACATGTGCATCATGCAATTTAGAATTTAACCGTCAAAATGAACCTCCTTATATTTTCGTATTTTCAATATTAATCCTTTATTTTTTATTTTAGATATTTAAATATTTTCATATCGTTTTAAGATTAGTAAGGAAAAAAAAAATAATAAACTGACTATTCCAGCATGTGTATTTTATTCAGTTGTATTTTTTTCCTATTGTTTTTCCCTCACGTTATCTTCCATTGTTGTCATTTTCCTACTTCTGTCGCAGACTGTCGCCCAAGTGGAAGTTACATAATTTCATATACTGTTAATTTCATTGTATTTAAAAAGTAATTCTCACGTACGCCCTTCACGATGAATACAAGTGTCCGTCTCTTAAAAATAGCTATTAAGTTTTTTATTTAGAAATGAATAGGACCAGTAACTAAAAAGCAATCTGTTTTCCGTTTTGTACACTACATTTCGCTCTTTTGGTAGACATGAATATTCCAACGAAGTCACTGGTAGCAATAACATATTATTATTATCTTTTGTTTGTCGGCATTAACGAAATTCATTCTATTGCCTAAAACACCGTCTGAAATTTCGTTGTGACAAAATTTGACGACTTGGTGAATGCATAGACGTGGAAATATTTATGATATCTTATTCCTATCATTCATTTTCACACTGGTCTTTTATCTATAATGAGAAAAAGTAGGGAGAATTGCTGATTTCTTTTTTTTTTTTAATTATTTTTTATCTGCACGTTCGCTGAATTAAAAGTCAGTTGTATCCCTTTTGGTTTGCTAGACTTAAGATAAAAAACTTACGAAATTTTTGATAATTTTCCGCAACTAACAACTTTTAAAAAATCTCCTCCCCTTCAAGGCAAATATCCAAAATACAAAATTGTTTTGTTCTTTTTTACAATAAATAAATTATTGTGCCTGTAATTTATTATAATTTTAATATAAAATAAGTTTCATATTTGTTCAAGAAATTATTTTTTATTTTCATTATACTTCTTGAGAGTTAATTTATTAAAAAAAAAAATTTATTTTAAATGCCCGGCTGGTTTTTATCGAAGACATAACAACGTTGATATTTAATCTCAGCCCCAGTTTAAGTCTTAACTAATAGAAATATTCGTAATTAAACCGATGGTTTATAGAATTTTTTTCAAAAATTGAATGAGTGAATCACATTGCAAATCAAAGTTAAAAAAAAAAAAAAAAATATGCTGGATAAAATGAAGTGGTGCATGTTTTCATCTACCTTTTGATATATAGATATATATTTGTTAAAAAGGAATTTAATACTTTAATTTACCAATTAAAAATGGATTAATAAATCTAAACCAATATCTTGAATAAGCTTATGATTTAAATGAAAAATTATCTGTGAATTAGGAAAACATTATCTAATTCTTCATCCCTTCAGTGGGGCTCGATGAAACTGAGTGCTAAGCAGGTTTGGGAACTAAACAATGGAAATTTTCGTGTTAGGCTGACCATCTAACCAGGACATATATATATATATATATATATATATATATATATATATATATATATATATATATACACTTCGCACACCAGGGCTCTCGGTCATGACAACAGATATGAGCGCAGTAGGCGTTGGTTCCATATGAACTGTCATGCTACTGAGTTTAGTAGATATTATTTAGACTGAGTTTTGTAAGTATTATATTATCTAATTCGCCAAAGATAATGCTGACTTAGTCGTAGTAAATTAGATAAATTTTTCCTCTCTTTTTTAGAAAACTTTTATCATAGTTTGTGCGTAAAGTTTTATCGAAATTGAATTTCAAATTGTTATGTGTATTATTCTTTATATCTAAAAAAATATTTATAAATTCCATAACTTTTAATTATAAAATTTGTAAAATATTAATATTCTAACGAATGCCTCATAAACGAATAAAAACTGAATAGAGCAGATCAATTAATTTTTTTGCATTCAAATGCATATCAATTTGCCTTGAATAATTGGCGCTAACAAAGCTCCCGTATCAAAATCCTTTGGCTTCATTTGACGCTTCAGTGGTTCTCCTAGAATCACTTATCAATATCCGCTTTTATTTTATTTCTCCGAGGTCAGATTCTCTTACTACCGTGCCTTGTTTACAATTGACATCGATTCTTATGCTCACCTTTCGGAGGTGATAAGATGTGCTGAATGAGAAGGATTCGGTTAACTCCTTTATGCTGTATCCTTTATCACGCTGAGAGTGAGTGAGCTTTCACGCGTTCCTTTTGCCTGCTCACATTTGGAAACCGTTCTACGTGTGCTGTTCAGCGTGATCAAGCAAGTGAGCTTCTATCTCGAGTGATCTTCGAAAGAAGTTAATGCTGTCTTTCAAATGCAAAATGTTTTTGTATTCAGTATTAAAAGCTTCTAAAGTAAAAATAAGTCTTTTCTTACATGAAGATTTATGAGTTTGATTCTTGATTGTGCATATATATTTATATATATAAAGTAATTTCAGCTTAGAATAATGCAGGTTGAGTTGAATGAAATTAGCAAATTATGTCATATTTAAAGTAAACATAAAATGCACTTACCACAAAAAATTATAGAAATTTAAATAAATGCATCACAAATAAGATGTGTTAAATTTAAATAGCTTAAAATATTACAGTATAAAGATACAGATGCTTACTGTGCCTAAGCCTGATTGATAAATCAAGCTGTGTTAATGGAGTAAAAAATATTTTAAATTTTAAATCTTAGTTAATAAAATAGTTAATAATAGTAAAAAATAGTTAATAGTTAATAATTTTAGTTAATATTAGTAAAAAATAGTTAATAGTTTAAAGTCTTTAATAATCGGCATTGTATCAAATGATCGTAATGAAATAAAAAATTCCGCTTTGAGCTACTTGAAACAGTAAAATACAGTAGATTTAAATAAATCTACCGTAGATTGTAAGTACATTAAAGAATACAGAGAAGACACTTAATCTAGGATATGAAAAAATTAGTTTCTGGAGTATTATGCTTGTTCTTGCTATGGGTTTAAAAATATGTTCTAATATTGTTTGGTGCTTGGTACTTGTATCTGATTGTAAAGCTGCAATAATTGTTTAACTAACCATTTCACATATTGCATAGAACTTAAATATAGTTCTTAATTAATCACATCTGGTTAAAATATCTTTTAACAGTAATAAACTTGCAATAGATTCCCTGGCACTTCTACCTGATAGGGAACTGTGTCAATGATTTTACAAAAGAAATACGCCCAAGCTTAGATATTTTTGACATTTTTTAGTCTTCGAGTCACTAAAAGTTTCTTTCTTTTTTTTTTTTTTATACTATTTTCAGTCGAGCCCATTGGTAGCTTTTAAAGTTATTGCCCCTAATTCCATGATATCAGTTAATATTTGATTTGAATTTAATGAATGTAAACCATTGACTATTTAATACGTATATCTTAAATATACGTAGTATTTTAATTGTGTGAAATAGAAATGCAGTTGCATTGAGTAGTATTTTATAATGACTGTGTAGCTCATAAATTTTTGGGAATCTTTTATTTGAGAAATAGAATTTGTCAACTTTTCTTGCTTGCATGTATGAGCTACCTACTTTTCCAATAAGAAAAATAATGTCGATATTTTACTTTAAAAAATGTATGGTAGTATCTATCTATCTATCTATCTATCTATCTATCTATCTATCTATCTATCTATCTATCTATCTATCTATCTATCTATATATATATATATTTACACAAAATGAGTGTCAACTGAATTCAATGAAATTTTGAGATTAAGTTAGATCTTTGAAACTCACTGTTAGTTACATCTCCCGATTTGGCCTAATTGGGGCCAATAGCAAAAGTGTGTTTGGAGGCCCACTCTGGCTCACAACAAAAAAAATTTTAGTTTAATTTGGCAAAAGATTCTATTCGAGTGATAGCATAAAATAAACATTCTCTTCGATTTTGGGGCTTCTCTGATTAGGGGACCCGTGACAACTGCCCCATGTGTCCCTGTCTTAGTGTGGCTAGTTAAATTTCATTAGAGAACAGTGTACTTCAAAAACCATTTAGAATGTCACTTTCGTTATGGAATTTTTTCTTAATCACGTGCCTAACTTGTCTGGGCTAATATAAAAGTAATTTACAACCCTTTACCCCTTTTAAAAGAATGTTTTGTAAAAAGATAACGCTATTTTCTTTACTTCATTTTCTTTAAGTTTTGTAACAACTTGTTAACAGTTAACTGCACATGAAAGTAAAATTCAGTGATTTTTTTGAAGAAGTTATACTCTGATTCTGTTTTGCACAGAATAGGATTGTATATTTGGAAAATGTTTCTCTTTATCACTAGGTTTGTTGATTTCTCTTAACTCAAATTGTAAATCTTGTTTAATTTTATTTTTTAAAAGTTTTTAATCGAGATATAAAAAAGAAGTGTCAAAACAAATAGAAATTAGGGAATTAATATTTATTACGACTTCTCTCTTCCTGACGTGGTGCTCAGATACGTGCAGAATTTCGTTAAAACAAATATATCTAGTTAATTTACACTGAATTTTAATTTTTTTTTCCTGTAAATATTTAAATGCTTATTTTTGGAAATGTTCATGCTTTTCATTTTGGATATGATATCTAAACTTTTTGTTATGTTAATTAACTTTTGAAATTGATAATTTTTTTTTATCAATTTCAAAAGTTGATATAATTTCATTTTGGATTTTTTTGCAATAATATAATTTTTTTCAAATTTTACTAATTTCTGGATCTTAACTCTCTAAATGAGTTTCCTATATGAAAGATTATTATTTTATTTTTTATTTTGTTTCATTCTTTCATATATTATTTACTAAAATTAATCGTTCCAATTTTTCGGTGGTCATGGGAAAAATCGAAACTTTGGCTACTTATTCAACTTAACTGACCGATATTGTAACGATTGAATATGCTCATCCAAAAAGTAATAGTTTGATTAATAAACTGTCTTTATTACAATAACTGACAGTGAATCAAAGATACTGAATATGTGCTTGTGTGGGGGGAAACCACCTTAAGAGATTCCATTGCATTATTTGGTTGGTATATTCCTATTTCTGTAAAGTATCAAATACGGGGCGCGATCCTGACCTAAAAATTTTTTTTTTCGAAATACTGAATTTGGCCCCTAATATAAATCAATTTTGTAATATGAGTCATTAGCTACAAATGAAATGCTGAAATATCGCTCTTGTTTCTATTTGAGGGAGAAAAAAAGCACAAGTTATGTTCTTATAATACAAAGAATTTTGCTAGTAAGAAAAATCCTCTATCGTATTAATATTTTGCTAATTTTCTTAATTTTTTTAAAAATTGTTAAATATTTTTCTAATAATTTTAATAGTTTCATGATGTGCATATGAACTCTGTTGATTGCTCTGATACGCAGAGCCTGACCAAGGCAGAGGCATACGGGGCAGTTGTCCCGGGATCCCCCAAATCAAATAGAAAGTGTTGTTGGGAAGCAGAGGGGCCCCCTAAATAAGAGTTTGATCTCCGGTCCCCAATCAAGCTAAGTCGGGCTTTTCTGACACGTAATCATTATTGACATCAGGGTAAAATTTTTATCAAGGTGTGGGCACACACTTCTTCTGCAGAAGTTTTATGAAAAGGCTTAGGGTGTTAATATTTGAATCAGTTATTTCTTGTTTTTAAGAAATTGCTTTATTTCATGGTGATATAATTGTATTTACTCCATAAAAAACAACAAATATTTTTAAATTTCAACATGGGAAGAAGGAAGCTTAGAATAATTCAAATCATCATTTAAACTTAAATAAAGTGAGTTCATTTTAATAAAAAGTATCGATTAAAGTTTTTAATGTATTCCGTTATAATTTGAAATTTTCCTTTCATTTGACAGATTTTATTTAAAGAGAAATGAATGGTTTACATTCTTGGTTATTTGTTGTGATGAGTTTATTATGTACTTAACCTTTTCGTCCCGGCGGTACAACTGTTGTACCACGAAAACGAGTGTCTCAGAGGACGGCTGTGGTACAACAGTTGTACCATGGATTTTTTCCCCCTTTCAAGCGCCTGACTTTTTCCCGCTCAAGTTTTACGGGGCAGTTGAGTGCGCTTTAATTGCTGCTCTTTTGTGTGTGAAAGTCGTAAAATTTGGGGACTTCTTTGAGTGGAGAATTTTGGCGAAAAACGATATTATTGGCTCCTCTTTTTAAAAGGGAAGCATTTTCATCCTCACTTTAAAAATTTTTTTCATTACAATCAGTTACTTTTTTCGTCACTAGAAAAAATATTTTGATGGCTTCACGTCGTAAAGAATTGACTGATGAAGAAATTAAAAATTTATTGGAAGAATTAGAAGAAGAAAATTTTGCAGACAGTGATTTTGATTTCTGTGATGAATCTGAATGCAAGGTATTAGTTTTTTTGATGGCAATAATGATGCAAATTCCTCTGTATCATTTGATTTTGATTGACGTAAGGCAAAAGCAGATGATAATCCTATCATTTTTAAATTTACGGGAATTACGGTATTTCTGGGCGAATAAAGGATTTAGTTGAGGAGCACGAATTTTTTTATTTATTTTTTTCAGAAGAAATTTTAAACTTTATTGCAGATGAAACGAATAGATTCTTCCCAAATATTAGAGTTACATCCAGAAAGTAATAAAAGAAAACATGGGACAAAGTGGACTGATATTGATGTAGAAGAATTTAAAAAAATCTTAGGACTTATTCTTTTTAATGGGCCATATGGATAAAGATAACATCAAAGATTATTGGTCGACAGATGAATTGATTGAAACTCCTGTTTTTAGAAAAAATATGTCCCACGATAGATTTTTTAATGTATTGATATTTTTACATTTTACAGACAATAAGAAAAACCAAAACTAGATGAAGAATACGATAGATTATAGAAATTACGAAAGATTTTTGATTTTTTTTAATAAATCTTTAAGGAGCACTATCACGTCTGAAAACTTGCAATTGATGAAGTCATTATAAAATTCAAAGGAAGAGTGATATTCAAGCAATATATTCCTACTACACATACACACTATACAGAACTACACATATAAAGAATATTTTTATTTTTAATTATATTAATGGTTTTTCTTTAATTACCAATTTCATATTTATGAGAGTCTGAGATTTTATATATTGTATTTTATGATTTTTAACTATCAGTAAATTGGTATGCTGCTTCTGCATTGGTTAACTATTTCTGAATTACATAATAAAACCTGGAAAATTAGCATTTGTCCTTACATTTTTGACAATTATAATCCCTGTAAATAGGACTATTTTTGGTCTAACTCCTGACCAAAATTACTGGTTTTGAGATTGATATTTTAAAAGTTAAAATAAGAAAATATTATAAGGGAATGTTAAAAATTTCTCATAATAATTTACACTTGAGAAAGTATGTGTTAGGAAATTCCCAATTCAAAGATTTAAGAGTCTTCGAAACATTTTCATTAAGAAACGGTATTCATGTAATATAAGAGCTATTTTCACATTCTAGATTTTTAGATGGACTAATGAAATAAATTTTTTACAAAGAAATAGTTTTGATTTAGTGTTAGAAATATGCTCTTCAATGTGAAATATATTTTTTTCATTAGTCCAATGCACTATTGAATAAAGAGTACTAAACGTCACTTTTTTTATGTTAACAAATATCGGAATAGATGCTAGACATGTTTCTTGGTTTCTTCCTTTCGACGTACTGTTTATGGAAAACATCCCAGGAGCACATTGCATTTTTTAATCTCACAAAATAACATGTAGGTAGAAATAAAATAAATATAAAAATGAAAATACTTTCAATCATAAATTCAGAGAGATGCGGTACATATATAAAAAAGTTGCCTTTTAGTTGTGTCGATCTTTCTTCTACGTAATTTTAATTTCTGTATAAAATTAAACTAATCACGGTTTTGGTTTTTTTAAAAATAATATAAGCATTCATATAAAAGCTAAAAATACTGAAAAGAATTTATTCCCAATATAAAGCTAATGCTTTTTTGCTACGATTCTAATAAGAATTTTATAAAATATTTTCTGAGACTGATACGAGTATATTTTGAATGTATTATTTTTGAATGAACATTTTCAAATTCTCAGTTATTGAGAAATGAACTGAGTATTACTATTTATTGTATGATACAAATGTAATTTTATTAAACAATCAACCTAAATTCTACATATAAAGGAGAAACTCAAGATCTGTCTGGCTACCTTCATTGTGCAAAGTGTTTTATACTTAGCTGCAGAAACATGCAGAAAGAAAATTCCATTTTTAAGCTTTTCTTAAATGAAGGATGTAAAAGCATATATTTTAATCCATTCAATATAGAAATTTGTTATAAATAAAAATACTTAAATCAAAAGAAAATTGAAACTATTTCTGTATTTAACACACAGATTACTTTTAATCTTTTTTCAAATGCAACTCCAGAAATTTGCTTGTACTTACTCATAAAAGGAAATATTTGTTAAAAATATCTTTATTTATTTACATATTTTAATATTAGGCAGGTTGTTTTTAGGAATGTTTTTGAAATATTCAGTTAGTTTATTGCTTATCAATTTTTATTATAACTAATTACAAATTCATTAAGAAGTTTGTAATTATTTTAAATAATTATTTCTGAGAATTCTCTGTAATAAATTAATATACACCATATTGTTTTAAAAACAGACTAAGTTTGTTTAACAAATGCATGCATATAATATCTTCAAATTCTTATAACATTTCTTAATGTGGTATATAAAAACAACGATTAGAAAAAATCGATAGCTTGTCGATAAGTACAGTATTTATGGTAAACGCATTTACAATTTCATTAGAATTATGGCAGACCTAGCGCGGCGTATCTCCTCAAAAGTTAAAGATTCGTCACGGTGAAACCTGGGGCAATTTAAATGGGAGGAAAATGACCCTCTCCTTTCGGTCAAGGGGGTAGGAAATGTCATCTTCTCGCGCCGTCCTAGGAGCAGTTTTTTGAAACGATGACGCCGGACTCAAAAGGTTAATATTCAGATGGAGGCAAAAATGCCTTCTGTCTTAAGCCCTATTGTGTATTAATGTGCATTTTAGGAAGAAAAAAAAGTAAATCAAGGTAGAAAGCTTTCATAGCATTTATAACTGAATAAAAACGATGCGTTTTTACTTTGTTTTTAAAACATTTACATTGATTTTCATTTTCTGTATCACTTATTCATTGCAATAAATTTCTGGAATTTATTTACTACAATCAAATGTTTCAAAATTAAGGAATTTTTGTCTGCATTTTTTTATTCTCTTTGATGAAATTTCTGGAAATTTTATGATTTATAAATTTGTTTGGAACACTTTTTTTTTTGTTAGCAAATTACACGGGATCCTTTGTCATATGCGTATGAATAATGACTTTCGATCCTGGTAAGCAAATCAAATTGGTGGAAATCCCGCTTAAACACCCCCTCGTCGATTTGCTGTTGCAGCTTTTCTTCTAGAGACAGGGATCGCCTTGCTGGTCATTTATTCCAACTTAAAATTATGACGTGGTCTCACTGTGTACCGTGCCAGAGTCACACGATTACGGATGCACTTCATTTCAATGAGCGCCCTGAAGTGTTTGAACGGTATTGGCATGCAAGAGGGAAAATTCAGAATCTCTCCAATCTATTTTGATGTGTTGACTCCTTTCATGTATTCTTTTCTGAACTCCAATGTTCATGTGGTTTTTGTTCTATGTTTTCATGTATTCTTTTCTGAACTCCAATGTTCATGTGGTTTTTGTTCTATGTTTTCATGTATTCTTTTCTGAACTCCAATGTTCATGTGGTTTTGTTCTATGTTTTCATGTATTCTTTTCTGAACTCCAATGTTCATGTGGTTTTTGTTCTATGTTTTCATGTATTCTTTTCTGAACTCCAATGTTCATGTGGTTTTTGTTCTATGTTTTCATGTATTCTTTTCTGAACTCCAATGTTCATGTGGTTTTTGTTCTATGTTTTCATGTATTCTTTTCTGAACTCCAATGTTCATGTGGTTTTTGTTCTATGTTTTCATGCATTCTTTTCTGTATTCCAATGTTCGTGTGGTTTTTGTTCTTACTATGTTTTTGTGCAAGTTTTGTACTATATGTTTTAGTTCCACACATTAGTCAATGAGACATGAATAAATGTTAAACCAAATTTTACAGGGGAGATTATTTCGCATATTATAGGGAAAGTATAATTGATTCTGTCTAATGAAAGGAACTGTTAATTTGATTTTTGTAACTGTTCAAAATATATTTTTTAATTATAGTCGTTGCATGATTTTTTTTTTTTTTTTTTTGCTTGTTTCCTGTTATTTTTCCTTGCCGCAGCTTTTTTTTTTTACTTACCATAAAAACAATTTAAATTTCAAGAATTTATTTATAAATTATATTCGAGAACATTTTGATTTCACAGTCAGCCGATATTAATTGAATATTGTATAATGACCGGTGAAATAACTAGCGTAAATCTGAATAATTTCATTTTTTCAGTAAGGTGAAAAAGTGTCCTATCGTGCATGAAAGTCGGAGTCATGACGGTGCTGTTATTAATCCGAAACATTAGAGTTAATAATAATTGTAATGCACACTTAAAAAATTTTTCGTTGAATATTTGAATTGAAAATATCCTCAAAATTTAAAATTTACGAATAATTTGCTGTTTTAAAAAAAGGTTTTATTTTTACGTCATTTGGAAGGATGTCGGCTCTCAGAAAGAGGTAACTGAACAATAAATCCCACATCTCAGATTTTGTGGGAGACTTAAAATAAAAAAAATGATTTTTTGCCTCTGGCTCCAAATGTTTTCGCCTGAGCGGCTCGTTTAATGCCATCTTTACTTTCTGAAGGCAGTCAGAATGTGAAATACCATCGTTTTCCTTAAATAGTTAGACTTCCGGACAGAAATGCTTTTAACAGAAAGTATTGTCTACCAAACATCTTCATAACTTCGCCTGACGTAAACGAGTTTTGCGGCGCACACACTCCCCCCTTTTTCACCACCTCATCCTTTCGCTTCAGGTTTTCACATTCCCATTTATTTCGGAATATGATTTCCGATCTTTCGCAGTCGTAGGCATTTTCACCTGAGGCGGAAAAAAAATCAGTTTCAGAGACGCTTTCCCTTTTTTTCTCACGGCGCGTCGTCTCGTCTGCCGTTGCGTCAGTGTCTTCCCTCTCGGGTGCTCCTTTGCTTTTGTACGGTGCTGGCGTACAAAACGCTATGAAATCAATTTCTCCTCTGATGAGGATGATAGCAATAAGCTTCTCAGAACAGATGCGTCTGTCCAGCAATCACCCTTTATCAAGGAATTTTTTTTTATTGTTCTAAACTGTTTATTCCAGTGTTCCATGGGAAACTTTTTTCAATCCAAACAATCCTTGTCAAGATTTCAGAGTATTTCGAAGTTCATAAGTAAGAAAAATGGAGTAAAATTTTGTAGTAGATAAAAAAAAAAATGAAATAACTTTTTTATAAAAATATTACTCGAATTTAATTAAGGGAATTTAAAATTAAATTAAAAATTAGTGCATTGAGATCGTATTTAGTATTTAATTTTAGTTGATGATTGTTAGATTTTACTTGTAGTTTGTTCCTAAAATTATGTTTCTTAAAACTAATGAGGAAATAGAAAGAGGAGGTATTTCAGATCTTTCCACCTCAACGGTCATGTTATCAAATTTAACAATACTGCATTTCATTCGCTTAGTTAAAACAATTTGTGACTATGACATTATTCAATTATTTACTATGTTGTTACACTTGGGTGTAGTAAAACATGAAACCGAGATGACATTTCAATGACCAATGCTATGGCTTGAGGTTTCGAATTCCACCTCAGGCGTAATTAATTGTGCGTAGTGATTCGCAATCCTTAAGGAATGACCAAACCAGCATATACGTTGGTCTGGTCATTTCTTAAATATTTCAAATACCAGTACCGGTCTAGCATTGTGAGTCGCTTATTGGCTACCCAGGTGGGTCTTTGGCATGCTTTGTTTTGAATATTTATATTCGAATGTCTCCAAAAGTGAAAAATCCGTTTACTGACTGGTAGGTATTAATATATGTAAGGAAAGAAAATGTACCTCTCATGCTGTGCGAGTGTCCAAAAATAGATTCTGTTTCTCAGAATTGGGTATTTCAAAATTTGTTCAAATATCCGGTTTCTGTAGTTGTGTAAAGTATATTGATCCATTAATTTGGATTATTAATTTTTATTATACAGTTTTAAATACTGCTAAGTCTTTTCCCCCTCTATTTGTTAATCGTGTATTTTAAAACGGAAGTCAGTTGCCATAAATTCTTTTACGCTTAAAAGCATTCATTTTAGTAACTTGTGTGCTTGTCTTTTATTAAATAAACCTTTAAGTTTGAATTGGATATATTTGATGGGAAACTTAAGATCCATCATTTCGTTGACCTTAGATTCTTTATAAAGATCAGGGAAAAGTTAACTTATTCATGGCACACATTTTTATGAAAATCTTTAATAAAGTTTTCTCGAAATACTTGATTTCTCTCGTACCTTTATTTTAATTCTTCAATCACTAACTTATGTATGGAACTTTCCAATATTTGTTTAATTTGATTAATAACATTTTTGCGAATAGTATTTATGATTAAGCTCTAAACTTTTTATTTGCAGTTTATTACTGCTTTGATTGCAATTATTTTAACATGATTTTTTTTTTAAAACCTAGATATGATGTTTACTAATAATAAATTATACACATGTGTTCCGAATTATGTACCTGAATAATTTGTTTTTGCAGTTATGTCGCTGCAGCACATTTGGTCTTGTCAAATATTTAACTCTTTTTTTTTTTTTATCTTGCAGGAATATTTTGACTATCGATATTTTAAAAATTTCATTTGCCAAATCCATAAAATAAGTTAATAAAAATGTTAAAACTGTTTACTTAGTATTATTTATATTATTTTTGTGGTTTTAATACTTATTATAATAGGAATTTTTGCAGGTAGCATACTGTTATGTATTGCATACAGAATTAATATTAAAATTTAGTGAAATTCACGGAAATTGTACTTAATCCATTTCGCAAATCAAGCATATGTTAATCTTTACTTTCCAAATCCGTTAAATTCACTATAAAATGTGATGTATTTTAAATAAACTACATTTTTTTTTAACTCGAAATTGTTTTTGATAAAAATGGCATGATTAAATGGCAAATAATTTTTTCCAAGAAAAAATAATTCTTATATTTTTTCTTGGAAAAAAACTACTGAGCGTGTGATTTACTGTCTTTAATAATTATTGTTGCCGGTCTGATCGAGTTCGTTAACCACCGTTGACACTTGTTTTCCAAACTAATCTTCTCCCTTTTGCAGCATCAGTCGGCAGCCTTAAGAAGGTGTCGATATTTTTCATTATCTGATTTGTTGACAAAAACAAATGTCTTTCTCTGGCAGCCAATCCTTTATAGAAAATGCATGATTAATAGCTTCATAACTTCCTTATAACCAATTCTTGACTATTATTTACCATCCCTTCATGGGCAATATCCAATGGAGACTGAACCACTCAATCCAATCCATTTTATGGGCGAATTATGCACATGAGGAAAAAAATCTTTCGAAGTTAACAATGAAAAAGAATGAACGAGCATTCGATTTCTCCTCATGCCATCATGCCTGCCAGACGCGTAATGTACCAAATCACTGCATCATTGGCACGGTTTTAGGCGTATTAAACCACTTCCTCCTACTGAACTTTTTTCTCAGCCGTCATTCGATTTCGCCCTGATCTCCAACCAGTTTTTTATTTACCAGAAATTTTTCACATAGCGATGTTGATTCATTGAGGTTAAATAACCTGAATGAGTAAAGCTTACTGAGTAGTATTGTATTTTTAAAATCTTATAAGAAATTTTTTTAAAACGAGTAACTTTCGAATCTTTGGGTGTTTTTTTTTTTTTTTTTTTTTTTTTACCAATTTTATTTAATTTACTTAATACATATAGATAGCACATTCGCAAGTTTTCTACTAAAAATTACAATTTTATGTTACTTGAAAAAATATTTATATATTTTTATTAAAAACTTTTCAGCATTTTAAGTTATTTTTAAAAATTTATTTTCAAAAAAAAATTTTTTTTTTCTTTTTTACTGATTTGTTTGTATAATTTGTTTATGAAAATATTAGATGCATGTGCTTGAAAGAACTTCAAGCAACTTTTAAAAGTATTTTTAATTTTTCACTATACATAAGTTATATATTTTTTTCTGATAAATGTTTTTTTTGTAATGCAATCATTTCTTTTAATTTTTCGAATTCTTGCAAGAAATTCTGTTGAATGGAGATTAATTTATCACCAAGATTATTATTAACCCTAAAGTAAAGAAGATTGTTGCACTTGAAAATATTTTCAATTAAATTTGAGTTACAAATGTTAATCAAAATTGATAGAAGGTTTTTATCATTTAAAATGTTTTAAAATCTCAGTGATATTACAGATTTAGTTCTTTCGTATAAAATTAATATTGATTCGCGTTGAAATATTGTAAAATGTTTGTCTTAATCAGGGGGAGGGGGAATGTGTTGTTCTTGCTGTTATGTTAATTTTCTGCTTTCTAATGAATTCACGATTCATAATTTTCTACGATTCTTAAATTTTCAATTCCAAAAGATAGGATAATTTTAATAATCATTTGTTTTTATTATTTGGAGAAGTTTTTCCTTGTTTTAAAAATATGTATGAATTAATTTTTTGAGCTACAAAACCTTCATTAAACTTTGTAGTTTCTAACCAGTTTTATAGCTATGAAAATATTTTAGAATATTGAAGTACTTTTTCTTAATCCAGCAAAAAAGCAGAAGATCTCTCTGCCTTACATATCGGATGATATTTACTTTCTTTTGCATTAAAATAAACTTGGTTTACGAACTAAAAAAATAAAAAATAAAATGCAAGTTTTTTTGTTGATCTTCAGTTTAAAGTTGATTCCGAACGACTACAAACAGCACCCAAGATAAGGAACAAACCCATTATCTGTTAAAACTGCAAGCAAAGAGCGCTGATTGTTGAAGTGCCAACTGGGCATAGAAATACCCGATGAGCTGATGAAATGCAAAATTCCTTGTCAGGCTTGTACAGGCTTCGATTTTAATAATAAGCCTTTGAAACATGAACGGCTTCAAAATTAGCAAGAGCTTTTTAATGACAAAGAACTAAGTTTGTTAAAAAAATTTTGAACTTGAATTTGCATCGAATGTCAATCTTCAGCTTTCGCGGCATTTTATTCCGATGTTCTCAGAAGAATATTTATTGAACATTTAGTCAAAATCCAATTAAAACATTCTGTTGATAGAAAACGCTTTTTTTAATTTAAAATATTGAGAACTTATTTTTAATTCATTTTTTATCGATATTATTGTACTGTTTAAATTTATACCCGAAATTATTAGTTAAGAATACAATAAAATTATCCTTTTTATAGCCATTTAAATATGTATTGATACTTTTCCTAAATAGAATTCTGCGCAGGTTTTATTTTAAATTACGGTTTTTTTTATACATTTGTTATATTCTTAATCGGAAATGTTAAATATTTGTAAGCCTAAAATACCTTTTAAAATAAAAAGCTTTAACGGAATCATTATTTACTTTTGTCGTATATGCGTTTTTACTCGTGGCCTTCCATTGTCTTTCATTTCCGAAGAATGACAATTTTTTCAACCAAAAAGAAATTTTATGATGCAGCTATTGATTCTTAAATCACGTTTTTATGTGCGATTTATTTCCCGACATTCGTAAATTCCGTGATGCCTCTTCCGTATTGTAAAGAAATGGATCTTTTGCCACACGGGTTAAATTCTTCTTCGTTCTATTTCTGAGCAGTGTCTCGCCCCCGTGAACAGGTCAATCGGAAGTATTTGGGATGATTCATGTAATTGACCATGGCGAGGCTTTGTCTGCATTTGTTTATCTCAGTTCGTCGGAAGAAGAAAAGAGAACTTCGCTAGTGTCTGAAGTTTTCCTAGGAAGTCCTTTTGACGAACAAATTTATACATTCGATTTTGTTCTTTTGCATTTCTCAGTTTTCTGAAAAGAATTGGTGTCTTGATGGGCAATATGAATAAATCTTTGAATTTTCATGCTAAGTGTAATAGAGTTCAAATTCTTCGGATTTTAGTTTATGTGGGTAGGCGGAATCTACTGAAAGAGTTCATCAACCTTTTAACCAAATCGAACTTAAAATCAGTGCGCATTCATAACTTTTTAATAAATTTTTATTGTTAAGCTAAATTATGTTAAAGTTGAACTGAATATTAGTTCTAATAGCATATTTAGATGTTAGTAACATCGTGTAGTAAAAACTGCTGAAAACTATTATAATATATTTTGGCACCTATTCTCTTTTACTTTTTTATGTACAGTCAGTCAAAGTAAAACTCGTACACTGTGATATTTTTTGTTTAATTTAAGATATAGCAAGTAATATACAAAAAAAAAAATTCATATTTTCATTTTGATAAACTGTAAAACACCTCTTTGTTTCACAAAAATAAATTTTAGATTTACACATTATCTAAACAACGCATCACTTTTAGGATGTTATTCGAACAAAAAAGGTCAAACTGAAACTCGTACACTGTACAAAATCTTTATATTAAAAATATAGATACAAGATATCTTCATTTCAGTACTTTGTTGGGTGTCCTTTATTTCTAATTACATGTAACAAACGTTTTGGCATAGATCGAACGAGAGTTTTACAGTAACATTTACTGATTTTGTTTCATTCTTCCAATAATGCCTTTTTTAAGTCATTTTAGTTAGAAATTTGATGATTGCTTACAGCAACATCTGATGCCATAAATTTTCTATCGCGTTTAAGTCTGGTGATTGAAAGGAGTTTTAACGACTTCAGGACAATTGTACAGTAGCAACAAGCGAGTATTGAGAGCAGTATGCTCAGGGTCATTATCCTGATAGAACTGAAAAGTGTTCGCTATCCCAAGCTGTGTTCTGCAATATATTTTAAATTAACCCTTAACATATTGATGTGTAGTTATACTGATTCGTAGTAAATTCTGAAAACACCAATCGGCTGACACTTGCTGCAGACATGCACCCCATACCATCACGCTTCCTCCTACATGCTTAACGGTTTTTTTCGTATTTGCAGTATTTAGTTCTTGGAGTTATCGCCATACTTTTACCTTTTCTTTCGAAGGAAACAAATCGAATTTGGATTCATCAGCGAAAATTACTTTATTTCAAAATGTAAATGTTTCTCTTTTGTACGTGAAAATTGTTTTTTCTTAAAATGATTAATATTGTCTCCGATTGAACACTCTTATTTAAAAATGTTTTAGCTTCAAGAGTTAATTTAAGTACGCTAATTATGTTTTTTTTTTTTTTTTTCCGATTAATCCAACATTCATCATGAGAATAAAAAGTTTTGCGTTTGCTCACCTTGATTTATTCTGCAATCCTTAGCCATTTTTGTATCGATAAATAATACTTTGAATTGTAGAATGACTTCTATTGATTATTTTAGCAATTTCACGGAGTCAAATGAACCTAATTTGAAATGGGGGAACAATCAGCTCTCGTTCACTTATGGATGTTTGTCCAAGTTGATGTTCCATGGTGAAAATTCAAACAAAATATTTACTTTCTGACTGACCGAGCCATGTTTCAACGAGGACATGAAATTTTAAATGCTGATTTCATTTATCTTTTCGTTATCCTCTTCGGGACTACACTGCGTACGAGTTTTATTTTGACTATCTTTTTCGAATGTTCATCTAAATAAGTAAAGCGTGGTTTAAAAAATGATTAAATCAAAAAGTTACTTTTGTAATATAAAGTGTTTTACTTGTTACCTAAATAAAACATAACTGAAAATTTTTTTAGAATTACGTTTCGTACCTCAAATTGAACGAAAAATTGCAAAGTGTACGATTTTAACTTTAACTCATTGTAGTTGCCGGTATTCTCGTATCGCAAGGGAAGATCCTGACTTGTCTGTAGAGAGCTAAAATGTAAGATTCTTCTCCCGTTTCATAAAGTTGTATTCAGGATTGAACTTTACGACATTTAAATCCAGAGATTTTGTTCGTACCAATAACCTATAATTACGTTTGGAATAAAACATTCTAGTATGTGTCTAAATTAATGAAACGTAAATTCAATCTAATAAATTGCTTAAAATGACGATAGTAATCTGATCCAAACACAATATCATCGATTTAAAAAAAATTAGTATTAAAATTAATAGTTAACAGGAAATCTATAAGGCAATTTAATTTATTTGTAAATTTTTGTATAGACTAATTAAAATCGCATGTTTTCACAAAACCATATAGCATCAGATGGTCTTTGATTTATTAAAAAGTATTGTAATCGATGTAATTGAATATCCATGACTCAAATTCGAAAATATTTCGATATTAATATGTTTACATACAGCCTCTCATCTTTTCAGTGGATCGATCAAACTGAGAACCAAGCATGCTTGGGAAATAAACACTGGGGATTTCGCATTTTTATCCATCGCACCTCAGGGCTGTCGGTGGTAAAAACAGATATAGACGCTATAAGCTTTGTCTTTCATATGGACTGTCGTGCCATTGAGTTTAGTTTTAATGCGCCTACATAACTCAAACAAGTATGTTACATGCGTGACTGATCATTGCAGTTTCACATGATTTGGGAAAAAAAAGTTCTGTTTGATCCATCTATTGTGAGAAATTTTGATTCTTTCTCTCAGTGAACTAAATTTGGCTTTTGTCTCCCATCTTTGCTCGGAAGTAAGACATTTGTTTTTAGAATATTGAAATAGTTTTACTTCTAAAGTTAAATGTTTTTTTTTTTTTTTCTTCCATTTTGCAATATTTATGTTTGGTTTAAGATATCTCCCTGGACGTTCGATGCAAATATTTTCAGTTAAAAATACTAATTCAGTATTTTTAGTGAGGACGGATAATAATTCCGAATGTTTTCATATACATTATCGACTTTTGTGGGTGACTAAGTAATATTTGATTGCATAAACTTGAGTAGTAGCTCTAGACGAGTATTATTTATGATTGATATTCTAAGCAAAGTTTTTGAAAGCTTTTATAAGCTAAGGTTACTGAATTTCATTACTTAAGGTAATATAAGCCTTTTTTTTAAATTTTATTTGCAACTTTTCTGAAGGGTATTAAAAGTATAATTTGCAAATTTTCTAAAGGGTATTAACACGAACTCTCTTAATCTTCTCAGCTAGAGGATCGCCAATTCTCATCTTTCAATTTCTTTCAAACAGTTTGAGGGAGGATTTATTTATATGCAACTAAAATTAAAATTTGCAAAAATATGTAGAAAGTATCGTTTAAGCGGAATTTCAATTGTTTTTAAATTAAAATTTGTTATTACTAATATTTATTTACAAAGCAAGCTGAAGATTTTTTCATATGTTATAAATTTTAATTTGGAGTAGATTGAGTGAAAAACTATCAATTTGTTGTAGTAAATGAAAAATAGTTTCATACAATTAAATCCTAATCTTCAGTAAATTTATTGTACTTTAGTATCAGTGAATAATGATTGTTTAAGTATAATTTTTATTTAAGTAAAAGAAAAAGGGCAGAACACTGTAATCTTTGTTCAAAATGATTGCACTATTTTAAAATTAGTTATATATATATTATTCTTTACATTTAAAATTCATTATAGGCACTACACTTTTTTAATTAATAAGTATCCAACAAAGTAAAATTAGTTTTACAAAATCATTTCAATTAAATTTAATAAAATTATTTATTCAATGAAATGCTGGAATTTTTGCTGCTAAACTCACATTCACGAAATTACTATAGTTATTTGTTATGGTGTTATGATTCACAGTAGATGTTATTCTTGCCCTGGTTAGGAAAAATCTGATTACATCCTCTGCGAATGTGTTAAAAGAGTTATATAAAGAAAAGATGAAATTAATTTATAGCTGACTCTTTATAATTGTAACGCAGTCTTTTAAAATGCAACAAAATTTTATAAAATTGGTATTTTTTTTAATTATTTCTTGTAATATTTTTTGCATACTTTAATTTTCCAGATTTCTATTCTTAAATCGTTTGCTAAATGAAGTGCGAAATAATTCTAGTATAGCTTGATTTTGGGTTATGTTCAAAATTTTATATATATATATATATATTGATTTTGAAGCCGGTGCAATATAATATATATCGACATTCATTATGTTTTTCTACTAATCAATTTGAAGAGGAAAGAAAAATTCCAAGATTTGGGTGAGTATTTTATGTTATGAACAAACCCTTAACTATAGAGCGGAGCTAAAGATGACTTTTTCAGTGACCACAGGCAGGATGTCTAAAAGAGTAATTTATTGCTAAATTTGAACATCCGCGGGCGGTTTTTGTAATTATAGGGGCGGGAAATTTTCAAACATCCTGCCATCTTAGATTGAGAGGTCGACACACTTTGTTTTTAAGTAATCAATTGAATGTCGCGATTTTTAATTAAGCCAAACTTCGTAAGTTGAAAACATTTTTATATTATTTAATATAATATTTAATAAAAATATAAAATTTAAGAAAACAAAATTTTTTTGGCACACTACGTGTTTAGAGCGATTATTATATTTGTTTCGATTTTAAGAATTTTTGGAAAAAGAAGATAGCAAAAAACTCGGAATTAAAGGCTTAAATTTATAAATAATGTAGCCTATGTTTGTGTTTGTGAACCAAGAAAACTCTTGTCAGCTTCAGAATTAACCCGGCAATCATGTTTTTGCTTTGTGTGTATTTTTTCATGATTACAAATCTTTGAAATTAATTTTTGAAGTCATATTTTTTGTATTAGTTTTTCTTGGCGTTAAATGTTCTGTAACTGTTATGCATATTGTCATTAATTTTAGCTTTTCAATCTTTTGCTCTCAGCTTTAATGCTTGACTAAATAAGAAACATTTGAATTAAGTTTTAAGCAGACATAGTCAAGACATAAAACATATTTTTAGCAATGATTTTAAATTAGAATTTACCAACTTATTTGCTCATTGATCAGTTATCACTCAGGTCTTCAGATTAGTCATTCGATTCTCTTGTTCTTGGATTCTCTGGTTTTTGATGTTTGTAATTAGAGTTCGAAGTTAAATGGAATTAATTTCTTGGGCGATAAGAGTGACTGTGGAACAACAAACCACTTAATTTTTCGGCTGGGGGTTGAACAGTGAATAATATTCCATTTATTTAATTTCCTGAAATCTAATTTTTGACATTGTGTCTTTCTTTCTTTTTAAAAAAGTTATTTTTGGTCATCTACTTATTTTACCGAAATGTTGCATGAGTTTTGATATTCCACATACTCATACCTCAATACTTATACCCCTCTCCCCCCAAATGCATAAACAACTGGATAATATTACACGTGCCTGTAAAACATAATAAACAACTTCGCTATTCTGCTCCAAAGAGTTTAGGTTTGATCTTGACTGCCACTGCAAAAAAGTGTTGATAATTATTTTTGAGATCATTACATTATCTGTTAATATTTTTCCTGTCAAATTCATCTGTCCCCTTACTCGGTTAATGAATCCTTGACCAATACGATTTTTCATTTTATTTAAAATTTAATGTTTTAAATTCTTCCCATGCTGAAACATTAAATGGGTTTGAAATATTGCTAGAACACTTACGTGGAGCTTTCTTTTCATTTTAAGTGGACGATTACCTAACTTCGGTTGTCTACGCCCATTCATCTTCCGGTAGCCAAGATTAATTTAGAAGTTACATTTGCATATATCGCTCGTTTGCAAAAAGAGAGAAAGAAAAGTTATACAACCAGAAAATATTTTAAGGGTCATGGTTTAATATTGTACAAAGCGAAATTTAATTCTCAGCAAATTAATTTGATTAATAACTTAAGTGAAGTATTGCTGTAAAAATAGGAATACTAATATCCTATGCATAGTATTTTAAATTACTATGCTTAGAAAATGTTTTTGTTTTATTTATAGGATTTCAAATATATAAGAAAAACTGGAACAAAATCAAGACTTAAGTTTGTGAAGATCACACTAACATATATTATTGTCCTTTTTCAATTTAATTTTTCACTATATAATTGCTTGAAGTATTTCTATATATATATATTTTTTTTATCATTCTATGCTTCTATAATTAGTATTAAACAAACGTTTGATATTTGTTGAAAAATTAAGGAAAAATTGAATTTCATTTAAAAAAATATCAATGTGTAAAATCTCTCTTCGTAGTTAGAAATATTTTGTATTGTGGTGGATTTTTGCATGAGGTGAAATAATGTGGCTTGAAAATTTTCCAAATCTATTAACTTTTATATACATATAAAAAAGAGAGAAATTAAATTCTATTCTGTGAGGGGGAAAAAGGCAGAACAATCGCCTGAGTTGCTGTGATATAGTGGGCTGAACTATTCGATTCACTTGTTACCGAAGTGGTTCAGTGAACGCTTCGCTTGATTTTAGTGACGATTGTTTTTGATAAATTGTTGTTGCGTGTTTGAATTAATAAGGGCGAACTCTAAAATAGACCCAATTGCTTATGACCATATTTCTCTTTATGTACCAAATAAACTTTCGCAATGTTTTGTTCTAATTCCTTTTCAAAGAACTGCTCCTAACGAAAATTTAGTATTTCAGTTTCCGGATTACTTTAAGCTCGTAAAAAATAATTTATTTATTTATTATTTTTATTTATTTATTTATTTCAATGTGGAATAATATTATATTTACATTTTAAGGTTTCCAGTCTATGTAATGTATTAAGCTTGTCTAACTATTTTGTGTTAAAAAGCTGTAAATATTTACTATAAAAGATATTGAGTTTTTTTACTCTTTCTACAAAACTTGTATTTTGCAATTTTAAAAAGCGTAAAATCTTATGAAATTATTATTGCTAATATCATAAATTAATTATTGGAATATTAATTCTTAATCATCCATGTACAAAATGATTAAGAATTAATATTCCAATAATTAATTAGAGTAAATGATATTATACTCTAAACGAAAGAATTCTTGAAGTGTTAAAGAAAAAGGCAATGAAAAGGGAGATATTTGTGATGAAGAAAATCATATAAAAACTACCCACCACCCCATCCCTCCGAAAAAAGATGCGTGCATTTGTTTTAATAACATGAAAATTACTTCACTTATCTATTTTTATTTTTACATTGATCATATTTATTTTAAAGTTTGAAAATTTTCTTAACATTTTATTTCTCATGCCATTTAATGGAAATATTGCTATCATTCTATATTCTTAATCATTTTAAATGGCCTTGTAATATAAAAATAAGCTAATATATATTATGTGTAGGAAAAAAAAATAGATCTATTATGATTCATTTTACTACTGACTCACGTGAGCAAGAGGAAAAACTTGCTTAATAAGCGATGTTTTTTTGGGCGAATGATTGCGAGACATTTTGACATTTCATGCAAAGATCGACCCATCTAAATTCAAGACAGCAGAGCAAATGATTTATTAAATGAAACAAATATCTTCATCATAATTAAAGAAATGATAAATAAATAAATTAAAAACTCAGTGAACAGTTTGTTATAGATATATGTGTATGTTTTAAAACTTAAATTTTAAAATAGCATTTACACATAATAATTACCATTGCAGTAGACTAAATTTTAAGGAAAACTTGGTTCGAAAACTGAATTGGATTTATGAATTCAAGAGCTTGACTTTCATTATTTGCATAAAACAATTTCAAATGATCCTACAAGATTCTTTTTACACATAATTTCGTTTTAGATAAATTCATGAAGTGGTTAATCCATTTAAAAAAGCTTGAGATGAGTTGCCCGTTCTTTGTCTTGCACGTTATGTTCCTGTCCATATTAAGGATGGCCTTTTTAAATTAGACACACACACACAATTGCCTCAAAATACTATTTCTTTGCAGTCGTCCTTGGATCGCTTGGTTAGTTCAAATTTTAAAAGGCTCAATAGTAAAATACTTTTCGAACGTTATTTCCAGCTAACTGAAGAAAAGTTATTTTACAATCAGAAAATTTTGGAAAGGTCATTTCACATCTTTTTCTGCCTGGTCGACGAAGCATAAAAACAAATCACAAAGAATCCCAGTTTTTGTATTTAAGACATTTATCCGGACACCGTTTGTGAGGCGTTTGCTTGAAAAGTTGTGTAATCGACGACTCTTTGTCTTTTATTGTGATTATAGAAGTTAAAAGTGAGTTGTGTGTGTGCAGGAATATCGAAAAGATAATGAAAGTGGATAGATTAGAACTTACCGCCACAAATGGCAATTATGTGTCGTTGTGAAAGTTGTAAGAGATTTATCAGAGAGTAAGAACAAGAAAGAATATTAGCTTAATACACAAGGAAATAGTGAAAATATATATCGAGGGTAAAATCAATTCATATATAACCAATCAAATTAAGATCTTTAGCAATAATTATATAATATATGTGCCTTGCAAATATATTTTTGATTCCATTTCATTTTCGCTAAATTTTGAAATGTAAAACATTGTTAAGCAATATTTTTATAAAATTATGTTATGTAACTGATTTCATTACTAAAAATTTTTTGGATTATTTTTTGTGGGAAAAAATGTTCTGTATAAAATTTAATTATCCAATAATTTTGTTCTCATTTAATTTTACATTGATATTAATTATATAAATTGTTTTATCCAAATTGTTTTGCATAACTATTCAAAAACGAATTCTGCTGCTTGTAAAACTTCTATTAAATTCCTCTAATGATTAATACGACGTATCTATCAAATTGTAATATGAATTGAAGCAATTTAATTGAACAAGTAGTTGTATATCACTATACCAAACATTGATATTAAAATCTTAATATTTAATTTTTAAGTGACTATTTAATACCTAGAGAGAGCTTAAGCAAATATAATAAACGTCACTAGATTGCTCCAACTTTTGATTTTTTTATTTATTTTTATTTCATTTTTAGCGTAACCTAAGCTTTTCTTCTATAGCGATATTTTGGCACTTAATTCATTATTAATGTACTGTCTAATTATTATAAGAGAATACTGCTTACTATGACAGCTATTAAAATTGAGTGCAATGAATGTCTTTATATAAATACAATTTTTTTAGAATTAGACAAAATTTCACGTATCGTTTTTTTTTTTTATGTGTGTGTATAAATGAGTTGTTAATTTTAACATTTAATTTTTAGTTAAGAATCACTATCAATTTTTTTTTTTTTTTTTTTTTTTTGTCTAGATAAAACATTTTTGGTTGATTTTTACTCTTTTACCCCTTTAAAATGGCAAAGATGTTAAAAGGCGTGTCTATTAATATTAGTTCCACCTTACAAATATACACATTATAAAAAATTACAGCATTAACTCTTATTTCTATGCCTTATCTCTTTGAAGAAAAACCAGTTTGTTGATGCATGAATGTTTATCTACCGAATGTTCGCGATTCTCATTATGGTCGAATAGTTAGTGTTTCCGAACTTTAAAGGCACCCAGTGATAAGAATATGAGCGATATTTCATTAGCATGGCTACTGATTGTACGGCCATGCATCAAAAGGCTGTGGGGGAGATAGTATAAACAGTCAATGCCCATCCCAATGGTTTTTTTTACGCTCGTCATTGTGATATATCCGCTTTGCCCAGTAGCATTAATGAATGTAAATGAGAAGGCGGCGACCTTGGTTTGAGAAGAGTAACTTGATTTCCAACTGCAGCGATGTACGAGTGACTTGACCTAAAGAAAGACCTTGCTCTGTGGTGCTACGTGACTTTCACCAATGCTTGAAACTTTTATTTATAATTTTTTTTTTGAAGGGTCTCTATCGCTTTGCTTGTATCAGTTATCAAAGATTAAAATAGAAGTAATAGTTTATTGTTCTAAGTGTTTCCTGCAAAAAAAATTTTTTTTTCCCTATCGATAATTTATTTAAAGATGGAAAATGATCTTGGTTGTTATTTATTTTTTTAAATATATAAGCATGTTCTTACATTTATTCCATTTTATTTAAAATTCAAATTCTGAATTATAATGGGCTAGAGATGATTTTTGAATTTTAAATTACGCTAAAATATCGTGATATGAACCCATTGTGAATGAATAGTGAATTAATTAATTTTGTTGAAAATAAATTGTCATAAATGAATTTCTCATAACTTAAATGAAATACTTATTATTTAATGAATAAGTTAATGCAAAATGTTACTTAATATTTTGTACTAAGTATTTTTTTAATGATTAATTTTTTATTAGTTAGTAGAAAGGATTTAATGGTAAAAATATTAAGCTATTGTTTACAAACTAAAAGGGGAGGCTTTGAATGCTGAAAAATAATATTGAAGACTAGTTTTATTTACTTAGAAGTCCAGAGCACAGTTTTTATTTGTATTAGGAAGATTAAAATATTTTGTAATGATTAAATGCTAGGAAGACATTACTTCATTTAAGGCAGATAATTTACAATTATTATTTTTTGTTCAGAGACTGATTCTTTGTATGATAAATGAAAGAGGTTAGATCTGTGCATAAAAGAAACTTCTTCATTCTCAGTTTAAAAAACAGACTAATTTTTAAAGTAATTTTAAGTAATAAAAGTAATTTTTAAAGTAATAAAAGTAATTTTTAAAGTAATAAAAGTAATTTTAAGGTTTATATTCGTTTCTATTGCAGAAAATAAAAAATTTCCTTTATTTGAAAATATTGGGAAATATATATATTTTGTTTTAATTAAAAAAAATTCCAATGAAAGTATTCTGTTCAAAAGTAATTTTCAATGAATTATCTTAATTAAGTGGAACAGGTATTTTCTTAATTTCTTCTTATTACTAATTTTTTTTAAATGAATAAAGTTTTGTTGTATTTATAATCAGTTCTATTTTCAGTTTTATACTATTCTTTTTATGAATCTAAAATGATTCTCTAATTTCAATCATTGTTTCAATTAAAAACAACTTTTTTTTTATTTTTATTTAAATGTTTTATTTAGTTACAGATATACTGGAATTAGTTTTATGGACTCTGTTAAATTTTCTATTCCATATGAAACATTTAACATAATTACATAGTTTTAATGTCAAAGTGAAGAATTTAGAAAAAGGAAAACTTTGCAAAAAGATATAAACTGTTTTCTTTTAAAAGTTATACATGTAAATTTCTAGGCAAAAAATTAACCACATTTTTTTTAAATATTCATATTATATTCATTATGAAATACAGAACTAAATTGAGGAAATGTTTAAAATTGTGCAATCCTGTGATCCAATAATTGCTCTGCACAAATATTGACTAGTTTAAAAAATTGGTAGTTTTCTGTTTTTAATAGAATACTTTTGGATTATTGATATATAAAATGAATTTTATACTTAAAATGTTTTCAATGTATTACATATGTAAGAAATTTTACCAGAAAGAGGTCTTGTATTTATTTTTGAAAATTAACTTTATAATTGACATTATTAAATTATGGAACTTAAATTTTCTGAAATTTTATCACAATTTTTATCTAGATAAAAATATTTAAATATTGCTGCTACTGTTTTCAAAAATGCTATATAATATATTATGAACCCAGATTTAAGTTTTGGGTATACGTTACTAAAATGATAATTTTTATTTATTTTTTTTCTACATGCCTACTTGCATGTTGTTGTTTTGTGCCAGCTAGAGCCTGGCTAAATATGGGGTGTGCTGCTTCATTTTTCTAACTGATATGTAATTTGATGATTTTCTAACTGATATGTAATCCTACTTCCTCAGTACACATATGCCATAGTTACCCATACTTGCATATGATTTGGATAATAATCAAATCCTGAAGCATCATCCTAGGTTTTTTCTCCTTAAATTGATGTAGTTTTTATGTTGTACAGCTAATAAAATTTATGAGGTTCAAAAAATCTGTATTTAAAATAAATGTGTAAAAGTAATTATTAATATAATTTTATATGATAAAATTTTTAAATACTTGGAAAGACTTTTTTTATTAATTTTTGATAGACTGATGATGGGAATTTTTTCTATGCAGAGTTTAGCTACATGGAATGGATGATTTGTTTAGCTATTATTTGTTTCTTTTTGCCTTATTTCATAAAGTTGAATACTGAAATCTAAAATTAGTCAATTTTCAACATTCCCTTCGAAATCTTGTCTTACTGACTTATGGATTTGCTCATATTTTTTTCAATGTTTTATACCTATGTTTTGTGTTTTCAGTTGCTTTGTTTTACTCTATTATCTATTTCAAAGTAAAATAAAACAATTATTAATTATTTCAGTTCAGTTTTTTTTATTCTCAAACCCACTCTCAATATGAATAAAATGTCTAAGTATTAGCAAATGGTATTATACTGTAATGGCATCTTGATTGGCCATACTTTATTCAATATCACTAAGCTTACTAATTTCTCAAATTATATTTGCATAAGATCTCAAGCTATGGCCAAAACTTTATTGTTTGATTATATTACAATTCCACATCACTAAATCTTAATTGAATGAATGTTCACTTGTGTATTATAATAGATTTTATATGTACATTATAATTGAGATTACTCATTAAATTAGTTAATTAACCTCTGTACCACTTGATTAATTATTTTTTTTCTGCCATTAATGTTTCAAAAACTGAAATAATTGTTTCATTTAATATTTGTTAATTTCTAAATTTAAAAACATAATTTTTTTTTTGTGTTTTTTTATGGCTTTCTATTTGGTTTTGTTATTTCTAGTTTTGCAAAATTTTAATTCAATCATTACTTAAGTATTTAAATTGCTGTTTAATTGTGTCTAATTTATGTATATGACCTATTAATATTTGATAAACTGTTAATCTTTTTTAATTGCTAAATATAATTGTCTTTTTTTTTTCTAGTTCTATGTGCTAAAAATCTTGCTAAAAAAGACTTATTCCGTAAGTATAAATTTGAGAATAATATTTATTGATTTTATTGTATTTTCTTTGTGCTTTAATATGTAAAATATAGTTATTTACCATTTTACAGTTGCTAATATTACTTTTATTAATATTTTTTCTCTAATTATTTATTTAAAAAAAAGCTTTTTTTATAATGTCTAAAATATGAGCTTATGTATGCTTAAAAGTATTTTTAAACATTCAATACAAAATATATTTTAATATTTAATATATTCCAAAAAATGGAATTATATACATTATTTCCCAAAAAGCAGATCTAAAGATAATTTTTATTTTAACATGTTAGAGTTCCTATTTTTTTAGTGACTATTAATTCACACTTTTATTTAGATTCTAGAATCACATTTATTTGTGAAAAAAATTCAAATATAATTATATTGTCTTTCTTAGAATACTGTCATAAAACTCATAATATCAAATTAAAACTTGTTTTCTGACATTTTTCTTGTAAAATTCTGAATTGAAGTCTTTATATGAATTTTTTTATTCAACTACAAACTATTTACATTAGGTTGTTTGGAAAATCATTTCAATTTTTCTTAGCAGGATATAGTTGTATTTTTTCACAACCATCTTATTGCTTCTATGTGGTTATTATATATTTTGAGTAGATATTGCTAGGTTTGTGTATATATAAAATTTAGATTGATTCTATGCAGTTTGGTAGCAAATCAAAGTTTTTTGACATATTTTACTATTTATAATCAAAGAGGTAAAAATGCTCAAGCATGAAAAAATATTTTGATGTGTTTGAAGAAAATATATTTATAGAATGCTAGTTCCAAAATTGGTTTGTAAAACTTTATGTTGGCAATCCATCATGTTCTAAATGACTTTGAAGTTGAAAAAGGTATGGTAATAATATTAATTGATGCAAATAGGCAATTAATTTTGATACCACTGAGTGATGAAATTTATCAAGTTTGATTGCTTTTGATTACTTAAAATGTCTAGATTTAAGCTTTAAACTTGACAAGGAGTCTTTCAATGCAATGCAATATAATAACTCATACAAATTTAATAACTTGCCAAATACTTTCATGACTTGAATGAGATAACTGGCACATCCATCATATTCTCACGATTTGGAGCCTTCTGATTATTATTTGTTTTGCAAAAATTTTCAGTAGTAAACCCTTTATGAAATAGTCAGAATTCCCATGGATTAGTTTTTTTGCAAACAAAGAATAATAATTTTTATAATAGTGGAATCTTATTGTTGTTGACTTATTCCACCAGATCAAATTTCAGGTTAGATGAAATCCACAAACCTTAAGATATTCAAATAATCATAAACCAGGAGAGGATAAGGTTCATGGCAAAAGGAAAAGTTTAACATTTTCTGAAGGTTGGAGCACCTGAAGGCAGAAGATTATCTCCTTCATCTGCAAGTCTTAGCTGGGCATTATGGAGTGGCCTTAACACCTTGGATGACCTTACAGGAGTATACACTCCTGACATACTTTACCAGATACTACCTGACATACTTCACTCACTCTACCCAGGTACACCCCATCGTTAGCTATAAAAGCTCATTTTGAGGCAATTTACAGGACTTGAGGGGGATAGTGAAATCTTGCTACTATTAAAAAGAGGGACAATAATTTAGAATGAGTAATAATTCAATAGAAAATTTATTCACTGTTTAAAAAATATATTCTTAAGTTCTGAACAATTTAATACCATTACTTCATCTCTATACAAAAGTTTTAAATTTATGTTTAAAATAGCTGTAAAGTTATATCCATTTTAGCATTTATTTTAAAACATATTTTTTTGTTTAATAGTTGTAAAATGCTTAATTGTGGTTGCATTGATAGTAGTCCTATCCTAAGTGAGATCAAGTTACTTGGGATTTATTCTAAAGAATAAATTTTCAACAGTTTATTGATAGTTTAAAAAATATAAATAAAAATGATACAATTTCGTGAATTTTGACATTATTTCAAGATTATTATTTAAAAGTTGTATAAAAGTTTGTTATGTTATAAATGCTATCATATACTGTCTTTTAAATTTAAATAACTGACTTTTTTTAACATTATTTATTATTTTGCTTCTGAGATTACAATCTGAAAATGCATGTAAAAATTGTTTTTATTTTTATTATTAATAATTACTTGTGATTAATTATAATTAAATGACAAAATTAACAATTTATATACATACAAAATTTAATCACCTATGTTATTTCAAGTAATCAAGCATTACTGATTAACAACATGGTTAATTACTCACACAAGATTCATTCTTTACACAAATTAAGATATTATAATGAGTGATACTTTTTAAAAACAATTGTAAAAATAGATTATAAAAGTCATTGATTTACAGAAGATGATTATAATTTTTGTCTGGTATAATTTGATAGCTTAAGGAAAAAGTGGTTTATTCCTTTTAATCGAATCTGCTCCTATATTACTAGTATGTTTCACGTTTTCTATCTTACAGCTTATAAAATTTGATAACTTCAAACTTGTGATTTGACAGTCCTGAGGATTTAGAAGATCAAAATTGGAATTGACTATTGAACTCTCTTTATATTTGCCATATGGACTTCTTTTTTAATCTTTCCTTCAGGCTCTCACATCTACATTTTTTTACAACTCTCGTTTTCTATCTTGAACATGTGACTATTTTCTATTTTGCTTCCTTGATTGCTAGAATTGGTTTCCACAAGTCGTGTGCTAGTGCTGTCTATTTCGTGGAATGGGTACGAGGGAATAATAAAAGACAGGGTTTTTTGGGTAAATGAAATTTAAGATGGACTTCCAGGCAAGGATGAGTAACTTAGATGATAAACAGGAAATATTTAGCCAGTAAATACAATACTTAATATGTTGTACTATTTTTTATGCAAAAACATGTTGATATTTAAAATCCAGGTTTGTGTATATCTACAATTATTGTATAAATTATTTTTACTTTATAGAGCAATGGTTTGTTTATTTTATATTTTATTTAAACACATTATTGAAAATTTATTTTTGTGATTAGAATTTGATATGTTTTACATTTAAAAATCTTGTGGAATATAATAATAATAATCAAATGTGATACTGTGTTAAAATAGTTTTTCGGAAGTTATTACTTTTGAACTATAAAATCCAGCCTTGCAATATAAATATTTTATAAATTTGAAAATTAGTTTATCAAAATGCAATATCATGTTGTGTCTATATTTTATTAACTTTAAAATATTTAAAGTTATTTATGTTAATGAGTGACAGTAATTCATATTAATATTAAAAAAATTTAGTTTGAGTAGAATTGACCACACTTTGAAAACTAAAGGTGACTCACTACATTCTTCAGGTTAGTTTGCTAAAATTGTTTTTACAATAGACTTCATATTTTCTGAAGCATTAACTAACAATACAATATTCATGTAATTAAAGATTTTTTATTTTATATCCTTTTCAAAAATAAAGAATATTATTAGAAGCCTTTAATTCATCATTTTTTATTATTTTGTTAATGAAGTGCATGAATAGTCACTAATTTTTGTTGCATTTTAATGTGCATTAGTTGTTGAAGGAAAGTGTATCATGTTCAAAAACCAAATATTTATAACAAAATCCAAATGTGAACCCTATTATTATGCTTATAAACTTTTTAAATTACGCTCATAGGAAATTAATTGTATGAAAACAAGAAATTACTAACATGAAAATAATTTTTTCCATCTAAAATAATTTGTCATTGCCTAAATAAATAGTTGAAATCATAGGATTTATATTTATTTCCTTTGCAGTTTAAAAAAATGAAAGTTAGGTAAGAAATGTATTCCTAATTCAAATACTATGTCACTTAATATTTAAATTCAAAACTGATTTTTTTTCCACATTTAATTTGGCAAAATTCTTGTAAATATTTTTAAAATATTGCATGTAGTTTTAGTTTGTTTAGAAGAGATATGAAAAATTAGTTTCAATTTATTATCTCTTGAAGAAGCTAAATTTTTTATGCAGATTAATTTTAAATACAATATAACCTATCTTAATTTGGAATTGATGATAATAAAACTATTATTGTATTTATATATTACAATTAGAGAGAGAGATTAAAATGTAATGCAAATTGGAAAAAAAAAGTTCATTTTACATATAGGATGATTTTACTAATTCCTTTTTAATATTCTGAATGGTACATCTATATTTTATGCTTATTTTCATGCTGAAAAATTTAATGAATCCTATTTTTATAACTCTTTTAGTCAGTTTTGTAAATTTTTTTCATGCTTTGATGATGCAATTGCTTGAATTCTTCACATACTTATTGCAACTTTTACAAATGAAGATTTTCGTTCTTTTCTGTTTTCAGTGTTATTTATTTTTTTCTTTTTCAAGCTTTTGATTTTTATATTATAAATTTGTAGATATGCTGTAATTGATATAAAAATTATTATTTGATTTAGTTTTTTTTAAAGAAATTTATTATTAATGTAGCCAGTATTGACTATATACATGCCTCAAAATATTCACTCTTGGATTTCATTTATTTTTTGATTTATGTTTATTCATGTTTTTAATAATTAGAAGCAAAGTTTTTCCTTTCTGCTTTAACAAGCTATTAAAATAAAAATTATATAAATCAACAAGAAATGGACCTTGCTAATTAGCAGTGAGCACATTTGTTACACTTAATTTCAGTTTTGTCATAGTTTGAAACAAAACCTATATTTGTTATGTTGATAAAATATATTTGTGAGGATCTTGAACATTACTTTTTGTAAGATTTTTCATAGAAACATTGTGGATTGAATTTTCTAGGGTGTGAATTCAAATTATATTTGAACAAAGTAATAACACAATAAGTTAAAATCTTGGCGTCTATACTAGAATGTAATTTTCTCCATTAAATAATTTTTTAAAATTTTGCAGAAAATTAAATATCTCTTAAAATACCAATTTCTGTACAAAAACTCTCACAAATTAAGTTAATTATTTATTTTAGGTTTACCAGATCCCTTTTGTAAAGTTAGTGTTGATGGATCTGGTCAGTGCCATTCAACTGAGACCTGTAAAAACACATTAGATCCAAAATGGAATCAACATTATGATTTGTAAGTATTGATTTTGATATTCATGTTCTTACACAAAGGCATACATTATTGAGATAAATATAATGAAGGTATCCATTTATTTCTTGTATTTATCTCAAGGATGAGAAAGATATTTTCAGAACTAGGTCTTAATGCATTGTTAATTTGAATTATTTGATAAATGTTAATTTATTTATTTTTATAAGTATTTAAAATCTCACACTTGAATCAAATTTTGATGTGCAGAACATATATATATATATATATATATATATATATATATATATATATATATATATATATATATATATATATATATATATAGATTTTGGAAATAATTGAATTTTTCTAAAATTAAATCAAACACAAAACTCTTGGCAAGAAATGGATATTTCTGGAAACATCCATCACCTAAGCTCTAGGACCGATATTTAGCGAGATGGCCTAGAAGCTTCCAGAACCTTGGCGAAATTATAGATTGCTCCGCCAAGTCAGGTATAAATACCGCAGCGCAACATAGTTAGGCAGGTTTTGTACACACAGTCAGTTTTGTGAAGACTATTAGTCGTGACTGCTAGTTTAGAGAAGCTGTTCTCTGCCTGAGGTATTTGAGACTTGCGATTGGAAGCTGTTACTTATTGTATCCGACGAATTGTAGCTGTATAATTGTGATTATTACAGCTGGTATTTCTAGTGGAATTTTTTTTTTACAAATAAAAGTCTTTTGTTCATTGAGTAGTTGCTTTCTTCAACTCTCAATCCACACGAACCCCAAAGCTTGGTACAATATGTATACATTTCTCTTACTAACTATCAAGGAAAAGTCTTACTTGTCTCAAGCATACTTGACACCCTTGTTAAGACTGACTGATTATTGTGTTATTGAAGAATCAGTTCTAATTGGTATATTATGTGAGATAATGGAAATGCTGAAAAATGCTTTGGTAATTGCTATACTGTAATTTAAATGAGATCTTTAATAAGGTGATAAAAGTTTTGTTTGAGAAATTATACACTTCCCACCTAAAATGAATAAGATTGAGCTATATGAAGGTTCATAATAAAATATTTGTTCTATCTTTTTCAAGCAAGAGACTAACAATCGTTGGAATTGATTCAGAAATAATCTGAATTCACAAAAGTAATTACTTTCCTTAAATAATTTATTTAAAATTTATATATATAATAAAAGTTGAATTTTTTTGTTTGAGGTATAATGAAGGTATCCCTATCAATATTAATATCCCAATCAAGCACTATTAATATTCCAATCAAGCTTTTCAGGTAGTTTTTCCACTGCTTGAGTGTTGTTAGTCTAGAGAACTATTTGTGTAATTCCTCTAATTATGATTCAAGTGATACTTGTTAGTAATGTAACAGTATATCTCATTACTTATGTCTCTTGATATAATACAACAATCAAAATTCTATTTCTCAACATTCTAAGGCTCATTATAGATCAGTAATGTTATGTTGATATCTCCCTGTGATTAGCATGGTATCTATGCTTAATTTAATTGAATATTTAAAATACTATTTGGAGTACTATATTGGACTTTTCTTGTGTGACTGATCTGAAAATGCATTTGCATTGTTTGTTGTCAGAAATATCTCAGGATTTCAATATAAATTGTTTATCAACTTCACATGAAATCTTGCACATCAGATTTGGCAGTAAAAAGAAGTGTGATCTAACTCTAGAAGTACCCTTACATTTGTAAACTATACAGTAATGAATTGTGTACTTTTGATTCAAAAGTTTTAATTAATTATTTATGATACCAAGACTAGAATTTATGCTCAATTATAATTACATGGCACTTCAAATTTCAAGAATGAGCAGACTAAATTTTTTTGAAATAGATATAAATCATTTCAAACCAAAAATACATAAATGTATTTACTAAAATATTGACAGATAATTCATTTTTTCAATTGCATTTTTGAATTTTTAAATTAGCCTTTATTATGTTTCAATTATACCTGTAAAACATAAAAACAGTTAAGGCTTAAATTTATAAACATGTATATTTATAAATCTTCGACCCAAAAATTATCGTTTGCTTATATCATAAGTTTTATAACTGTAGCTATTTTCTTAATTTATATAACTATGTTTTCTTAATGTATATTTATTAAATTGTTTTTAATTTTGCTGAGATTTATTGATTTTTTTTTTTTTTTTTAGATATATTGGAAACAATGATTCTATAACAATCAGTGTATGGAATTATAAGAAAATTCACAAAAAACAGGGAGCTGGATTTCTTGGTTGTGTCCGAATTATGACAAAATCCATTCAGCAACTCAAGGATACTGGCTGTTAGTATATTTTTAACTGTTATTTATCATTTGCTGATTTTGTATAATTTACTTTAAAATAAGTTATGTAATAATTAAGTCTTTGTGTTATGTATTTTTCACAAATTGTCAAATTTTTTAAACATTGAGTATAATACACAAAACAAATTAAAATCATTAATAAATAAATAAATATTGATTACATTTCCTGTTATTTGTTTCAAAACCTTTTTTGTATTAAGGTTTTGTATTTATCAGATTTGATGTCAAGTTTTGCCGTAATGTAATATTTAAATGGCGGTGTTTTAAGGACTTACTAGAATCACACTTTCTATTCTTAGCATATTCATTTAATTTAGCAAAAAGAATCTTATTTAAAAGGGACTTTGTATTGGTGTTGTTCAAATTTTAAAATAAAATTTAAAAAAATTTAATTTGTTATTTCTTTTTTTTATAATTTAATTGAAGCTTAACTACTTAAGGCTTCTAAATATTTCAAGATATAGGTCATTGTTATGCTTCTATCGTAAACATTTAGATATGTTATCTGGGCAGAATAATTTATTCAGTGATTGTATGTTAAATTTTTTATTATCTAATATAAACCTAATTTAGTAAATAATATTTTAGTATAATAATTTTATAAATCCATATTTGTGGTAGGCTGAGATTAAATGTTCTAATTTTTTTTAAATGATTTTCTTACATTATCTTACAATTTAATAAAGTATCTATAATATCCATCTATTTAAAAGAATCAATTTGTTGTCTTTCTTTTGATTGAATCTAAAAACAATCCTTGACAGAGTGCCATTATATTACTATTTCACATTTTGTCTTTATAAAATTTGAAAAGGAATTACATAAAGCTCATTAATACAACCAATCAGATTTAGAATGTTTACTGAACACTACTTTAAAATATTCTAAACTTTATTTAGTCACACTAACTTTCAAATCATGATTAATAGTAACATTCTTTTAGAGTGTAATATAAAGTTTTGATTTTGGCATTTTCATGTCAAGAAAATAATACTCCTATGACGAAACAAAAAAACATTTCTTCTCTACCTCCTTACAAGAATGAGCGGATGTATTTCCATTTTAGTATTTTAAGATTTCACTGTGATTAATCGTTCTTTTGAGAGTAAATTACTTCTTCATGTCTGCGATTTTCGTGAACAAGTGAATGAGTTCACCATAATTACTATGCTTATCAGTAAGCAATAGACTATTTTCATGTAGATGATTTAAAATTTTTTAATGAAATATAAAATTTTAAATGAAATTTTTGTTAAGAAATTTATACTTTTCTCAGTTTTCGATTTTTTTTCTTTATTGTATATATATATGTATTACATAATTTTTCAAGAATATATGATGCTACAATATACTTCTAGATACTTCTTAGTTTATCACTTCAATATCTTTTATTTCATTAGAAATTTTTTAAAAATTTGTTTGGAATTTTTTTTAAATGTAAGTTTATTAGATTTTGATTTTGAGTTCAGAATAAATTTGAATGTTTCAATTAATTCTGATATAACATTTATTTATCCTAGAGAAATATTCTGAAATTATTTAAGAGAAATGAATTAAATAATATATTATATATATATATATATATATATTATACACACACACACACACACACACACATATATATATATATATATATATATATATATATATATATATATATATATATATACACTTGCATATCAATGCTGAATAAAAGCAATAAAATAAAAATTAGAGAATACCATATCAAACTTTAAATATTTAAATTAGAAAAAATTTGAACATTTCAAAAGATTCTGATATGACATTTGTCTGAGAAAAATATTCTGAAATAATTTAATTAATATTATAATTAAATTAATTCAAGAAATTAAGTAATTGTATATATAAATAATCTTGGAATAAAATGAAGAAGGGAGACTGATTTTGTATCTTTAATCTTTAAATATGTAAATTAGAACATTATTCTTTATATTGTTACATGCTTTCATTTTATTTCAATGTTATTTCTGATAAGGTTATACAGTTTGGTTAATAAAACCATTGCTTAAATGCTATGGCAGTTTCCATGATTTTGATAATTGTGTTCATTGGTCTTACATGTTAAAGTTTTAGTATGAATATTGCTCCAGTAGGGTGTTATAAAACCTGGTCATTGTTTACCACGTACATAGGTATCACCCTATGAACTTATTCTTGGTAGGAATATGTTAAACATTGAATACTTAGTAAATGGCTTAGAATCTCCAAGTATCACTTAGTGTTTCATTTAAGTTTGATATCAGTTGCAATAAAACTAAATTCTTATTTATAATTGTTGTAGATATTGTAGTATTCCTTAATGCATATGAGATGATAATCATTTCATTTATTTTTACTATACTAGAATTAAACACTTCTCATGTATTGTAAATAATACATTTTAAGGAGTTTTAATCTCCAGTCTTTCTTTTTATTTATTTTGTATAATATATTGTTTAAATATCAATTTTTTTTCTCTTTGTATTCATTTTATAATTACATCAATAGCTAATTTTTTGATAGAATTATAATTTTTTAACAACACAAATTTTAAAAGTGATTTCTGAAAAGTCAAAGATTTTTTCAAATTTTTATAATCTGTTATAATATTTATCAAAATTTATGTTGTTCTTTTAGTAAAGTCTAATATTTATCAAAAATCGCTAAATTTTTGATATATTTATTTATTAAAATTTTTTAATTTTATTAAATCAGTGAAAGAATATTTTCTTTATCAATCTGTTCAATGGAAGAATAATTCAAAAAATTTTTGTGTTCTAATCTATCAATACTATTCTATTTTGATTGATTTATTATGATTATTTTCTTATTTAATTTTTTTTTAAATTCTCAGACTAAATTTGAAATTTTGTGAAACATTTTTTTTGCCTTAGTAATGAAGTGAATATCCACAGATAGAACAAATTAAAATCTAACTAAACAGCAGCAATTAATATTATATATAGAGAGGAATTTTTGTAAATTGAAAACTAATCAGCTTCTTATATATATTGTCATCCAGGAAATTTTAATTCACTCATCACTATAATCAGCATTATTATTTTTAAAACTTTTATAATCATTTTTTTTCATAGGGCAAATTTTTATAATGTGTAGTCTTTAAAAGTTATTATCTAAACATATTGGAAAAGTCTTGAAATAAGTGCTTTACATTTTTTAAAAAAAAATTTCTGCACTTTCCTTTTTTTTTTTTTCTTCTAAAGTTTTTTTAAACTTCTTTCCAACTGTACAACTATTCAATATAAAAGAATTGATCTCTCTTGGCTGCTTAATGGAAATTTGATAGGGGGAAAGTCAAGTGCTCACAAAGGGGAAGGACATGGCATAACTGCTTACCATAGTCATGTTCTTAGACACTCGCTTTCCTTATACCACTGTTGCAGTGTTGGAAGAAAAAAGTTAAATGAAGATAGCTTTTGTGAGTGAAAATCATCTTTATACTGTAAACAGTTTACAAAAGTAACTAAATTTTCTAGAGCATTCTGAAATATGTGGTGTGTAATTTAATTTTAAAGTAATAATTTTATGCATCAGTATGTTTATTTATAATTATAAAAATATAATTTTTTAATATTTATATATTAAATAATTTTGCCTCATTTTTTGTGCTATTTTGTAAAAATTATTTACAATTGTCAATTATGTTACTGTTTATGTAAATGGATTTTAAAGAATGCCTCAGACAAAAGAATTTTTATATAACTAAATTATTGGTATAAGAATTATAGTATTAAAAATGGTTTCTATAATAAGATATCCTTGGGATATGTTTTAAATTTGTGCTTATGTAGTTTTTCCATTTTCTTTTACAAAAAAGTTATGTTAGTTATATTAATGTAATTCATATTTGATTTATTCTGTGAAAATATTGAAGTATATTAAAAAATTTAAATAAATTGTGATATTTGAAGTGAAGTTTAATGTTTGTTATATGATATTGGTATTTTTGTGTATTTATAATAAATAAAATTACAAAGAGGGCAACCTGACTTAATACTATTAAATAGCTCCACAATTTTTGTTTATTGCTTCCAAAACTTGTTAATGTATATTTATTTATCTTTATTTATATATTTATTTTTTTGCAACTGCGTCATAAAATGTGCATGTTTTAATATAGGATTAAACTTGATATTTTAAATCTTAGGGATATTATCACATAAATCAGATTTAAAGTATTATGTAAAAATTAAATTATATTAGCTTATTATTAATCTTTCTATTAGATCATAGATTGGATTTAGTTCGAGGACATGCTGATGATCCTGAGCCAGTCAAAGGTCAAATTGTTATTAGTCTTTTATCTCGAGATGGCCGTGGCTCTGGTAGTGTCAATGTAGTCATGGACCGATTAGGTAATCTTGCTTTGTCCCCTGATGAACTTCCAGAAGGGTGAGTATGTTTTCAATATGTATTTAAATATTTTTACCAATTTCAAGTAGTAATTTTGCATGATTACTTACTACTAAGCATTGTATGATTACTTAAAGATGTATGCCTACTAATTTATTTTCAAACTTTCTTCTTGATGATAACTTCACTTGAAATATGTCAAGGAATTTGAATTTTTTTTATTTTAATAAAATTATTGGTATTTCTTTTAGTTATGAAATTATTGATATTTCTTTTTGTCTTTTCCCTAAAATATTTTATTATAATAACTGTATTGGAGTTACTGCAAATATATTTGTAAACAATTGAAAATTTATTTCTAGTGTATTCTAAGTTATATATTTTATGTATTCCAATTTCATAGCTGCCAACTCTACTGATTTTATCGGGAAACTCTTGATTTTTCATCGCCGAGCTGGCAGCCGAATGGTTAGCGCTCTTGCCTTCGGTTCAACAGTTCGTGGGTTCGAATCCCACCTTGGCATGGATGTTTGTAGTGGTTCGGAATCCACTTTAAACCGTAGGTCCCGGTCTAATTAGCCCTCGTGTGCAAAAAATGACCGTTGAGCGACAAACAAACAAACAAACTTGATTTTTCATCATTTCTCCTGATTTCCCAATAATGTATGAATATCTACTGATTTTTGGCAGTTTCAGTTAAGAACTTAGAAACAGCCAGAACTTTGCCAGAGAAAAGTTTGTTGAGTTGTTTTAGTAGCTTGATTGCAGACTAATATAAAGATAATAGTATATTTATTTCTTTAAGTATGTTCTTTTGAATTTCGGACACAGTCTGTTCACCATGGGAGAATGACACTCTAACCACACTAAGCTGCCAAATTTCTTGTGAATTGGCAGTCACACAATTCAGATTCAATTCACGAGAGCTGACACCAGTTGCCTGTTTACATAGGCAGTTTAATTAAGAGGAATATTAATAGTTATTAGTAATTTAATTAGGAAAATATTTCGATCAAATGAAGTATTTGTCACTGAATTAAATTTATTTGTTAATGTATTTTATGTTTTTATGTAATTTTTATAAGTTTGATATTTATAAATTATACACCAGAATAGTAAATGTTGCCTTATAAAATAAATATTGGGACATAAACGTAGATATTCATTTTTTATATATAGTATATTATTTTATTTTTCATAGTTCCTTTATAAGATTGATGAATATTTTATTAAAATATTAAGATTAACATAAAATATGTTTCACATAAATCATTCTCAGAACGAATAATGTAAAGTGTAAAATTGTCTTTTTGTGGTTCTACCACTTTAAGCATCCTGTTTCAAGTAAAAATGTAGATAGTAGTGTCTTCTGATTTTTCTCCTTAAAATCTGTAGAATCTACTGATTTTTTATTCTTCATGGTTGGCAGGTGTGCAATTTACAGTCTTTACAAGATACATTTTATAATCTTTAAATATAACCTTATATTTTATCTACTGAACATTGATCATTTTGATTTTATTTAAAATAAAATGACTTAAAAAATTAGAAATAGCAAGTTTTAAGCTTTTTAAGCATATTTATTTAAAAAGTTAGCATTTCTATTAATTTTAACATCAGTTATCAAAAGAAATGTAGAAAACATATTGTGGAATAAATTTTTCAAATAAAAAATTAAAATTATTTTGTAAAATTTTAACATTTAATTTTAATGTTAATTTGTAATATGTGAAACATCTAGTTTTGTAAACTAAAAGTATTTCAATGAAATGGAAATTCTCAATTTTTTATAGTTGGGAAGAACGCAGAACAGCATCTGGGCGAGTATATTATGTGAATCACTTCACAAGATCTACTCAATGGGAAAAACCTACAAGGTATCTACGCAATATTATTGTTTGAAATTCTAAATTGAATGTCAACAATGTAATAGATATATTTAACAAGCAATTTTACTCCTAGTATAAGTATAGCTTGCCCATTTTTGAATCTTGTACCACAAACCCATCTAACCTAGCATTAATTTTCTCACTTTTGAGATTTAATTTTTTAAAGTTTTGAAAAGTATATTTTTTGTTGGAAAATATATTATAGTTAAATTTATTGTGAGAAATGGCTCACTTAAAAAAAAAAAATTAATATTTTTTTAAACACATTAAAATTTTGTCTATTTGTAAATTTACATGCATATTTGCAATCACAGATGTCTGAACTATATGCTGGTCGTATATTGTTTCCACATCTGTGGATTGTTTCCAATCTATTAATCTCACTCATTAAAAGTTTGACCAGATATTTTTTTAATGGAATGTAAACAAGTGTTTTGCCTCTTGATTTGAATTTCTAAAGTCTAAGATGATGTGCTGTTGCTGAATGATTAAATATATTCTTTGGAAAATATTTCTTAAAATGAGAATAAGATTTTCTATTGTTTCTTATACAGACATACAAACATCTCGTCAGTAGAGCATATTTATCACTGATTATTGACGAATCATATAACCTACTAATTCAAATATTTATACTATTTCATTATCGTTATATTGTAATATTTGGGTGTTTCATTTCTTTAATTAAATAAATTATTGTTATCAAGTATGTTTTATTTTCTAATATAAAAATTCCATCTGCTTGATCCCAAAGGATTCAGAAATAATAGTGTCTGGCAAAATAAGTTCTATGACATTTAAAATTTTATCATATGGTGTTAAATGTGTACAAAAAATTTTAATAAATGTGTATAACTATAATGAAATGTATTTTTACACAAGTTAAAAGAAATTTTTACTGTAGAAATTATTTATGTGCATATGATATGATTGTGTTTAAAAAATTAATGAAAATTATACCTACACATTCACATACAGAGTTTGAAGTCTTATGAAATTATCAAATTATATAAAAATCAATATTGTAATAATTTCTAAAACTAATTATGAAAGTGCTATAAGCTTAAAATATAATTGTACTAAATTTTTACATTGTTATTTAGTATATTTTATGAGTTTTGAAATTTGATATTAAACTTAAATTTATTATTTATTTGACCCTTTCATTTCATTTAATTTTCCCCATTTAGATTAGTTTTTTTTTCTCCCACTTTTTATGTAATAATTAATACAATTATTTAAGAGCAGATTTATATTCTTGTAAGGGATTTAATTAAATTTTGTCCATTTGAAACTTGATAATTCAGGCTTATAGCATAAATAAATAGTATCTTTTAAAAAATTTATTTTTAAAATGCGCAGGTGAAAATAACAAATGTTCCAAGTTTTTTTACTATTTGCTGATATTTAAAGAATAAATATTTTGTAGTAGAGTTGAAATTTATTGTGCTGTCCAGATTTCTTTTAATTCGTAATAAAGTATTATTATGTTCCTTAAATTTCTTGGATGTACTTGATAATAATGTCTTAAAACTAAGATCAGTGTAACCTAATATTAAAAAAAATGAAAAATTTTGATTGTGTGGTAATAACACATTTGGAATATCTCTTTAACTAAATGATGTGTTAGGTTTTGGAAACTTCTCATGAAAATAAACACAAATGAATGTTTTTTGTATTGCTGAAGTTTTATCTGTCCATTACCTGTGACTTATGTGTGTGGGATTTTTTTTATATTAATATGCAAACCTTTAAAATATAATATATTTCTAATTATTCATTTGCATCTTTGTATTTGTATATTGCAAACTCGGGAATGCTATAAATTTCTTTTTATTGCATAATGCAAAAATGAAATGTGTTTCAACATATTTCATTTAAAATTGTGAACTCATTTTTAATAAAATGTTTCCCTTTATATATGCTTAATTGAATAAAGTATGGTTTCAGTATTATAAGTTTAAAATGCAATTTTCTTTAATATTAAGTAATCTTTGAGTTTCTTCTGCAAAAGATGAATATTTCTCAACTTTATTTTTATAGAAAATGAATATTATTAAATATGGTTACTAAATATTTCAATCTTTAAGAGCACAATTTGTTTTATATGTTAGTATATATATATATATTTAAAATTTTTCTGCTTAGTTGCCAATTTTATCATTTTAATCTGAATTATTTTAGACTACAATTAATTTGCTTGTTCTTACTGTTATTTTCTTAATAATTTTGAAGTATTATGTATCTCTTAATACTTTCAAGCAGTGTTACTAAAAGTAAATTATTTACTATCTTTCAGAACTGCCTATGAATCTGAGCAAATGAATGGCCATAGTAACAATAATATCATCAGTAGTCGACCAAATAGTAGCCAAGTGTCTTGTAATGCCATTGCAAATAACATTGTGTCAAATTCTTCTAATACAAACTCTAATTCCAATTCTAATTATAATAATGTAAATTCTGTTAGTAATTCTGATAATACAAATGGTCTTAGTAATGGTGTTAGTAGTAGTGGACATTCAAGAAGAAGGTCCACGAGGCATCGGAATTATTTATCACGCAATCATCTTCATCAAGCTGTTGAGTTACCTGATGGCTATGGTCAGTATATTTAATTTTGCACATTTTTATTGTTATAAAAGTTATCGAAATGGAAAATGTGTGTTTCTATGGAACTAATTTTAAATGCATAAACATAATTTTCATTATCAAAAGACTACTATTGTTGGTATTTTGTTCTCTTCTATGTTATAAACAGAAGTTAAAATAAATAACAATCCAGCAAAGAAGAATAATTTAACAGTATCTGCTCCACTTTCAACTTTTCATTTAAATCTCACTCCACTTCAACTTTTTATAGCACAAAGAAATTTGCTTCAATTTCAAATCTAAAAACTCGTTATACAAAAAATTAAAAAACAAAAATCTCCCCCCCCCCCATGATAAAAACCTGTTAATATATATATATATATATATATATATATATATATATATTCCTTTCTGAAGCAGATAAGAAAATGGACTTCCTTCTCTACTTAAAAGACCATTTCCAAAAATTGAAAAGAAAATCAAATAAATCCTGACCTATATGACATTATTAACTTCATAAAAGTGTCACAGTTCTCAAAAAACATTAGGTTTTCTTTTTTAAGCATTTATGTCTTATTTTTGTGGCTTTCATAACTTTGCTTTAATACATTTATTGTTTTGAGTCATTAATCAATGTATTCTCAATTAGTTCCAATCCAATGATTTACTGAATCTTTTAATTTTATAAAAGTTTGCTTGGTTTTCAGCACAACTTATCCCATCTCAACATCCTATGCCAGTAAAATCAAATCATAGTGATACATTTTGTAATGTGACTCATCAAAGTATTTCTGTAATTTTAAATTATTTTAAGCTATTTTTCTAAAGTGTTATGTTTACTTTTATATAGATATTCTTTTGGAAATTATTGTAATTATTCCATGTAATTGCTTAAATAAGGGTTACTTTATTGATTTTACAACTTCATACTTTTTCTCATATTTCTGTCATTACTCCTGTCACAATTTATGTATTAATTATAAATTTTATTAAAATTTATCTAAAAAATAATGGAGGAAAAAAGAGATTGCATCATTCATTATATAAGATTAAAATATTATATATATTTTATTATGTATATAAACCCTTATAAGGAATGAATTATTTCCTGAGAAGTAAACTTTTCCCAAGCTTGTTTAAATATACATGAATGCATAATTATTATTAATTATTTATTGCACATGTCAGAGAAATCATATTTCAATAATTATAGAGTTTTGCAAGTAGTTTTTCTTACCTATTTTCTATCTGCTTTGATAAATCTCAAAGCATTTGCATACTAGAGTTCAGAGTTTGCAAAGATGTTGCTATGTGATTATTTGTTTTAACAGTATGTCCTTGAATACTTCATTAAAACTAAAATTCTTTGATAAAATCAGTAGTTCTAGAGTCGTTATATATGTATACATAAATATGGCCAGATTGCTTTTTAAGTGATTAAACTTAATTATCTCATTTAAAATTGCATTCTTTATAGAAATACAAAAATACTTTAGTTTCATTAACATTGTGTTTTTAAGATATTATTTCATATAATTAAGACAATTTTCTTAAATATTTAACAGTATAAATTAGAAAATTTTATAAACGTGGATTTAGCAGTTAATTACTGTCTTAAATTTTATCAGAAATTAGGACAACTCAGCAAGGCCAGGTTTATTTTTATCATGTTGCTACTGGTGTAAGTACGTGGCATGACCCAAGAGTTCCTAGAGATCTGGCAGGTATTAATGTTGATGACTTGGGGCCCCTTCCTGCAGGCTGGGAGATGAGACATACTCTTAATGGACGAGTTTACTATGTTGATCATAATAATAGGACCACTCAATTTACCGATCCTCGATTATCTAGTAGCTTAGCAGTACAGAATATGCTCAAGTAAGTAGATTTAAAATTTCTTTTTTAAAATACTTTACCACTAGTCATATTAATATACATTCTCTAAATAAAATTGGAAAAAAAAAATTTAGATTAACTGACTAATTTTCATCAAGCTCACTGTTGTACTACTTCATATTACTTTTCACATGTGAATCTTTATATCTATTAGGTAAACTTTTTTAAAAAAAGTACAATTTGTTTTTTGAAACAATGGGTCATCTCTGCTGTTATAAATTTTTTGATTGTCACTAAACATGAAATGAAAATATTGTTCATGATTAATTATTAAAATACACTTTTAGTGATTTGATAATGATATTCATCAGGGTTCGCACAACTCCTTGAAACTCCTCCAATTTCAAAAAAAATTTAAGGGCCCTTGAAATTCCTGGAATTTTGACTTGACTCCTTGAAAATCGTGAATTACTGCTGGAATTTTTTCTTACCTTCAGGCATTTATTTTTTTCTACAAAATATTATAATTTTTTTAATTAATTTTAATATTTTAAAATTTTTAATAAAATAGTCAAAAAACTTAATTTGGTATTAGTTTTTAATATAACCACTAGATGGCAGCATGATTGACATTAAATTTTTTTGTACTCATAATTGCTGACTTGTATAAACGTTTTAGGATCTGGTTGAGCTACAATAATTTCATGATAACTCAGTTTAGTAATATTTAAATTTATGTAAAGTGAAGTGAAGCATTGTGTGAAGTAATTACCAACCAAAAATTAATGTGTTGCACAATTAAGACCAGCGATTTTAATTGAATCTTTTTCCATTTACTGCTGTTTTCCTTGTATTGTATAAAATTCTTGTAAAAAAATTTACCATACGGTCACCCTTGGAGAAATTTTCAAAAAGTCGCCAAGGGTTATCGCATGGCGAATTTCGAGAATGGCTGAAATAGTGATAAATATTTCATACATTGTTGGTATCTAACAATATGCTCAACTAATTCTTCAAAATTTACAAAAAACACAGATTTATAGATTGCAAACATCAATGGTAAAATAATAAAGTTGATATGTTAAATTATTAACACAAAAAATTTTTTGCTTTAATTTTATATTAATGAATTTAAATCGGTAAGTATTCATGAAAAATTAAAAACAAATAGGGTTGTCAAAATACTAGTTTGCCAGGTTTCGAATAAAAATGTTCGCCAAATTTGGCGCCAAAAAAACGTGCCAAGGGTGACCATAGAATAAATCTGATCCAAAATTCTTTTAATATTAATATTTAAATCTAAAATTTTTGAGTTAAAACATATTTTTCATGATTCCCTTGATGAAAATTACACGCAATTCAATTGAATTGGGATAAATTTGTGTCCTTTTAATGATCAATGGATTCTTGAAATTATATCTAATAGTTGTATTTGTTTTGAGTAAGTGTATTTATATTTGAAAAGAAATTGTCATACACATCTTGAAATACTCAAAAAATTATTAAGCAGGAATCTGTTTTGGAAATGTCTAAAAACTATAAAATAACTCATTATTTTATACAATGTATAATCTAATATTATATAGAATGTTTATTATTTAAATAAAAAATTTGCTGTTATAGCTGTAAATTCATTGAAGGCTTTTGAAGTATTAATGACTTTAACTTAAATAAAAAATAGTCTCATTGATGTATGCAATTATTTATTTTTATTACTTACAGAAATGAATGCAAAATATTGCATGTACATAATTATATGCATATTTGGCTAAGAATAATTTTTAAAGTAAAATAAAAATTTATTTTACATGAATGTCTACCTCCTGTGGAAATTTTTGATTTGACTCCTGGAATTTGATTCTTGGAAATCTGTACAAATCCTGATTCATTATTTTCGTTTATAATAAATACAAATTTTCTTGAAAAATCTTTTCTTGTATATTTAAAAATCTAAGATTAACAGTACATATTTTTTTATCAGAATCAATAGAAAAGTCAAGAATTATTAAAAATCAGAAATTACCTCTGTAAGTAAAAGCATAAACATATGTAAAATTATTTTTATAATGTAAATTTTTATGATTTTAAAAATATTAAGTATTGTGTTTTAAAACTTCTATTTTTTATTAGATTTAAAATTCTTCCACACTCTTATTCTTGTACATTACATGGTAAATGTGAAGAAGTTTTATATGTGTTTTTTATTGCTGAATTAGCAGTTGCAAAATTTCTGAATGGACCATCATCTGAACAATTTGTGAATTCAGTTTCCATTTTTGTTTGAAAATTTTTAGCAACTCAGATAAATTAAATTCAGATAATTAAACTCAGATAAATTACTCTTTTAAATCATAAGTTTCAGTCGAATTGTCCTTGTAAAAGTTACTAAAATGATCAACAAACCAAACTTATATATATATATAAGTTTGGTTTGTTGATCATTTTAGTAACTTATATATATATATATTATTAAAAACAGTCAAGTTCTTATACTGTTCTGCCTTATAGCATATAAATTTTGAAAGAAAACTTGGAAAACAAATGTATAAATTACAATAAGCTAATATTGAAGCAATAAATTTACTACTCATAAGTTATCACACTTAATGATATGTTATTGCATTCTGTTATATAATACTGTTGGGATCAACTATGCTTTCTATTTTTCTATAAAGCTCAGCTGCCAGCTGAATATTTTGTACTCTGGCATTTAATTTAACAGTCTATTGGCACAATTCGACAATTATTTTAGACAATTATTTTTACAATTCGACACAACAATTATTTTAGTCTAGATTTTTATAATGGCTCATATTTCTTTTTAAACTGTTAAGTTTTGATCAAATTATAATATTTGTTTTTGTTTGAAAAAGTCATAGATGAGCGACAGGCAAATCAAAGTCTTAAATATTTTATTTTTCACTGCATTACCATTACAGTCATTGATATCAAATGTTTGCTTATATATTTCATTTAATTTTTTGATTTGTGTATATTGCACCATTACATGCTATTCTGAAGATATCTTGCCAATGTTGACAATAAATATTTAAATTACATATGTAATACTATGAAAGCAAGTTACAAAATACTGCTGCTTTTGTTTATTTATTATGTAAAAAAATTTTATTTAAAATTTAAATAAATTTGAAGAAATAACTTGTTTAGTGAAAATATTTATTTTGTGGATGCATTAACATAATTTTTCTTTTCTAGTACTAGGAGAAGCAATACAGTTGAAGATAGTAATGCTGTTTCCAATGGTAGAGTTACAGATTCTTCACCTGCAGCTCCACCTGTTAATAACAATCAGAGTGCCAATAGTGTAAACAATCAGCCCCCTCCTCTGCCTCCTTTACCTACTTTCCACACATCAATCCCACTTAGCTTAGAAATATCAGATGCCCCTTTCTCCAAGCAAAGAAGGGACTTAGTCCAAAAGTTGGCCTCTTTGCGCAGAGAATTGCATGCTTTGCAACCTCAATCTGGTCACTGTCGCCTTGAAGTTTCAAGAGAAGATATATTTGAGGTATTTTTTTGTCTAAAATTTTTTTTGTTAATAAATAATTGTATTTTTTGTAATCTTACTTTGACAATTTTCAAATAATTGTTTGGATAGTTTTAAATGTATGATTATTTAAATAGATGTATCATTTTTAATTCCTCGAAGCTTCAGAAAAGTTTTCTTTAAAAAGAGTTTATAACTTTTGTATTCATAATATTTGATTTAATAAATTAAAAATAATAGAATTCTCTTATTATTTTTCATGGTAATTCATTAATATTATATTCTATTTCCAGTTTATTTATTTTAATTTTTTGTTTAACTATTTCAATTATTTAATTTTCATGTGTATTCTGATATCTGGAATTTAGAATCTTAAGAAATTCCATGTCTATATTTCATTCTAGATACAAAAGCATTAAGTTTAGTGTTGGGAAAATTTTCTTATCAACAATATTTATTAATATTTTCTATATTTTGTTCATTATCATAATTGTGAAGTAATTCACTTATTTGTAACTATGCAAATAATTGTAAGTTAATTACTGAATACTAGAAGATGTCAAAGAAATGGTAGAAGTAATTCTGGGGTTACAATTATTTTAATAACTTCTTAGAAGTAGGAGTTAAAAATCTTCATTTTATATGATGGTTGTTCTGAATTCCCTTGAATTAAATTTCAATGCTTCTTTGATGAACTGATAGGAAAAAATTCTTTATTTGATTTGTATATTTTATGCTTGTTTTTATATGTTCTTTGTAAAAAAATGTCAGAATGAAATAATTTCTGCAGTATTAGAACGCTTATAAGCAAACTTATCTAAAATTTTAGTTTAAAGTAGTGCATAATAAAAATTATTGAAACCATTACATATCACTTTTGTGTGTTAAAATATAAAAGTTTTGTGCACATTCACAAGTAGTTATTAATTTTCTTTTACATCAATTGCTCAAACCCTTTAAGTTTTGCCAAAACATTTAAAATATGTTAATTGTTAAAATAAGTGTAGTTATACTTTTATAATAATTACAAGCTTACGCCTAGTTAATTATGAATATAATTGTTCAATTATTTGATTGAATGATTTAGAATATTATTGTTCATTGCTTGCCTGAATGTAATGAAAAATTTAGGAGAATTTTGTTTAAATAATGAATTTTCATTTCTTTTCATAAAATAAAAAAATAGTACTAATTTTTTTGTTGTAATTAGAAAAAGTTGTCTTAATTAATTTTTTTCTAATGACAAAAATATTAATAAATTATAGTTTTTTTTCATAATTTTATAAATTTATTAATTATTTAATTTTTTTATTATATTAAAATTTAAGTTTCTGAGGAATTTAAAAATATCACTGAATTTGTAATTTATTTAAAGAATAATTTTTTTGTGCTTCAAAGTTGAATATTTTTACTTTCTAATCTTATAGGAATCATATCGGTTAATAATGAAAATGCGGCCAAAAGATTTAAGAAAACGTCTTATGGTCAAATTTAAAGGTGAAGAGGGATTAGATTATGGTGGTGTTGCGAGGTAAGATTATATTTTATTAAATGCGCACCTTTTATAATAAATAAATTTAAAATTGATAAATTTTCTAAACTAATTTTTTCCTCTTTAGAGAATGGCTCTACTTACTGTCTCATGAAATGCTCAATCCTTATTATGGTTTATTTCAGTATACTAGAGATGATATTTACACATTACAAATCAACCATGATTCATCTGTCAATCCAGTAAGTTTTTAGATTAACTAAATGAGTATAAAATGAACTCTTTAATTTAAAACTTCCCATTCTTGTTTCATCACTGCCTTCATTTTTTTAACTAAAAAAAAACATTAATAGAAAAATGCGTGAATTTTTAAGAAGTGAATTTATTAATGTGAAATGGTATTGTTGCATAAATAATCCCACAATTTGTTTTATATTAGATGATATGCTTAAATGAGCAATGTGTGTGTGTTTCAAACTTTTGCTAAAAATAAGTTTTTTAAGAAATAAAATTTTACAACACTCAAATTCTTAAAATCAAGAATATTTTCATTGCTCCTTTTATAATTTAATATCAAAGAATGTGTACATTTTTAAGATTTTATTTAATGTGTTATTTTAACCTTATTTTATTCAAACTTTTCTATCACTTGAATTTTATTAAATTATTTTGAGTTATTACCTTTTATTTATAAGAGTGAATATCGATTTTATAATAAATTTTTTAATTATCCTTTGAAAAAAGTAGTGAATTTGAAAAAAATATTTTTTAACTGCACATCTCTTAGTATTTCACAAAATGTAAATTATTAATAAAGTTATTTCAAATAAAAATTCCTTTAAATCAATATTTAAAACATTACAATTATTACATGGAATATTTATAATTCAAAGAAAATATTTACTTCACTTTTTTATATTTCTATTTATTTATATATATTATTACATTTACAGCACTTTTATTTTCAAAACTGTATAATGTGCTCCTTCGTGTAATTTATCAGGCCAGTTTTTTAGTTACTTTTTAATCAAAACAAAATACCTAGCTTTTTTATGTATTTATAAACAACTATTAATTTTATTTTTAAAGGAGCATCTGTCTTATTTCCATTTTGTTGGGAGGGTTATTGGCCTTGCAGTTTTCCATGGTCATTATATTGATGGAGGATTTACATTACCATTTTACAAAATGCTTTTGAATAAACCAATTACTTTAGAAGATATTGAAGCTGTTGATCCAGAATTACAAAGAAGTCTGAAATGGATGCTGTAAGCTTTCCTAATCTTTTAATTAATATAGTTTTTTTTAATTAATCTAACATTAACTTAACACAATTGAAATTTACATGTGAACATTTTCCTACAAACCTCTTGCACAAAGCATACTAATTGGGAAACACTATTTTTATATTATGCAATGATTTGGTGTAAATTCTTCAATTACTGCATTTCCTATAAATAATTAGATGAGCTCCTAATATGCTTCTGGTTACAGAGCTACAAACATTGTTACAAGGAATCTAGATTTTTGTAATTTGCATTGCAAGCACTTAAATCGTGAGAATGTTCAAAAATTTATCTTCGTTACTATCAGCAACTTGAAAAGGTGTTGCAAATAGTTCGACATTTTAAACTGAAATAGGTGATCTAATTTTTATGTTCCTTTTAGAAAACTGAGAAAGAAATACTGTTATAGTATAACATTCATTTATATTTTAAGAGTTATTTCTTTGCTTTAAACAAATTACTATATGAGTGAAATAACCAATAAATTTAATTCCCAGCTGTAGTATGAATGTTTATAATTGCTCAGATTTTAGTTTTAATTGTAAATCAGTGTTAAATCAAATTGTTGTGTACAAAAGTTACCTATAGAGCTAGAAACAAAACAGGCCTAAAAAAGAAATTTTTGATAAACAAAGCTTGTTTAATATTTTGCAATCTTTTACTATAGAAATTCTTAAGATATTTATTTCATACAATTTTATTGTATTGTATTCACAAAATCAGGACTTATTTATGTTACTGTGAAAAATTGAAATTGGGAAATATTACCATTCACCAGTTAATGTTAATATATACTAAGTGTGTCACACAGTGAAAAATCAAATATTACTATCAAAAGAGCGATTATGTTCTAGCACATTTGACATATAATTAATGTATGCTGACAAATATCAAAATCTCTGATTAAAGTCTAAAAGAGAATCTAAAGTCAACAGAAAGGATATCTTTTATTCTGCTGCAGTTGAAGTTAAGTGACTTGTATTTGTTACACTCTTAAATATTGTTGATGTCAGCCTTATGTAAAATTTTATTGTATATGCTAAGTTTTTTTAAAAATTTTAATTTCTGATTCAATATTTTAATTCAATTTAAATACTCTAAAAAATCATGTTTTCTTTCTTTCTTTCTTTTTTAATGTTAAGCGTTTTCATTGCAAATAAACAAGAGGACAGTTTTTTATTGTGCTCACCTTTGTATTATAAACAAAAAAGTTTTGACATTTAAAAAAATTAATGGTGGAAAGTAATTATGTCATTAAAACTAGGAGAAACAAATATACAGTATTATATTACCAATGATTAATTGTTCAGTTGTAGCACCCCTCTCCCAACATTCATACCCTCTACTGCTTTGCAGTAAAACTCTTCAGTAAGTACCCAAGACTCAGCAGCAAATGCCCCACCTCTTTATTTGCCATTATAAAATTTGTTTTAATGCTAATCTGTGTTGTAGGTAGATTCAAAAATAAAATTATTTCTACCTTGAACCCTTTGGCCCTTTATTTCTTAAATACTTGGCTAGATCCACATATATAGTATATTATTTAGGATTCATACTCAAATAGAACACAAAATAGAAAATACGTTTAAAGATTTGCGTATTAAATAAATATTAATATTAAATCGTAATGTTTAATTGAAATTTATGTAAGCATTGTCAGTTGAAACTTAGTACACATAGCATAATATTGTAATGAAACCAATAAACGAAACAATCCCAGGCTGCCCTTTAAATCTACTATTCTTTTCTAACTCTCTCAGAGTTAATCCTTAATAAGTTATGTTCATCTCATAAATGTTTTGCTGTGTGATTAATATATAGAAAAAAAGGCAAGACTGCTGTGAAAAATGGAAAAAATGCAAATCCATAAACAAGTGTTGAATGCTGACATTTGTTGGTATAAGTCCAAAATAATCTTTAACAAGTATTTTAGCCATATCAAACAACTACGCAAATGCTGATATTTACTGGAAAATGTTGGTATTTTCCAGATTTTGGTCTTTTACAGTAGCAAATGCACAATGCATGTAAACTGCTTTTCTAAGAAGGAACTTAGAATTTTTGTTTCTGTTATACCTATGTGTTAGCTGTAATTTTAAAAATATTTTCTTGTGTACATTGTGTATAATATTCCTCGTATGTTTTCTTTAATAAAAATTAATTATTGATTTTGTTTATATTCTTAATTAACGATTTCTATCAATTTTATCTTAATTTTAAGAGTTGTAAAATGTTTTCCAGATGCAAGCAAATTATCAATAACTATCAATATGAAATAAATTATCAAATTTATAATTTAGTACTTTAACCTAAAAATATATTTCTTATGAGAAATACACAATTTATATATTTCTCATTAAAAAGGTTTTGATATATTGCATTTCCAACTATTGAATGATTTTTTGTGATAAATATTTATAAATTGTGATTTAAGATTAATTTTAACTATATAAACTATTTACGACTTTATTAAAATTAAAAAGTTACAAATTTGTTAAATTACAAAAGCAGTTGGTAACTGACAGCCAACGCTCGTCTTAAAATAAATGTATATTAAATCATCTTATCTTTAATACAAAAGAATTTATTCTTAATTTACAGATGCTTAATGAAAATTACAAAACAGTTTGGAAACAATTAACTTAAAAATTCTAGATGTTTTAAATCAAACATAGTATTTTGTAGAAAATAACTATTTTTTAAATTTGTAAAAAGTCAATAAAAATATTGAATTTACCATTCTTTGTAGCAAAATCTTAGTAACCATTTAAAATTTTCTTTCAATTTTATTAATAAAAATTTTACATTATTTAATTTATTTAACAAAATTAATTGTTTGCATAGAGATTTGTTTTAATTCACGTAATGTTTTTGAAATATATTGAAATAATGTTTAAATATAGATAATATAATGTTAAATAGTTTTAAGTATAAAAATTGGGTACACACATGCATATTCTTTCACATGTACTCGATGAAATTTTTTTTATTATTATTTTATCAAAATGCTTTGTCTCTCTTTTTTCTTATTCTTTATTTGCATATAAATTTTAATGCTGTATTTTTTTGAACTATTGTTGATATAACAAATAAAAAGTTATTCCATTATTTGCTCGTAAATGTGCATAGTACTAATATCAGTGTTTCATATTTAATAAATCTTAATCATTCAGTTTTTTTTTAAATTAATGTTTTCATTTTTGTTCATTCAATTTCAGAGACAACAATATAAGTTCAGTAATTGATACAACATTTTCTGTGGAGCATGATGCATTTGGTCAATTACAAGTTCATGAATTGAAGCCAAATGGTCGAGAAATACCAGTTACTGATGAAAACAAGCGTGAATATGTTAGGTAAGGCATTTTATGCTTAAAAGATATTAGTAAATACATAAATTGAATTTTTTTTATCTATTTTAAATTTTTATAGTGTGTGTCTGCAATATCTTGATAATTAATCATTTATTTCAGAATTATTGAGAACTTTTTAAAATCTCTTAGGACACATATATGATTACATACTTAGATTTTCAAGCAAAAATTATTAATCAAACTTCCATCTGAAATTTGTAGTTTCTATTGTAATCTTATTTTGAAACTGATGTTTCTAACAACATTGCTTTGATTATAACCAGAAACTTTTTTTCAAAATTAGACTTTCATTAAATCAATAAAATTTAGCAAATTTATCTGGCTCAAAAGTGTCTGTTTTTCTTTAATTTATGTAATATAACTGATGAAGTATATAACTATAACTGTGATCAGTATAATTAATAATTTATATTATATAGTCTTAATTCTTTTTATTTACCAAATGTGAGCAAGTTTAATTTATGTAATTATTGTAATATTTCTTAATGAAATTGTTAGATTAAAAATTTTTTTACTCTTTATTATATATATATATATATATTAAAAATATTTTATAATTGAAGCTGTAACATCAAAAATGGGAAAAAATATGTTAGACATATAGATTTTATTTGCTACCTTTTTGATGAATTATTTTATAAATGACTAAGTGTATTTGCTTAATGTTTGATCTTGCATAACAATATTTTTTCAGTTAATTTATGCACTATTCTTTTTAACATGTGACATTAAGTATCTCCCCTATATATCAAATTTCTGAGTGGTCTTGTATTAATTATTTTTCTCTCAGATTGTAAGAATGCCCATTAAATTATACTTTATAAAAAGTAAAGTAGTATTACTTTTAAGTAAAATTTATATTATAAATTTTATATTTAAATATATACTTTATATATAAAATTTATAATATAAATTTTACTTTATAAAAATGTAAAGTGGATCTAACATTAAATTTACATTAATCTATTTTGCAGGTTATATGTTAATTATAGATTCATGAGGGGCATTGAACAGCAATTTTTATCATTAATGAAAGGTTTTAATGAATTAATACCACAGCATTTACTAAAATCATTTGATGAAAAAGAGCTTGAGGTAAGTATTTTAGACATACTTTTTACTATTCTTTTTTCAACACTTTGATTGAGGTTGTTCAAATATTTCTGCACACACTTCAGTAATTTTTTTAAATTCATTTTCTTTCTATGTTGAAATTAGTTAGTATATAGTGGTAGTGTTTTATGTTCCCAAAACGTAGGCTTGAGTCTCAGGCTGGACATTGTCGACTCAGCTTTTTAAATCTTCGATGGGTTGTTAAAACTGAGTTCCTAGTGTTCTTGAGAGTTAAATATTTTGTGTTTCATGTAAGGCTGTCTATCTAACTGGGTCATATGCTTTGCACTCCAGAACCCTCAGTCATGATAACTGATATGGGTACTGTAGGTCATATGATGTAGGCATATATTATGTAAGCAAAAACAAATACCTCATCATATAATTACATAAAGAATTTTGATTATTCCTTTTATCTTTTTTAGTGTATCAGTAAATGTTTTTTTACAATAGATATAAATTGTGGCTCATTTATTTTCATAAGACTGCAGCAAAATATCCGAAATATTTTTAAAAAAATTACAAATTTCAAATTGTCATGCAGTTTTTCTGCATAATATTATTCAATTAGAAATAATTGTTGTTAATAATGATTATAAGGTATAATAATTATATAATATTAGTGAAATTTGATTAAGAATGATTAATACTACACTGTAAGCACATTTATTTGAAGTAATCATAATGAAAATAGTTCAATAATCTTAATATAGAACATACTGATTTCAAATATACATAAAACAAAATTGAAACAATAAATCAGTGATCATTAGAAGGGCCCAAATTTTTTTTCAGGGCTCTTGAAACTCCTGGAAATTTGACTTACCTTGATGCATTCATTTATTTTTAGAAAATATTGTAATTTGAGTTTTATGTTTTAATATTTTAAAATTTTCAGTGGCATTGTCTAAAACCTAATCCAGTATTAGTTCTTACTGTTATCATTATATTTATTAATATTAGATTGTTTTATTCTTAAGTTATTAATTATTTAAATTAATTAATCAGAATCTCTCTATTGAAGATGTTTGAAAACTTTAAAATTATCCTTTATTTTATACAATATATAATCCAGTTATATAAAAAATATTGATTATTTAAATAAAACATGTTATAGTTATTAATTCATGAAGGCCTTTGAAGAAATCATTGAATATAATTCAAAAATAAAAAAAAATATTCTCGTCAATTTTTGCAATAATTTATTTCTATTATTTACAAATATAATTGAAAAATGTTGCATGTTTATAATATGTATATTTGTTCAAGAAGACTTTTTTTTAAATGAAGTAAAAAAAACTATTTAATGTGAATCTCTAACTCCTGGAAATTTTTTATTTGTCTTTTGTAAAATTCCTGGAATTTGATTCTTATAAATTTGTACAAACCCTGTCAATAACAAAATTGAGTTGCATGCCTATCCTGAAAAAAAAGGAACAAATCAACACATATTTTAGCTATTTAAAAACTAATGTAATATTTCTTTATTCTGCCCATATTATATTTAATGTAAGTTAAAGTAATTTCATTTATCTAAATTTCAGAAAACTTTTTTAAATTTCTGAAAGATTTAAGAAAAAGTAGTGCAAATTAACCTATTGATGAATATGTTAGATAAAAATTTGAAAACTCTTTATAATAATGGAAAGACTTAAATTATTATTTTGATGACTCTCGTCACATATTGAGATTTTTAAAAGTGACACTCACTTTTTATAATTTATATAAAATAGTAAAGAACTTTCAAATTAACACAGAGGAAAAGTATTTTAGTGGTTGAAAATTTTTGAAAATGCTGTACAACAATGGAAGGACAGATTATCATTTGTACAGTAGCAGAAATAGAAAACACACTTTTAAAATGAATTTTTTTTTTAGATAATTTATACTTTGTTTAGAAAAAGTGGGAAGTCTTGAAGCCATAATCACTCTTTTCTCAAATGCACTACTAATATTCAAGTGATATGTGTGAAAATGTTTCTTACAATAAACAAATGAGATTTTTCCTGGAGGAAAATATTAATTTTATGAATAGATTATTAAACTTTGCACTGATTTCACTATCAAAAATTTAATAGAAATATTCTTATAAAACGTAAAATGTATATTCAATTTTTAAAACGAAATCAAATTTTAAAAGAAAGCAGTGAGCAACTTCCTAATTATTATACATTATTTTTTCTTGGGTAATTTTACAATTAAAATAGTCAATGCAAATTTATTATTCCTAAGAAGTATTGTTCTTTATTTATCAACTTGAGCTATAAATTGAAAATAAGAATAATTCCTTTGTTATAGATATTATAAAGAATTCTGAGTCAGCAATTTTATTTAACTTGGTGTTTAAAGCTGTATTTCATTAAATTTTTAATAAATATGATTGGGAATCCAGTCTTCTTCCTTTTCAGTAAAAACAAGCTTCCTTCTGATAATTACTTAGTCCTTAAACTCCCTGTTGCTTAAAATATATAATATTTCATCTTAATTAATTTTAATGTATATTTAAATTGTTTTCCAATTTTTTAAATACCATTCCTAACTATATACATTAATTAGATTAATTAGTTTTAATACGTTTATAATTTATTGCTTTTAATACACTTACATGTACACATGTTTATTATTCATACATAAACTTTAGGCTTTTTAAATACATTTTTTGTTTAGAAAATAAAATTTATTGTAATTTTAAATTTGTTTTATGTTTTATTCAATACATTCTTATTGAAAATGTGTGAACTGGTATTTAAATAAAATGAAGTGTTTTTTTTTTTTTTTTTTCATTTATTGTTTTGGGAGGTTTTTCTGCTTGTATGCAGACAAATTTACTTATGTATTTAGTCTCGCAAATTTCTCACATGTTTTGTTTGATATCTTATTTTTGTTTTATTTTTAAAATACTTGGAAAGTGAATATATTAGTGTTGTAAACTTGTTTAAAAAATATTTTGGCTGCATTAAAATGTTTTTTATTTGCTTATCTTAAGTTTATTATTTTATTAAATTTACAGTATTGTTATAAAAAATTGAGTAGTGCATTATATCTAACTATATTTTCCTTATATTGAATGATTGTTTTCCTCTTAGATTAATACTTAAATATTGTAATTTATATTGTTGCTAAGATTGGAAAATATGAAGTGTAGCTGACAGATTAAAACAATTGAACTGGTGATATGATTATGTTTGATTAATCTGTATTATAATAAAACTAATTTATAAATTTGCGAAAAATTTTTTTTTATAAAATTTTCTCGTTTAAAAAAAAGTTACTCAACTGTCATAGCATTAAATTTTTAATTATTTCTTGTACGAATTTAATAATACATCTGCTTATGTTCAATTTTTAGTTAAAAGCACTCATTATAAACAAAATCATATAAGAAATCTTTTATGCTGAACTATTTATGATAATTTACTATCACATATTATCTTAAGATTATTTCATATTGAAAGTGATTACTTAAATTGTTATATATTTATGTTTGATTTTTATTGTTTGTACATTTTTGTGTTATTATATTGTGAATGTCTAAACTTTGAGAAGGAATATAATTATTCACAAATTTCTGTGTAAAATCTCATGTTTTTGATTTTGTGTGATCAAATATCTTTGATTTAAGCTATCTAATATAGCCTGAAATAAATGTTTAATCTAGTTAGAAAAAGAAAAAAAATTTTCTCTCTAAATATATGCTTAAAAAATTATTCCAACTTATAAGGGTAATTATTGATCAAAATATTTACTCAAAGGAATCCTTGGAATTATCACTTAAATAAAAAAGCAATAAACTTACACATTCTCTTGAAATACAATTGATAAATTTATAGAGAAACATTATAAAAAGGTAATTTAAGAATATTAGACGTAGAGAATACATTTTAAGTTATTTAGAATATGTAGATTGATATTTAGAGTAAAATAATGAAAATTATTTTTTCTTTGAAAATTAAAAATCATGTTTATATGATACTTTTTTAAAACAGATTTCTTATTTTTTAATTAAAAGACATTAGATTTAAATGAACACATAAGTCTGCATAATTATTAAATTCTATTCTGTTCTTTTAAATTTAACATATGTTTCACTGAATGTTAACTGTTTCATTTTTCTTTAGCTTGTTATTGGTGGATTAGGAAAAATTGACTTAGAAGACTGGAAACTTAATACAAGATTAAAACATTGTAATCCAGATTCTAATATTGTAAAATGGTTTTGGAAAGCTGTTGACAGCTACAGTGAAGAGCAGAGAGCCCGCCTTCTTCAGTTTGTTACTGGAAGTTCACGAGTGCCTCTTCAAGGATTTAAAGCTTTACAAGGTACATTCAAATTAAATAATTCTTATTTACTATTATTCAGCTCAGTCAATGTTATTAAAAGTTTTGCATTTTAGAATTGATTATTTTTAATCAATTATGTATTTCGATTTCTAAATTTTGATACTGTAAATTCTCAAGAATAATCTTTCACATTTTTTGTTGTAATAAATTTACTAATATTGAAATTTTATATGCATATTTTATATATATATATATATATATATATATATATATATATATAGGAAGTATTAAAATATTTTGTAATAATTTTGATGAAGATTAATAAAATTATATATTTTTATAAATGGATCATGTATACAAGTTATCAGTTAATTAGCTACACATGTCAATGCATTGATGAATTAAATTTAGTTGTCTAATAATTGTGAAAAATTTAATCTTCCCTTTCTTTTTAAATCTTGGAATCCATAAAATAACATCAATGGAAATAATTCAGATTATGATAGGTCTTTTAAATTTTTCACAAAAGAAGAATACACAAAAATCCCCAACTAAAAAGAATACTTTTTTAATAAAGTGTTAAAATGTAATATTTTTCACCCCATAAATCAAGATAATTTTTTACGCTTGTAAGGCGAAATATAAAATTCCTATGTTGAATTAACCATCTGTTGATTAAAGAAATTAATGACTCCAATTGCTATATGAAAGGGTTGTTAAAGGGGAAATTAATTTTTGTCTTTATTTGAAATAGGATTCAATTTACAAATATTTTTTTTTTCCTTAAATACAAAAAAAATCTGAAAATTAATTTTTTATATAAATTGAAATTGAGAAAAATTATTGCAAATAATATAATTTTTGCAAATAGACTTAGAGTTTTATAAATTTGGGTGTTTATTACTGAATTTTTAAATGAATAAGTTTTTGTAAAGTATTGAGTAATATCGTTTAAAAATTATAAAAAAAGAGCTTGAAAATTTTCTCAAACTCTAAATATAATTTGTTGGCGATTTAAATGATTGTTTTTCAATATTTTTTATATGAATAATGAATCTTAGTTCTGCTGCATATTAGGTTCAGACTATTTTTTGAAATACTGTTATAGACATAGGTTTATATTTTAATTCAAATGTATGTATTATTAAACACAAAAAAAATTGTGTACTTGTAATATTGAAAACATGAATTGTTTATTTTCACCATTTAGAAATAAATTTTGAAAATCATAATGTCTATATATATATACTTACTTACAACAAATCCAATAAATTTTAAAACCCTTATTTCATGGAACTCTTATCTCATTCATTGTAACTTTTTTTTTATGAAAATGTTAAAGGTATAGATGTCTAATTAATTCAAAGTTTTCATAAATGATTATTTAATTGTTCTTTTTTGTGACAGGTAAATTTTTTTTTAGAAAATTTTCTTACTTTACAATTTTTAAAGTACCTTTTATGAAAAATTTACTTATATAATGTTAAACAGAATAATTTTAAACTCAAATTTAACATAATTGATTATGAATGAACTGTTATATGTTTATTATAAAACAAACTATTTATTAGCAATATTTAATTTCATAGGTTCTACTGGTGCTGCTGGACCAAGATTATTTACTGTTCATTTAATAGATGCTAACACAGATAATCTTCCCAAAGCTCATACATGGTAATTATTATTTGATCAGGATATTTTAGAAAAAAGTTTGTCATGTTTTTAGATCCTGCTTATAATAAAATTTTTCTTGAAGAATTTTTAATATATAATAATTGTGTTTTTATGTCCTGGTTTAACTGGGTAGACCTTAATCATCATAGATCATTGTCATCAATTCCAATCTAATCTTGAAGGCTGTTTTCTTCAGCTACTCGCACCTGGGAGCAAGTTGAAAGAGTTGTAGTAAACCTGGGAAAAGTTTAAGGAAAAGCAGTATAATTATTGTACAAATAATAATTGTGTTTGAAAGGTATCAACTGCAGTTTTTTCATATATTTGTTTGGGCGAAAGTATCTTCTTTGATTTTTTGAATTAGTTTTGGTGTTTCTGCCGTGCATTAGCAACCCAGTAAATCATATTTTTTTAATCATGTAAAGTTTTCTTTGATGGGTGTATCCAATCTTCTGACCAAAGCTCTTGCCTTCGGGTCAACAGTTTGTAGGTTCGAATCCCACCTTGGGAATGGAGGTTTTTAGTGGTTTGGAATCCACTTTAAACCATAGGTCCAGGTCTAATTAGCTCTCATGTGCAAAAAATGTCCTTTGAGCAAGAAACAAACAAACCTGACCAAAGCTCGTAAGAACATTCTATGATAGTAGAGTTTATGGACCGACGAATAGCACAGAATAGCAAACTGGAAAAGTGGAGTCACATTGGGCAGCAGAAAAATAGCTTTTATTAAGATTTTGTTGGAGGGATATAACAGAACATTGTTAATCAAAAACAAGACTTGATTAAACAAGCTATTTGCTTCATTGAATTTTGAAACTGAAAGAATAAACTACATTTCAAACCATTTTTAAAATAGATCTCAATATATATATATATATATATTACCTTTATATTTAATAAATTGGTTAAGTTTCCATATTTACATAGGGCTAAATATGGCAACTTAAATCATTTATTTGCAGCTGTACTACAAGCAATGATTGTATTTGACTGATATTCCTTATTCATATTGAATCCTGAAGTAGACGATTTTTCTTTGGAAGTATAACTCTTTTGATATTGAGTCCAGATTTGTCTACATTATACAGCTGCTAAAGGAAATAGTTTTCTTTTGAAATCAACAAGCTTTTGTAACTATTCTTCTGTGACAGTATGTGCTGATAATTTTTCTTTAGTAACTGGCAACTGCTAAACTCCTTACTCTTTTTTCAGTGATCTATTTGCTGCTATCTGTAAATGCAAAATCACTATTCATTGCCTTGTTCAGATGTAAAGTTTTTTCTTGAATCATTGGGCTGCTGATAGGAGTGCATGTCTGTCTTTCTTGGGTAACCAACAAAAATGTAGATTTGTTAAGTTTGTCTTGAACATAAACTGTGTTAAATTGTAATGTTAGTCAATTTTTTTATCACTTGTCACCAATTTTTTTTTATCATTCTTCAAGTTAAATATCTCCACCTGTATTGGTATTGTATGCTTTACTGACATTTTATTACACAATCTGCTATGAACAGTTAATAAGTTTACTATAGATGGAACAGTACAAGATTGATCAATTGGTATACAACAGCATTCAACGAAAAACTAGGTTGCACTGATTTGTGTTGTTCTGTATTTTTAATTTGTTACTATGCAAAAGTTGGCTAGATCACGCAATAGGGTAGCGTGTTACTCAAACATTGTGCATCACACTGATTTGAATTGAAAAGTACAATTAAAGAATGCTTTTTCAGGTTAAAATTGCTTTGTTATAAACTTACAACAAAAAAAGTTTACTATTGAGCTAATAACAAGAGTTTAAATAGGCTGTCTAATAAATCTGATTTTTCTGAAATTCTAACAGGGTCCTATGAATTATTTCAGATTTATAAAATTCTAGTGTACTATAAAAAATTTCCTGTATGCATGTATTGTTAAATACCAAGACATATTTCTTCTTATATATACTCCTATTAAAATATTACTTGTGTAAAATCAATATTAAGTAAATCTAAATTCAAATTAAAATTATTTGAATAATGAAATATCTTTTTATGATAATAAACTTTTATAAACGTTTTCCTAAAAACTAAACCAGCTACATTAAAGTATCTCTTGGTAGCTTTGCTATATGCAATTAAAAGATAAGGAATCAACATATCTAAGTGCTGATGAAAGTTTTACGAATTTCATATTATATGTATATTTTTATTATTGAACTTATAAATGAACAATAAATAAGCATTTATAAAAAGAATAACATCCTTCAAAAATATTTTCAATTGTGATTTTTTTACCTAGTACAATTTTTTTTTTAATTTTTCATTTGTTGAGAATTCTGTTATTTCATTTGTTATATTGTAATGAGAATGTATAATTTGAGTTTTTGTGGTATTTTTGACTTCAAACCTTACATAAATCTGTTTGATTAAAAAAAATTTTCAGAATTTTTCAATCAGTGTAGTGTTTTATTTTTAAATACCTAATTAAGGATGAGTCAAAGGATTGTGTTGCTTGTGGTCTTAACTCATCTTGTCTCATTCACTTATATAGTACTTTGGTCAAGCATAATCTTGTTTAAATTGTAACTTAAGACCTCTATCGAAGCTCCATTACTAAGAGTGGAGACTAGTTGTTTCATTAGGCTATTTTTTTAAGTATTCATTGAGAATTATCAAAAATTAAAAAGTGATTCACAATGTTCTAGCATGTAAAAGTGTCGAGTCATGAAAAGTAAGAATCCTGTATCTTTGAACCAGAACACAGTCATCATCAGGTTTTAAGCTAAAATGCATTACTTTCCTTAATTAGTTGCGTTCTTCTGAATTGCTGTTCAGTTTCTTATGATGATTGCATTTGAAGATGATTTCTTCAATACTTCAGACTCCCTTTTCTTCCTAATATGGTAAGATATAGTCTCATTGGTTAATGTACTGGTCTTGAATCATATTTGTCTTGTTTTTGAACACTTCTGTTTATGATTACAATACAAGTCAGTGATGTGACCAGTAAATCCTGTCCTCACTTGTGTTCTTTCTTTGCATTGCTGTCTGAAATTATTATACCATGAGGTGATGTTAAGTTACTTTCAGAAAGGTATCACAGAAAGCTTTTGATTAGATTTTTCCACTTCCGATATGCTCCCCAAGTGTACCATTTATCAAATATATTTAAAATAATATGATACCGAGTTAAATATATTAAATTTTTAGTTTGTGTGATACATTTTCATAATTTGTGACTACAAATTGTATTTCATCTTTAAATTGCATTAAAAGTGTTACCAAAATGCCTTTAAAATCACTATTTATAAATTTTTAAGCAATAATTATTTTATTCAGAAGTTTTGATCATTAATATATCACTTGAACCAATCTTACTTGAATCTTGTCAATTTGTATAATTCTTTCTTAATATTATTTCTATGTTAAATTATGCACATTTATCACCAAGAAACATATTATAAAAAGGAACATATTCACTGAAGAAATGTATTTATGTGTAAGTAATCTGTATTTTAAAATTTTGTTTATTTTTAGTTTTAACCGTATTGATATACCTCCATATGAATCTTATGAAAAGCTATATGAAAAATTGACTCAAGCAATTGAAGAAACCTGTGGCTTTGCTGTTGAATAACTTCTAGGATTAAAAGAAATTTATAAATTCAGAACTTCTTCCATAATGAAAAAGCCTTATATTTTATCTATGGAAGCCTTTTTAATAGTGTCACTTCTTCCTTTTTCTGACTAATTGATTAGAATAGGGAGAGGGAAACAAATGTTTTTTGTAAATTTTAATCAAGGAACTTTTAAGCTGAAGAAATCAGTATTAAGATTGCTTCGCTCTCTACCAAATCCTCAATTGTCTTTACAGCAAGTTTTTTTTATATAGCAGCTTTATGTTTTTATATACATTTGTCACTTTAAAATAATTGTTTTAAAGTTTTATTTGTAATGTATTGATCTAATTATCTCCCCTAAAATTTCTTGGACACAAAAATAAACTATAAGGTTATTTAGTCACTTAAATGATTTGTGACAAATATTTTATATTTTCATATAAAAAATAGTTTGAGCTTAAATACCATAAGAAAAAGTCAACATTACTTGGATGTATTGGAACAAAATGTTTTGTAAACAATATTTTTCTATAGTACATTATTTTAAAAGTATTATGGTTAATACTTAATATAAAATTGAAAACAATTGTCAGTATCTTTCATTTGTTATAAATTTGAAAATGCAATTATTAAATGCAGATCACATAAAATATTTACTGAATATATGGTAAATTGTGTGAGCTGCAATAATTTTGCATTTCTCATATTTTCTTGTATACTTGATTTATCTTGAATTAGAATTACATATATATTTGATATAGTTTATTTTTTATTCATATACTTTAAATTAGTTTTGCTTGATTTGGCAATTGAGTAGAAATAAAAAAAAAAACCTAAAAATGGAGATTGTATCTTGTAAAATGTGCGAAGAATTTTCCTTTCTCATCTGAAACAAATTTTTTTAAAAAAAATTAATTTTTAAGATTTTAACTTCAGAATAAAATAGAAGCTTTTGTCTTGTGTCAATGATTTTTTTTTTTAATTTTACTTTTAAATTATAATTTATAAAGTGGAACTTTAAGGATTTCTTCCAATTTCACTGGAATTTATATTTTTGTTTTTATTCATATTATATATCCTAATTTTTGTTTTCCTTATATGAGAGAAATCTAACACATATAAGACTTAAAGTAACTCATTATCAGATGTTAAAAAATATTCTTTAAAATGTGCATGAATATTTGAATATACTATTTGTTTTCAAATTGAAAAATATGTATTGTGCAAAATTTTAGTTGAATTATATCAAAAAACGTGTATATATATATATTATATATATATACCCATTTTAAAACCCTTTATTTTTCTTTTAGAAAATAAAGTTTTTTTTTTAACATATTCTCTAAAATATTAAACTAAATTCATTCTTGTAAAAATCTCGTGAAAATATTTCTGTTTTAACTATTTTTCGTTCATCATTATTAAAAAAAGTTGTATTGAGTAGAAAATATAGATTTAAAATATATATATATTCACACACACACACACACAATTTTAAAACCTTCATATACTTCAAATAAGGATATTGTCTATTATTAAAAAAGAATAACCTTACTAAAACAGATTAATTATTAAATTTCTCTTAAAACTTAGTTTTAAGTACTGTTAAAATAACATTAACTTTACCTCATTATATGATGGCAAAAGTTATTTTTGTTTTAATTGTCTTTTGTCTCAACTGCAGTTTATCTTGATTAAATTCTGGAATTTGAAACTTAAATTCCAATAGCTTATAATTTTAACAATTTTTTTTTTTTTTTTTTTTTTTTTTTTTTTTTTTTTTAAATTGAACACTTATTTTTAACAAATGCATTATTCTGGATCAGCATAGCTTCTAGTTTTTATTTAGAGAACTAATTATTTGAAATAAATATTTGGATGTAATTTGATAAATAATACACTTAACTTTTAGTGTAAATGCAATGATTTTTTAAAAAAGGGAAAAATAAAATTTTCCCTTTTTATCTTATAATGAGTGAATGGTTGTCCAGAAAACCATACTAAATAATTTTATTTTGTGCAATCTTGAAATACATTGACACAAGACATTGGATTAAAATATTTGTTGCACTGTAAATCTGGCTTTTTAAATATTTTTTCTTAAACTGCTCATAAAAATTATTAAATTTACACAAGAATGATATGACATGTGATTGTTACAAATTAATATTAATTCCAACGTTTTAATATTGGTGTTATATAAATTTTTATATTTTACTGTTTTTTTTAGAATGTTGTTGGTAGTTTTAAATTTAAAAATCAGTTAGTTTTTATTGGTTTTTGGAAATAAATTTTATTCAGTGTGTTGAAACTTCTTGAATGTGTATAACATAAAATGTTTAAATACCAACTAATAAGAATTCACATTGAAATTTTTATAATCTAATATATAATTTTTTCTCTAATCTTTGTCATAATTTAAAAAATGATTAATTCATTAAAATATTTGAGCAATCAAAATTTATCTTCATTATCGGTTTGGGATTCTGATCATGTTCTTTTAAAATTATCTTTGCTTATATTGTGGGAATATTTGTATATATTACAATATAAAAACATTTGTTTTAGCTTACACTTTAAGTAATATGAATGTTCATTCCCTTTGTTTTATGTATGAATACATGTATAGATATTTAGGATGTGATAAAAAGTTTCTGTTGTAAACAACTTTAAAATGCTCATCTTCATGCATTTAAAGTCGTCTAGGTAAGAGTTTTTCAAATTTATGTGGTGTAAAAAAAATTTTTCATTTCTGTCAGTAAAAATTTTTTTTTTTTAAATTTAGTTGCAAATTGAATTATTTAACAAACAAACAAATTGTTTGAAATTTAAGAAATCTTATGTTATAAAGACCTAACAATTTAATATATTTGATTTTGAATATTTTTAAATAATAAGCTTTGCAATTGTTATAGCACAGTTTATTAAATTAAAAAAAAAACTTTTATTAAAACAAAATTACTAGCATGATATATATAGCAGACAAGTTTTCACTTATAAAGTTTGATATGACTTAATAACAAATGTTTCTTAAATCAGTTTTGAATAGAAAAAAAAAAAAACTTGTTGCTTTCATTTTTTTTCTTTAGTATTTTTGAATGCTACATTTTGATTATAGCAATTTCTCAGATGTATGAAACTAAAAATAAAGAGATGTAAAAAATTAACTATATACTGATAATACATAAAATAGAATTGATAATATTAATTATTATATATAAATAAAATAAAGTAATTTATACTATCAGATCTGTAGAAATGTTCAGATTTATAGATATTTATTTTTAAACATAATTTTGAAATTAACAAATTAGTTTGAACAACTTTGTAGCAACAATATTTTTGTTATTTTTTGATTGAGCAATTATGTTGTATCCAATAATTATTTTAAATAGTTTTCATTGTGATTTCAAGTTTAATTTATAATTTTTCTTTTTATTTATTCTATTAGAACAATAATTAAGAAAATCTCTGGTCTAAATGACTTTTCCATTCATTTTAAACAGGTGGTGTTACTCCAAAATATTTTTGTGTTTTGTGTTTGTCACATGTTATGTTTATGTAGTTTAATTTTAGATATCTAGATCATATATTTGATATTATGCTGATGTGACTGTCCTTATTATTTATAAAGTTGATATTTTTATAATGATTTGAATAAATATTGGGTTTCATTTTTGTTCAGTTTATCTACGATTTTCATTTGCAATTATAAATTTTTAAGAAATAATCCTGAGACAAAAATTTGCTGTTTTTCTTGTTTTATACTTATAAATATAGAAATAAATCTGTTTCTAAACATTTTATTTTTCTTTGTTATTGTATATTGATTACAGTTACAATTGTTTTAATAATATTAAACGTTAATTAATGGATAAGAAAGAAATGATTACTGAGCGTAATTTAAACCAATAAATTATGCTTTAAACATATTTAGTTGCTAAAATATTGAAATTTAACTTAAATTATATCTTTTTTAGTTTTAATCCTGTTTTAGTAATTTGTTTGATTGCTCAGGTTATTTATTACTTGAATTTTCATAATATTTTTAACTTTTTGTTCTAACAAATATCTATTTAATTGGAAGATCTTGTAGGTGTTACTCTTAACTAGAGTTTTCTTAAATTTGATCTGTATTTCATCACAAGAAGTTCATATTATAAAAAAATAAGACAGAAATTTTTGCCTGTTTCAAAAATAACTTCTTTAAGTAGTTAACTGGAAGTTTAATAATAAATATGTTAATATGTAATTCATTATTTCTGATTTGTCAATGTAAATTTAATGTAGGTATTTTACTGTTTTATTTGTAATTTATTTTTTTAAAATTGTTTTAACCTTAAAATGAATTAAAAACAGAATTTTTAAAAATAAATTACTAATATAATATTCTTAACCTTTCAACTGTAAAAAGCAGTTATTTTATTATTATCATTCTAATTTTGTCGTTGATATTATAGAGTTTTTGTTTAAAGCAATGGTGGCAAAATTATGGCAAGATTACTTTGAACATTGAAAATTTTACAGGTGCATAAAAGAATCTCTAATAATAACTCTTTATTTTTCTGCAATTTCCTCTATATGAAATTATTTTCAAATAGAATGTAATATCAGTTTTAATTTGTTTCAAAAGAAACAATCAAAAACATCCTCGTTTGTAAATTAACGTGAGGTAGAATACTTAAGTGAAGTATAAAATTTTTGAGCTGAATATGAATTTAGTACTTTAATTTATCCAAATTATGAATAAATATTTAATTTTTATAATTTTCATTATTTTTTTTTCTTTTGACTAATAGCATTGTCATACTGATTGTCAGTTGGATACCTATATACATTTCATTGTCAGCTTAATAACATTTTAAACTTTCAATCAAAATTTATGAATAAATAATTGGAAGTTTACAAGACTTGTGATACAGAAATGTATGCAATGAAAATATTATTTTCATTGAAATATAAAAAATTCATTTTTAGAATCCATATAGATTAAGGGTGAGTATGAAATTTAAATCTTAATGATATTTGGTACATCTTAAAATTACTCAAGCTGTAAGTGAATTTTTATATGTTAAAATATATATATATATATATATATATATATATATTTGCCACCACTATTCTAATTTTGTGTGAAAAAATAAATGTCTTAAAGGAATTTTGAATGTTAATTTAATACTAATTTATTTTAACAATATTTTTTATATATTTGAAAAAATAATTTTTTTATAGAAAATGTCTTCAGTGCACTATATTGATATAATATTTCTACGTTATTAATACTTCATTTTATGTAGCCAGCACTAATGAATTATTTTTTAACATATTTTGTCCAATTGCATATCTCTTGAGCTCATAAAACTGCCTGCCAATAGATGCTGTTACCTGTATAAAATGTGTAAAATAGACAATTTTAATAATGTAACAATCATGACTGGCAATAACAGAATATCTAACCTTTTGATTACTGTATATTTTCTAATTATTTGTACTTTAAAATGTATATTAATGCTGTGATCAAAGGGCTAGAATTTCTGAAAAAAACTAAGTTGAAATCATCATGTATATTAAAATATTTGTATCATAATTAAACTATTCTGTTTAAATAAAAAAGCTATTTATAGAAAATTGTCAAATCATTTGTGTTTTTTTACATTGTATTTACCGAAAAAATAAATAAATAAAAACATAATCTTTCTGCTTATGAACAATGTAAAATGCTTTTTACTGAATAATAGAATTCTTAACATTGAAATATTTCATGTCATATTTATATATCAAGTTTTCTAGTAGCTTTTATATATTGTTAGGAAGATTTTGAAAATCATTGAAATTGCATTTTTTTTAATTGTAATAAAATAAAGTTAATTATTAATAGAATTTTTTTGAAGCTCAAAGTTTAAGTTATAAATTTTTTACTGAAAAATTCATCGTCGCTTGATTTTAATTACATGAAGTTGTATCCCATTTTGAAAGAAATGTTTTCTGTGGACGTGTTTTTAAGAATATATTTTTTTGCAAGTCTTGTATAGTTAGGTACATATTATTTTTAAAATATTTATAAGTTTATTTAATTTGCTTAATTCATATTTCTTTTCAGTTAATAAGCATTTGATTACTTATAATTTATCACTAATTAATCTATAAAAATGTCACATAATTATAAAGTGTAAAGAAAATTCTTATCTCCATTTTAAAAATCGTTAATAGGACATGATTAGATGAAATATAAAATTGGGAGAAAAAGAAGCTATCTCCTATTATCATTGTAATGATTCTCTCACTTTTTAAAGTAAAAAAATTATTGATTAGAAATTTTTGAAATAAAATTTTGACAGATAGACTTAAAAATAATGAATATTAAAAGAAAGTGCACTTTTTGTCCAATGAACTATCATATATGTATTTATTATTAAAAACATGCAAAACTGCATTTATGATCTTTTTAAAAATTATTTTATATTTTGCATATTGCTGTACATTAGGATTAAATTTTGTCATTTTTTATAAATATAACAATTTTAATCCATAAAAAAATAAAATATTAAAAGATGATTTATATTATTTACAGACATAATAGTAAATGTTTTAAATACAGGATTAGGAATAATATTTAGCTGTAATATAAAAGTTGATTTATTATCCTTTGTTTTCAGTTTGTGTTTCCCTTGGTCTTGGATGTTTATAGTCGTTCAGCATCTGTTTTAAACTGTTAAGTCCTGATCTAATTAGTTCTCGTGTATAGAAAATGACAATTCTTCTCTTCTTAGAGTTAGGTTTGTATGTCATTAGTCACCTCTGCTTTTATCAGCATTTTGTACAGTTAACTGCAAACCTAATGTTTCCTACTTCGAGTTGCTCGGGTCACCCACTTTATTAATAAAGTCCGATAACCCTTTAAGGTACCCGTACACGTTGAAAACGTCAATTTTGACCAAAAATGATACGTTTATTTTATTCTTTCGTTAAATAAGGAATTTAAATGGCTTTCTAAAACAGGTTTGTTTTTGTCTCTACGTTAATTAGATTCCGAGATATAAAGGATTTCGTAAAGATTAGGAAACCAAAAGTGGACACATTTAAAGAACCGGACATCGGCGTTTAAAGTGCCAGAATGATGTTAAAAATTAGCTTTTAAACAGTGTTTAATTTTGAAATATAAATTTAGTAAGCTTTTAAAAGATACATAAAATATTACTGTTCTGAGAATCAATCAGAAAATCAAATAAAAATAATTAATCAGCAAATATGAGAATTTCTTATAAAGACAACACTTAAATCTGTAAATACGATTTTCTCAGAACTGGCTTTTTTATCTTTAATTTGCACGCTTCAAAAACGATTACTCAAAATGTTTTTATAATATCACTATGGAATTTCATGAGCGTGATCTGTATATTGTTTTCTAGGGAATGTACTAAAAGAATTTTAATCACTAAAATATTTCCAAAATTATGGCATGTTATTCGAATAATGGCATAGAAATTTTGGCTAAAATTTCATTATAAATATTCAACTGACCGTAATTTTTTAACAAAAATTTAAAGTTTTAGTACATGCTCTAGATAACAACATATAGATGATATGGTATTAATTTTTTTCAAATATGTTCAATAGCTTTTGATGATTAGCTTTTTGATAGCATTTTTTAAATTTTTTAAAAGAATCCTTAAAATTGTATGCATATATAACATTTCTGAAGAATAATATTGGAATATATCAAATTTTAGTCGCTCAATATTGTTTTTTAAAGGGAAATAAGAAAAAATCGTTACAATGTATATATGCGGTGTATTTAAAAAAAAAAGTGCTCTGAACGTGTTCGGGTACCTTAATAGGGTATAGGTGTAACTCTCCAGTATGGATGATGCCTAAAGAAGCTAATCTAGGGAGGACAAGGGCCTCGCATTCCTAAATGATATACTTGACCGTTTCCTCTTGCATATGAAATTTCCTACAGATAGGGCCTTGCTGAAACAGTCCCATTTCATAGAGGGGTTTTCTGAAATAGTAGTGCCCAGTTATGAAGCCTACAATTAAACGTAACTTCTGCCTAAAATATCTTAAAATTTCAGAGGCAATCCTCGCTGATGATCCACAGATCATACTTTTAGCGTGGGTTTGATCAAGAGTGTGGAGCCAAGCTTCATACATCTTCTGTTTTTCACATCCAATAACATTGGTTTTTGCGGTTTTCAAATTGATTCCACAAAAAGGTTCTGCACCTATGGAAATAAAAGACGATCCTTGTTTAGCAAGTTCATCAGCCCTTTCATTATTTTCTATACCTTTGGACCATGGCCCCCATACAAGGATCACCTTGCTTCTAATTGCCAGTTCTGTAAGAAGGTTTCTGCATTCCAAAATCATTTTAAATTTGATTTCGAAAGAATTGAGCGCTTTTCAAACGGCTTAACTGTCACTAAAAATGAGAATCCGCTTATTGTGGTAGCCTTTCCTCATATTTAGTCGTAGATGGATAATGGCCAAAACTTCTGCCTGGAAGACCGTATCATATCGCCCAAGGCTTATAGATTGGCTGGTTCTTGGTGACACGCCACATACTCCCAGTCCTGAAAGGCTGTTTTTCAGTGATCCATCTGTGTACCAGATTAGAGTTCCTGTTTTAATTTCGAACATGTTGTTGTCCATTTCGTCTCTAGATGGAAAAACGATTTCAAATGTCCTCTCAAACATGTATGACTTTCCCATGATGTCCGAGGGCAACAGGAAAGTAGAATCTTGAATTTTCCCGGTAATACCCCTGTGCCCTTTGGCAACAGGCTGGTGGTATCATTGGTTTTGAAACATCATTCTGGCAGTGCTGCAGATGAATATGTCTGAGGTAGTCAGATCCAACATAACTTCCAATACTCTTGTTGGCACGGTGGACATTGCTCCTGTAATGCAGAGACAGGCCAGTCTTTGTAGACCTCCTAGTCTGTCAGTCGCATTCTTCTGTCCCCCTTTACGCCACCAGATCCCACAGGCATATGTGAAAATGGGCCTGACAATAGCTATGTACATCCAAGACATCAGTCTTGGATGTAGACCCCAATTTTTACCAAGCATTCGCCTGCAAATCATAATGCTTTTCTTTGCTCGGTTAATTTTATCATCAATGTTCTTATACCAGGTGAGATTTTGGTCTAAATAAATGCTCAGATACTTCACCCCTGAAGCCACATTGATTTCAACATCAAAAAGTCTTGGTATGAGAAAACTCTCCCGTTTTCTTTTGTGTGTAAAAGATACAAGGTAGGTTTTCTGAAGATTAACCATGAGGTCCCTATCCATGCACCATTGACCTATATAACTTAGAGCATCCTGCATGAGATGACAAGTTATGTCGAAATCTTTACCAAGAATAAGTATGACAATGTCATCAGCATATCCTTGCGCATAGTAGCCCCTATTATTCAGATATTTTATAAGGCTATTTACAACAATGTTCCAAAGTAATGGTGAGAGAACACCTCCTTGATTACAACCTCTAGTAGTCTTTTTTTTTTTTTTTTTTCAAATGATTCACCGATATTGCTCATTTGTATATATCAAGGCTTCAATACAGGTACAAAGGATCTGATTAATCCCTATCCTCTAAGTGCATCGAAGATGGATATATGGGAAGACACCTTGGATGTCAAAACACCTTGGATGTGGAGGAAAGTTTTCAAGGCAATTTCTTTTTGATCCAGAGTGGTTTCAATTTTAGAAACTAGCTGATGTAAAGCAGTTTCAGTAGATTTGCCAAGTTGATAGGCAAATTGAAGAGCATGCAAGGGATTGTTATTACCCAAGTAATCTCAAATATGCCGATCAATGATTTACTCCATAATTTTAAGAAAGAATGATAGGTCTATGTCAAAGATGTCCTTGCCAGGTTTAGGAATGAAAACAATCCTGGTCTTCTGCCATATCTTTGGTATGTAACCCAGTACTAAGCTGGCTCTGTAAATTCTAATTAGTACTGGTATGATAACCTCCTGTGCCTTCTGGATCATGATGGGCATAATTCCATCAGGCCCTGGGCTTTTTAGAGGTTTAAAGGCAGAGATTGCCCATTTAACATTGTAGTTAACGATATTTTTAGCGATGGTCCATTGAACGCTAGTGACTCTTTGCAAAGAGCCAATGCAGTGCTTCCCTTCGTTGCTATAAATATCTCTAGCACCTGGAAAGTGAGTTTTGGTCATAATTTCCATAACCGTTTTCCCGGAAGCAGCAAAATTACCCTCTTCGTCCTTTAAGGTGTCAATCAAAATATGTTCATCCCTTTAAAAGGAGTGTTTGGAGTCTAGCTCCTTAAGAGATAGAATATATCTCTTCACAGAACTTCCTCCAGGTGTTAATTTTGCTTTTCCTAACAAGTTTGTTATAATTAGTGAAGGCCGTTTTATAGTTCTCCCGTTCACCATTTTTATTAGCTTTACTAAAAAGTTTCCTAACATTTGCCCTTTTGGCTGCTAGAGAGTCATTCTACCAAGGACATTAGAGTTTCGTTCTCCTAGTGCGAATAGGGCATTTGTTATGATAAGAATCTAGAATACTACTGTGCAGAAGTTCTGCTGTAACTTCTAGATCGCAGTTATCTCTAATAGGTCTGTTCCCGAGCTTAACCAACGCAGTGAAAATTTTTAGAGGAATACAATGAAAGCTGATCAGTGTTGTATACCTAATTGTATCTAACATTTTCTTAAAATTCCACTTGATGACTATTGATATCTCATTATGCATATCTATTATTATATGTCCTTTAAATATTGTGAAGTGTTTTCCTGATTTTTCATTGTAAAAGATTCGCTTATTTAATAGGTACTGATCATATTATAAATTCATACCAAATTTCTATATCTGTGTACCTATGAAAAATATATATATATATATATATAAAGATAACTGGGAAAAAATGTTTGATTCTATAATTTATTATCTAATGTTTATTGACTAGAACCAAATTGAATGATATAGAATATGCACTTATTAATTACCTTGAGATTACTCAATGTAACTGGATTCTACTAGGTCTTAGTTAAACTATGTGTGGTTGTATCGTTTGGACATCAAGCGAGATGAAATTACAATAAATAAAAAATACAAAGCGATAAAAAGTGGTCTTCTCTCATTACAACTTTTAATATACATATTTGTTTTCTTTGTGTTAATTCTTTAATTTTATAATTAGCACATGAACAATTCCATGAATTTCAATATAATTTGAATCAAGATTGATTATTATCTTAGTTGATTCTTTAATTTAACTGTCTTTTATATTTAATAATAATTTGGAAAACACTGAATTATTTCAATTATTTACTAAAAGTATTAAAATTGTGGAAATCTGAAAGAATTCTTATTAGGATGAGCTAATTATTTTCCTCCCCTATTTGTCATTACATTCAGGGAACATAGTACTGACAGATATTCAGTGCAAGGAATCAACACACTATTTTTTTAAAAAACTTTATATAACTTGTCTTTGATTTTAAACAGCATAATTATCAAAGAACTTGATTTTGTTCATATTGATGAAATTTTAAAGCTATTTTACAAATATATTTTTAACTTCTAAAAATGTACACTTGGTGCATACTGTTTACTTGTTTAATAACAAAATTATTAAGGTTCTCAAATTCATTTAGCAAGCTCATTTTTGTTAATTTACTGAAGAATTATGTGTTGTAGCTGATTTTTGATGTATTTTTGTGTGTAGCTGATACAGAAATCAGTAGTTTTGGCTTAATCATTATGGGCCTATTGAAATTGTGTCACCTGAGTTGTCATATTCTGAATAATTATTCCTTAGTAATTATTATGTGTTTAGCATTTTCATCACGAATATTTTATTTTTCTTTACATTCATGTATAGTTTATGGTTTAAAACCATCAAGAAATTTATTGCAATTCAAAATTTTTAACATACATTTTTTTTAGCATCTGATTTAATCCAACCATAAATGCTTAATAAGTTATTTCATTTGACTAACTCTGTTGAAAATTAAAACAAAATTCCTTGCAAATAAAAAGTAAGTAAAAATTACGCAATTTTTTTTAAATTTTAATAATTTGAAATTATTGATTAGTTGCTAAACATGTTTCTTTTTTAATAAAGAAAATGTCTGTACTTTATAGTAATTTTTTATATTCTTATCAATTTTCATTTATTTTGCATTTCATTAAAAGTTTGTACAGTAGCAAAATATATGACCGATTGCAAATGAAAACGAATTCGCTGGTAAAATCTTAGACTAGAGAATTCACTACAAATATATCACTAACCATACATGTAGAGAAATTATGTTGTCATTAAGTGATGTCATTATTCTGTAATCCAGTGAAACTTTATTTACATCATATTGAATTCCGTCACCTGGTCACTATCCGCGTACACGGTGAATGATTACAAGCTGTCTTCAAACCATGCATAAACCATCCACCCGCCATCCACGAAATGACGTCACCGATGACCAAATTGAGGCGGAGCTTTCCACCAAACGAAGTGATCATAAACTTCACTTCAATCCTGATAAATCTACGACAGGATTATTTACGACAAAAAGGAAGCTGTTTAAATATAGACCTAAGATTATCATGAACTCTCAAACTTTAATTTGTGAAAGAAATTCTAGGTACACTACTGGCCATTAAAATTGCTACACCAAGAAGGCGACATGCTACAGACATGAAATTTATACGAAAGGAAGAAGGTGCTGTGATACGCAAATGATTAGCTTTTCAGCGCATTCAGACAAAGCAGGCGCCAGTAGCGACACTTACATTGTGTTTAAATGAGGAAATTGTTCAGCCGGTTCCTCATACACAAATTGCATTTGAACGTTGTTGCTTGGTGAAAAGTTGTTGTGATGCCTCGTGTAAGAAGGAGAAATGCGTACCAGCACGTTTCTGACTTTGATAAAGGTTCAATTGTAGCGTACCGGGATTGTGGTTTATCTTATCGCAGTATTGCTGCTCGTGTCGGTCGATATCCAATGTCTGTAAGCAGAATATGGAATCGATGGGTTCAGGAAGGTAATACGGAACGCTATGCGGGATCTCAACGGCCACCTATCACTAGCAGCCGAGAAGACAAGCATATTATCCGCATGGCCGTAATGGATCGTGCAACACGTCACGAGCCGTGAGTCAAGAAACGGGGTCGTTTGGAAGACAACAAGTGTCTGCACGAACAATTTGCAGCAGCATGGACTCTCAGCTCGGAGACCATGGCTGCGACTTCCCTAGACGCTGCGTCATAGACAAGAGCGCCCTCAATGGTGTGATCAATGATGAATCTGGGCGCACGAATGGCGAGACGTCATATTTTCAGATGAATCCAGGTTTTGTGTACAGCATCATGATAGTCGTATCCGTGTTTGGCAAGTCGTGGTGAACGCACACTGGCAGCGTGAGTTCGTCATCGTCATACTGGTCCATCACATGGCGTGATGGTATGGGTGCCATTGGATACACGTCTCGGTCACCTCTTGTTCGCATTGACGGTGCTTTGAACAGTGCACGTTACATTTCTGGTGTGTTACGACCCGTGGCTCTACCCTTTATTCGAGCCCTGCGAAACCCTACGTTTCAGCAGGATAATGCCCAACTGCATGTTGCCGGTATTGTACGGACCTTCCTTGATACGGAACATGTTCGGCTGTTGCCCTGGCCAGCACGTTCTCCTGATCTTTCGCCAATAGAAAATGTCTGGTCAATGGTTGCCGAGCGACTGGCTCGTCACCTAACGCCAGTCACTACGGTTGCTGACCTGTGTCATCGTGTTGAAGCTGCATGGGCATCTGTACCTGTTCATGCAATCCAATCTCTGACTCAATGCCCTGGCGTATAACTGCTGTTATTACTGCCAGAGGTGGTTGTTCTGGGTAGTGATTTCTCAGGATCTATCCAGCCAATTCACAGAAGTACAATTCACAGCAATGGAGAGAAAAATTAGAATCATTAAATACGCACGACCGATCCATTTGGAAGGCCGTCAGTATGTTCAAGAAGAAACCACAGTATTTTCCGCCCATTCAAGGCCAAGATACAATTGCATACACAGACAAACAAAAAACAGAAGCAATTGCTGACGTTTTTGAAACACAATTCACCACTAATGACCTACACGACACCAGAACTGAAGATCTGGTTGCCAGCAACATACTCAGATTTCTATCCAGACCACACACACAAGTCATACAAAGCACCACCCCTTCGGAAGTAATGGCAATAATCAAGAAATTAAAGGATAATAAATCCCCAAGAATTGAAGGAATAACAAACAAAATGCTAAAGAAAATTCCAGTCAAAACATTATTCAAAGTTACGATGCTTATTAACGAGATATTAAGAAAAACGTAATTTCCTCAAAAATGGAAAATTGCAGTAATAGTAGCAATATTAAAACCAAAACAAGGCAATTACCTTCCCTCAAGCTATAGACCTATTAGTCTACTGCCGTCTCTAAGCAAAATAACCGAAGCAATTATTCTAAATAGACTAGAGGAATTTTTAGAAAACAATAGTATACTTATCCCTGAACAACAGGGGTTCAGAAAATCACATTCAACAACGCATCAATTTATAAGAATAGGGGAAATCATCACCCAGGGATTTCAACATAAAAAAAGTACTGGAGCAGTTTCTCTTGATATTGCCAAAGCTTTTGATCGAGTTTGAATTGGTGGACTTGTACACAAACTCATTAATATTGGTCTACCCGACCCACTTATTAAAATACTAATTTCATAACTTTTGGGACGAAAGTTCCAGGTTCGCATTGGTACTACATACTCAACACATAGACAAATCTTAGTTGGCGTGCCACAAGGGTCTAAATTGGGACCAAGACTCTTTCTTATCTATGTGAACGACATTCCAACATCAACACTAACTTCCCTGCACCTTTTTGCAGACGACACATTTATACTAGCACAAGGTAGGAAAACATCATATATCACAGAATCGCTTAACAATCATTTAGAACAGATTGAGTTTTGGTTCGTTAAATGGAAAATTCTTATTAATGTAAATAAAAGTGTATCCATAATTTGTAACAAAAAAAGACCACTTCCACCCAGTGTAATTAAGATCAATAACGAAATTATACCATGGTCACAAACCTGTAAATACTTGGGAGTAACTTTCGACAGAAAATTAACATGGCACCCGCATCTGATCCAAATTATTAACAAATTTAAACGGCAAACAACTGCATTATACCCACTTTTCAACTGGAATTCAACACTTTCCATGGAAAATAAAGTGCTCATTTATAAAGCATACCTTCGACCTCTTCTTTCCTATGCCTGCCCTATCTGGGGTTACACCCACGATAGTAAAATTAAAAAACTGGAAACTCTTCAAAAGAAAGCCCTCAGATGGGCAGTTAAGGCCCCCTGGATCATTAGAAACCAAAAAATCAGACAAGAATTAAAAATTCCTACCCTGAGAGAATTCTTCGCGAAAATAATGTATAACGTGATTAAAAATATTGATAAAACTAATAACGAAACAATAATTAGTCTTCCGTCCTATAATGACCTAAATACCCATAATAGACTGCGTCCTCTCTCTTTGCTCAGATATTGCCCAAAGTTTCCTCACCAACCACCATGAAATAAACTGTAAATAGAAAAAAAAATTATCTTTGATAACTACTTCTTTGTATGAAAAAAAAAAAGACTAGTAAAAAGATAAAAGGATTTTTTTTGTTACAACTCATTCTATATGTGGAAAAAAAAACTATTTAAAATAAAAATGATGCGGAAAAATGCATATATAAGTGTGCATACTAAATGTATATAAAAACAGATTTTTTTTTAAATATACATGTGTATGTAAATACATAAAATATATAAAAAAAAAGATAAAGATAAAAAATATTGTATTACAGACCAATTTATACCTTGTAAATATTATAGCGTGTATAAATTCTTGTAAATACCTTTACCTGTTCTTATGTAAATATTCTTATTTCTCTCAATTTATTCCTTAACTATTTCCTTTATTATTCTATTACTTTCATTTAATTTAAATATATAAATGATAAATTAATCAACAATAAGTTTTTAAATTCTGAAATAAATTTTATGAAATAACCATAGCCCCGGCCATTAAAATTTCAAACTTATTTTAAGCCAATCAGATTCAAGTTATAGCTCACCAACCAAGAACCAGCTATCTAATGAGGGTAGAGGATCGCCAGATCCAGGGACCTCTGAAAACTGCCAGCCGGCAATCACTTCAAGATTTGATTTCGAAACAATTGAGGGCTATTAAAGCGGCTTGGCTGTCACTAAAAATGAGAATCCTCTTACCGTGGTAGCCTTTCCTCATATTTAATCGCAGACAGTGGATAATGGCCATAACTTCGGCCAGAAATACCGTAGCTTATCGGCCAAAGCTTACAGATCAGCTGGTTCTTGTTGACACGCCACATACTCCCAGTCCTGAGAGGCTATTTTTCAGTGATCCATCTGTGTACCAGATTTAAGCTCCTGTTTTAATTTCGAACATGTTGTCCATTTCGTCTCTAGATAGAAAAACGATTTCAAATGTCCTCTCAAACATGTATGCTTTTCCCATAATGTCCGAGGGCAACTGGAAAGTAGAATCTTGAATTATTCCGGTAATACCCCTGTGCCCTTTGGCAACAGGCTGGTGGTATCATTGGTTTTGAAACATCATTCTGGCATTGCTGCAGAGGAATATGTCTGAGGGAGTCAGATCCAACATAACTTCCAATACTCTTGTTGGCACGGTGGATATTGCTCCTGTGATGCAGAGACAGGACAGTTTTTGTAGACCTCTTAGTCTGTCAGTCAGTCTTCTGTTCCACCTTACGCCACCAGATCACTCAGGCATAAGTGAAAATGATCCTGAAAATAGCTGTGTACATCCAAGACATCAGTTTTGGATGTAGACCCCAATTTTTACCAAAAATTCGCCCGCAAATCATAATGCTTTTCTTTGCTCGGTTAATTTTATCATCAATGTTCTTATACCAGGTGAGTTTTTTATCTAAATGAATGCCCAGATACTTCACTTCTGAAGCCACATTGATTTCAACATCAAAAAGTCTTGGAATGAAAAAACCCGTTTCGTTTTACATGTAAAAGGTGCGAGGTAGGTTTTGTGAGGATTAACCATCAGGTCCCTATCCATGCACCATTGACCTACATAACTTAGAGCACCCTGCATGAGATGACAAGTTTTATCGAAATCTTTACCAAGGATAAGGATGACAATGTCATCAGCATATCTTTGCCTATAGTAGCCCCTATCATTTATTTTATAAGGCTATTCATAACTAGGTTCCAAAGTAATGGTAAGCGAACACCTTGAGAACAACCTCTAGTAGTCTTTTTTTTTCAAATGATTCACCGAACATGCTCATTTGTATACATCTATCCGAAATAAAGGACTCAATCCAAGTACACAGGGTCAGATTAATCCCTGCCCCACTAAGTGGATTGAGGATGGATAGATGGGAAGTGTTATCAAAGGCAACTTTGATGTCGAGGAAAGTTTTTCTTCCACGACAATTTTTTTTTTTGATCGAGAGTGGCTTCAATCTTAGAAACTAGCTGATGTAAAGCAGTTTCAATAGATTAGCCGGGTTGATAGGCAAATTGAAGAGCATGCAAGAGACTGTTACTACCCAAGTAATCTCTAATATGCCGATCAATGATTTTCTCCATAATTTTAAGAAAAAATGAAGGAAGACTGTTAGGTCTGTAAGACTGGGCCTGGCCATAGGTGTCCTTGTCAGGTTCATGAATGAAAACAATCCTGGTCTTCTGCCATATCTTTGGTATGTAACCCAGTGCTAAACTAGCTCTATAAATTCTAATTAGCACTGGTATGATAACCTCCTCTGCCTTCTGGATCATGATGCGCATGATTCCATCAGGCCCTGGCTTTTTAGAGGTTTAAAGGCAGAGATTGCCCATTTAAATTGTTGTAGTTAACGATATTTTTAGCGATGGTCCATTGATCGCTATTGACTCTTTGCAAAGAGCCAATGCAGTGCTCCCCTTCGTTGCTATAAATATCTTTAGCACCTGGAAAGTGGGTTTTGGTCATAATTTCGATAACCTCTTTCCCGGAAGCAGCAAAATTACCCTCCTCGTCTTTTAAGATGCCAACCAAAATAGGTTAATCCCTTTTGAGGAGTATTTGGAGTCTATCTCCTTGAGAGATAGAATATATCTCTTCTGAGAACTTCCTCCAGGAGTTAATTTTGCTTTTCCTTACAAGTTTGCTATAATTAGTGAGGGCCGTTTTATAGTTCTCCATTCACCATTTTTCTTAGCTTTATTAAAAAGTTTCCATACATTTGCCCTTCGGCTTCTAAAGAGTCTTTTCACTAAGGACATTGGAGATTAACTCTCCTAGTGTAAATAGGGCAATTGTTGTGATAAGAATCTAGAATACTACTGCGCAAAAGGTCTGCTGTAACTTCTAGATCGTAGTTATCTCTGATAGATAGATCTGTTCCCGAGATCAACCAACCCATTCAAATTCTCCTGGAATTTTTTCCAGTCCGTCTTAACTGGGTCTCTGAACATGCAATCCAGACACACATTAAAGTGAATTTCAAAATAGATGTTTTGATGGTCTGAACCAGAAGATCAGCCATCGACTTTCCAATTTTTGATATTTTTACTAATTAGCGTTGTTGTTATAGTAATGTCAATTACTTCAGATCGATATGAAGTATTGAAGGTTGATTCGTTGCCTTCATTTAGAATATCTAACCCACAGTTTAGAATGAATTCTAAAAGGCACTCACCTCTTTTATTTGTGTCCGTACTTCCCCAGACAACATGGTGAGCATTACAATCTAGTCCTAAGACTTCCTGTAAATTGTTGTCTCGGCAAAAGTTCATGAGCTTAAACAAAGAATTGTCAGATGAAGCCTTTTCTTCATAGGGTAGGTACACAGAGTCAAAAAAAATTTCTCAGTCCCCTCCCTCTATGTTGAGTCTGACTTTCACAACTGTCATGTCAAGGATAAATTCAAAAAGGGGTAAAACCTCAATGTTTTTATGTAAAAATATGCAAGTTCTAGCGTTATTGTTGGTACAATAGATAAGCTTACCTTTAGTTCCTTTGAGGTCACTGATTCTTCCCCAAACCAGCCATTGTTTTTTAATCAGGGCTAGGTGTATACCCGCAGCAAGAAACTTCTAAGTTTAGTGGTACCACTTCTACTGTGGTAAAGGGGTTGGCTTGAACTACCTTCACCCCCATCAGCAGGAGCGTGTTTGTCGATCACTTTTGCCTGCATTTGGTGAAGTCCAATATGAAACTTATATCCCCTTGCACCAAGTGTGACAGCATCTAGTTCGGGTACACTAAGAACGATGGTCTGCCCAGATGGGTCATTCTTGATGTTAAGAACGTTCCACTCCATTTGAGTGACCCCACCATTCTGTGCCTCGATATTCCTCAAGATCTCTTTAGTATCCAGTTTACTGCAGACTTTCGGCAGTTTTGCAATTATCTTTGTGGTTCTGACAAGTTTCCTTGCTCCCTCACCAAGAGTTTTTGCTCCTACCAGGGGCTTATGTCACTGACAGTCTGTTCCAGCCAATTTGAGCTCCCCAAATCTACACAGTTGACAATAAGTTCTTCAATCTCAAGTTTACAGGATAGGAAAGTTGGGGCTAAACCCTCCTCACTCCTTCCTATTTTCTCGGTTAACAAGAGTTTCAGGTCGAAGGCCTGTTCCTGTGTTAGCCGTTTTTCCTGAAGGCCCTCTATGAGCACAGCCATCTTGACCATCGTAAGAGCCACCCTGTCGGTAAATCCCCCAGGTCCTCTCCTGGCAGCGTTTTCGGCTTTGCCCTTGTCCGTCCGGTTGGCGGGACGATTCTTGCCTTTGGTTGCCTTGGGATTTTCAACCCAAGTCCTCTCAGCGATTTTGTGTTCCTTCACCAACTCCTTCTGGGCCCCCTCAGGGAGTTTACCTTCTTTAGGTAACACGAGTGTCACAATCCCAAGGTACCCTAGTGATCTGTCCTCTTCTTTCTTTTCTCCTCTCCCTTACTCTTCGGCTTTTTCTTCCTTTTCTTCCTCATTGTGATTGCATCGCAAGAAGTTGAGCCTTCCCCTTGAGTAGCTTTCGCCATTCTGTCGCTATTAGCTTCTCTTGGGGACTAAATACCCACGCGTTTGCCGTGCGTGGAGTCCCGTGTTCCTGGAAAGGAGAGTCCTGGTAATTGAGGCCCCCAGAGGGCAATACATTACTTTGGCCTCTGCTTCAGGTAAACGGGAGATGTATTTTGGTCCTCAGCACATCAATCGGCTTTATGGATCAAGAGATCGGTACATCTACTGGATAACTCGTTAATGGTGGCGGCCATCTCAGGGATGTACTGTGAGGGTATAGGACCTGGATAGCAATGGTGCAGCTGGTCTGCATCACCTTGTTGGACTTGGTAGTGGTAGGTGCGGTCAGGTCCTGAAGTTTTAACTTTTAACTAATAGAAAAAAATATGTCTCTTCTCCCTCAACAGTAACAAATGAAAATTTTAACCTGCAAATATTTTATCATAAAAAGAAAGGATGGAAATTTTTAAACTGTATCCCCTTTTTTTAATTGAAAAGGGAATATCGACATCTGTTGTGGAAGTGAAGAATATCCGATGGAACTGCCGAAAAGTGCGATCTGGTGAACTTCACATTGAGGATTCAAATGCCACTCAGGCAGCTGCTATAAGTAAAATTATTTTGCTTGGAAATTTAGAGGTAACTGTGTCACCTCATGGTAATTTGAACTTTTCTCTTGTTGTAATATCCGCAAGAGATTTCTTGTTCACGCCGACGGATGAGGTTCTTGAAAATTTGCAGAACCAGAAGGTCTGTACCGTTGAACGCATTGCAGTAAAAAAAGTTGGAAAGTATATAAATACTAAGCATTTCATTCTGACTTTAGCGACGCTAGACCTTCCGCAGCATGTCAAAGCTGCATACATGAATTTACCCGTCATGCCTTACATACCAAATCCTTTGCAATGTTTTCAATGCCAACATTTCGGACATTCGAGAAACGCTTGCAGTGGTTGGCCACGATAGCTCGAACTGAACAGCGAAGGAGAGGTTTGTCAACTGTCATGGTGACCACCCCTCCTATTCTCGAAGTTGTTCAAACTGGGTCCTAGAAAAAGAAATCACCACAATAAAGATTACTACCAATTGTTCATACCCTGAGGCTAGACGATAAGTTACCTCTCGCTTCCTTAAACCTGGAGTAATCTATGCAACAGCAGCCAAAAAAAATCACCATATAAGCAAGTACTCAAACTGAATCAGTTTCACTTCCTCTTATAAGATTACCCCAGACATCAACATCAAAGTCAATATCTATTTCAAATTCTACAATTAAAAGAAAAGCTCCTTCGGCAAAATCAAGAGCCTAATAAAATAAAATTCTCAAAGGAGGACTTTTATCAATCCTCCATATCCACTCGTAAAGTCTTGTTCCTGAAGGCTGACGCTGTATCTCTACATCCCTCGGATGTGGACTTACCGTTCGAGGAGATGTCAGATGACACTCTATCCAGCTCCGGGAAAAGAGCTTTTCAAATTAAAAAATAACTTTTGTTTCTTGGAACTGCCATGCTTTGCGTTCCCATCATGATGACATCAAGTCTAATTTCAGCCTATAACCCCGCATGTGTTGCACTTCCGGAAACATTTCTAAAGTCCCAGAATAATTTATCCATGCGTGGGTTTAACAGCTTTAGAAAAGACTGGTGATGATGGCGCAGTGTCTGGTAGAGATGTAAAATTCCCTGGAATTTTGAGGGAATAAACTCAGCCAATCATATTTCGTTTTAAAGATCCTTTTTTCGCTTATATATGAAGCGCAAAGTGAAGTAAAATTTGTCATCTGTAAATAATTTTTAAACAAAGTGAAATTTTATTTTCTACAATAAGCATTCATAAAAGGAGTGAAAAGCATTAAATATGAAGATTAAAATTGTAAAAAATGTAGTATTGAAAAATTTCATCTTTAGGGGATATTTTTATATAGGTGTATGGCGAGATCTGTCGCGAAGATTGTAGGGAAGCCAATGTTTCTCACAAATGTATTTTTAATGAAACTATGAACATAAACTGAAAATTATTATTTGATCAAAAATATTGTTTCACTGTAACAAATAGTGATTCTTTTCTTCATTTCTATTTTTCCATTTTCAGTTCTTTTAGGTTGCTAGAGATTTATTATTTTTTGCGATCATTCTTTATATAGTAGACTTGTTTCTTATGTATTCGAAATTGCTTTATTTTTTTTTAAAAAAAATAATTTCACCTAAATTTTAAGGTATTATATTTCTTAAAAACAAATTATTTGAAAAAAGTAAGGTAATACTTGATATTTTTCAATCTTTGTAATATGGTAATTTAAAAATAAATGATGCCAAGCGAATTGCTTTAACTTTTGTTTTGACTTCTAATTGACAAATTTTTAATTTATCAATGATACAAAAAGATACTGTTTCATGTACTCCTTCTCAACTGAATATGTCTAAATGATGTACAAATTTAACCAATATGTAAATTAAAGTACATGGTGAAGCGACATGTAAGTTGTGAACAAAAAATAGCTCTTCCAGCGAATCATCATTTAAATCATATCTTGTAGGAATTAATGTGACAAAAATCCTATGAAATAAGCTAGCGTTAAAAAAAAATATTACAATTTGCATGTAATTTTGAGTTGCATTGAAACTGCAAATGTTATTCCAATTCAATTAAAAATATTTTTATTTGCAGGTGAAAATTATCATCAATATATTCTAGCATTGTTAGCAGTTTTTTAATAGTAACTTATAACTATTTAAATTTACAAATTCAGTATTTAAATTATTAACAATTTACTAAAAAGTCACATTTGTAAGCTACTTAAATTTGCAAAATCTATTTAATATTTAAGATACAAAATAATAAATTTATATAAATAAAATATTTATCCGTAAATGTTATCATGAATAAAAATACTTTTTCTTTTATTATAGTTAAAATATTTAAAATAATTTTCTTTTAAATTTTAAGATTAATTAACGATTTTTAAGTACAATATAGATATAATGCAGACTAAATCAAGCTATTTTTATTTCTTTTGCAAGGATCTGATATATTAATTTGCACAATCAATGTATCTACAGTTGAATTATTCATTGAGTTTTTTCGGTCATATTACTACTACTACGTTTCGATTGCAATTGGAAGCTATTTGCCATCTATTTGCTGTAGATGAAATTAGGAGATTTTCCCTCAGTTGTGTTTCGTTGTCACCAGCATCCAATCATCGTAAATTTTTCTTTTTTACAATTTCTTTTACATTATTTCTTTTTATTTGGTTTATTTATTATATATATATATTATTTATTTATTTATTTTATTTTTAAATTCTATTGCTTACATGTATTTTTTATTGTATTCGTGTTTCATCTTTATTTACTTAAAAAGTGTATATATTTAAAAAAATATTTTTTCATGTTTTTTTTAAATTTAAAATATGTATATATTTGAAAAAATAGTTTTTGCATGCTTTTTTTAAAATTTATAAAGTGTATATATTTAGAATAATATTTTTTGCGTGCCTTTTTTTATTTCATTCTTTTTTTCTTTTTTTTTTAAATTTTATGAAGTGTATATGTTTAGAAAAATATTTTTTGCATGCTTTTTTTTATTTATTTTATTTATTTATTTTTTTTTACTGAAATGTGACACTGGTGACAACGAACAAAATGTCGAAATAAATATACCAATCGGCATATCAGCTTAACTTCATATCAAGTAAGTCCATCATTTATATTTATTTTCCTTTTTAAATTTTCTTGAATGCTTATTTTTTGATCGAACTTCGGGAAATTTCCCGTGTTAATAAACGCGCGCTTAGCTTGGCGACAAAAAAAATCCGCCACGTTCGCCAATATATGGGGATACTGAACTAGTTCCTAATGAACACATCTTGAAAGCTCCCCAATCTTTACAAATGGCTGTCATCTTTTTCTAAACATTTAGAGAAATTTCTATTGCCATAAATAAAAGTAGAAATTTTAAAATATAACTTTTTAAATATATTATGCAGTTTTAATAGATAAAAACTTTTAAATTTTTAAGAAAATTCAAATTTTTCCACACAGTTTTAAAAATTTAGGAATTTTCAAAATTCCCATGGGAATAAACCGGGTTTTTTTCCATCCTTGCAACACTAGTCTGGAGGTGTATGTATATTAACATCTAATATTTCCCCAGCACTGTCCATCTATTGAATACTACCCTACAGGCTGTAGCTGTAGGAATTCAAACTTCATGCTTATTAATAGTCACTAGTTTATATTTCCCACCAAATGATGTCATTCACCAAGAGGAACTCGATGCATTAATAGATCAGCTGCCAACACCATTTCTCCTGTTAGGTGACTTTAACGGCCATAATTTTTTGTGGGGAAGTGATGATACTAATTCTCGCGGTCGGCAGATAGAGCGGTTTATTTCAGACAACAGTCTCTGTCTGTTTAATACCGACGCGAAGACATTTTTCCATGTACTCACAAGAACATTTCACTCCTCGATCTGGCCATTTTTTCACCATCTCTTCTGCCATTGTTAATTTAAGTGTAGGAAATGATATGCACAACAGCGATCATTTTCCTCTCGTCATCTCCCAGACTGGAGGTAGTAGTGTAGGACAACGTCTACCTATTTACGTGTACAGTCGGGTAGATGGGACATTATTTACACAATTGGTAGTTAATGATAATGAAATGGTTGCGATCGATGATATTGATGATTTCGTATCTAAAGTTACCCAAACAATTATTAATGCAGCTGATTCATCAATTCCTAAGAGTTCCCTTAAAACACAAAGGCTCCTTGGAGGAAACTTGCAAACCTTGGTATGCACCTATAAAAGCAAGAAGTTATGGGCTTATTCAGAAGATGCCCCACAACGGCGAATCTCATAGCCTTTAAGAGAGCAAAATCATTAGCTCACAGAACTCGTCGTCGTAGTCAGAATGAATCTTGGTCTCGCTATGTATCTTCTATTACATCTACTACATCCAATAAACAATTGTGGAGAAAAGTAAAAGTAGCCAATGGAATATATAAGGAATTGTCTATTCCAATCTTAAAATCCGGAGCTGCTGTATACTCTTCTCCTAAGGACACCGCTAACGTCCTTGGCGAAACCTTTGCTATCGTCTCAAGCTATAACTCTTATAATCCTTCGTTCTTAAGGACAAAGAGTCATGCTGAGCGAACACCATTTCGTTTCAAGCGTGGACAAGCTTTGCCTTGCAACTGTGAATTTCGGATGTTGGAATTGAAGAGAGCATTACAGCAGACCAATAATACCAATCCAGGAACTGATGGAATCAGCTATCAAATGCTTCGGAATTTAAGTCTAGTCTCCCAATCAAACTTATTATTTTTGTGTAATAGGATCTTGACAGAAATTCCCATCACTTTGAAGCGAAGCAATAGTAATTCCGATCCTTAAGGCTGGTAAGGGTCCTTCTGTTACTTCATACTATCGACCAATAGCTCTGACGAGTTGCTTCTGTAAGACTCTCGAACGTATGGTCAACGCCCTTCTCGTATATGTCCTAAAAATAAATAAATGTATTCATATAAATCAGAGTGGCTTCCGTAAAGGAAGATTCACTCTTGACAATATTACTTACCTGAAAACGCAGATCCGCAATGCTTTCGTGCGGAGGAATCACCTTGTTTCCATTTTCTTCGACATAGAGAAGTCATATAACCGTACATAGCGATATGGAATTCTCCGTACATTATATGATTTTGGCTCTCGGGTTAATTTTCAGATATTCCTAAAAACATTTCTACGCTCCTGTTTTTTTAAAGTACGTATTGGAACAGTTTCTTCCAATGCTTTTATTCAAGCCGAGGGTGTACCCCAAGGCTCTATTTTAAGTGTCACACTTTTCAACCTTTACATCAGTTGCATTCTTTATTAAATCTCACCTCCTATTTACTGCACGCTTTATGTTGATGACCTGAAAATATCATGTGAGGGTTCTAATATGTGTTTAATTGAGAGACAATTACAAACATCTGTTATTAAACTCGCTGCATGGTGTGCTGAGAACGGCCACACGCTGTCTCCTGGTAAGAGTAATTGTGTCCATTTCTGTAGGAAGACTATCCTACATAATGATCCTACTATCTACATAAATAATACATATATTCTGTTGTCAACAAGATAAAATTTCTGTGAATAACTTTTGACCAAAAGTTAAATTTTCTTCCATTTGTTCTTCATTTGCGGAAGAAGTGCGAGCGATCGCTTAATATCCTCAAGGTGTTTTCTAATACATCTTGGGGTGCTGATCACTTGTCACTACTTCGTGTCTACCAATCAATAATTTTATCTCATATGGACTATGGGTGTGTTGTGCATAGATATGCTAGGTCTTCTCTTCTACGCAGACTGGATACATCACTCTGCTTTGAGAATATGTTCAGGGGCAATTCGCACATCATCACTCCAGAGTCCATATGCAATCTGTCAACAACTGCCTTTAGACCTGAGACGAATGCAGCTGTCTTTCAATTATTATGCAAAAATCATGTCTGACCCTCATTAGCCATTACGTTCCATGACTACTACACCTACTTCCCAATCCATTACGTTCCATGACTACTACACCTACTTCCCAATCCATTACGTTCCATGACTACTACACCACACTAATTAGGCTGTATGACGCTCGTGCATACAGCATCCCACCTTTTCTCACACGAACAAAATCTAGTTTTTTATTATCTGACCTATGTGGTGTCCGTTTTGACAAAACGGAGCATTTATCTCACCCACCTTGGTATGATCCACAGATTAAAATCATCAATCCTTTTGCTCGTTTTAGAAAATCAGACACAACAACTACTGTTTTCCACAGCTATATGCTTCACATCGCTGTCAGTACGTCATGTACACACCAGTTTTCACAGATGAATCAAAATCTGCAGGACATGTAGGTTGTGCTGTAGTTATTGAAAACAAAACTCTTAGCTACAGTCTCCATCCATCCTGTTCCATCTTCTCTGCTGAAGTAACTGATATTTATCAAGCTCTTCAGCAGATGAATACAAGTAATACCTTTAAATACTGCATGTATACTGACAGTTTGAGGGTGTTGGAAGCTTTGCGGAGCAGTAGTTTTGACTGGCATCCCGTTGTGTCTAGAATTTTCCGAGCATTAGATTCCCTTGCTGGCAATTGTTTTCTGCTAGATCCCACGTCATGTATGTCTCGATGGCAATGAGAGGGCTGGTGCAGCTGCTAAATCTGCAACCGGCCCGTCTCTTCTATGCATTCATTTGCTGAATGTGAGAAAAAGTTTACTCAAGGTCTTTGCAGGAGTCTGTTCCTACATGCAGGTCATTAATAAATTGGGTGTCACATTTCCACACATCACCACATTAACAATTTTACCGTTACGAAGTGCTGATGTTCGTCTGACTCGCCTTCGTATCGGTCACACACGTTTCACACACAGACATTTGTTCCTAAGCGAATTAAATCCATGGTGTGAGACGTGTGATGAACCTTATACAATATATCATATTCTAATTTCATGTCATGATTTTAACCATTTACGCTTACATTTTTTAAAAACTGATATTTTAACATTATTTGATTTACTTGGAGAACCTCCACATAGAAATCTACTTACCTTTTTGAGACAATAGGTTTTCTCCATTTTATTTAAATTGTAGATATACTTAAAATTTATATTTCACTAAACAGTTTTATATTTTTAAAATCTGAATTTTATATACACTATATACACTGTTTTTTTGTATTTTAATGTTGCTTGGGTTTTCCTTATTTTAATTTTTAAAAAAATCAAAGATTGTCGCAGTTTGTCCTTTTTTGGAACTTGCGCCAGAAAACAGAACCAACCATCTTCTTCTGGGCACCAGAAAGTCTCTTTTTAAGCTTGATCCTGGTCAGAGAGTCAGTCGTGCTAGCGATAGCTTCCTGACTCTCACCAGAAGAAGATGATTTGGAGGTCATTTCTACCTCCTGTGAGGGATTCATTTCCGCCCCTTCACTAGATTGCCTCTGGGTTCCCTTTCTTTTTCAGCAAGGTCTGCATCAGAGGCTTCATCTGCAAAGGCAGAAAGGTTTGTTAATTATTTTGTCTTTTCAGACATAAGATAACAATTAATCAGTAGGCTCATGTAATACAATAGTCCACCCAGCATTGCCTGAGTTACTAGGCAGAGCAAAAAAACTCTAGAAGTTCGCCAGACAGTTAGAGGCTCCGTTAAGACACCATTACCACGGTGCCAAATAGCCCTAGGCATGGGTAGCCTAACACCAGGGTTACGGGAGCTGGTTCGTGGCCTCTGATTCTGTATTCAAGGCTATCCTGTCATTCCTACAGGACGTTCGGCGATCCACCACCTGCCGATACACCGGGTAGCGGCTTAGGACCCAGGTATTACTAGCAATAGTATTTTTCAACGCCAAAATACAATCATAATCAATACATTTCCAATGGTGGGTAAATTTTTCCTCCTGATTAAAATTCCATAACTATGTTGGAACAATTCAATTACAATGCATGTAGACCAGATGACGTAATTACACTTGAATATGGGGATAAAGAGTACTTATACTTCTGCTACATAATACATTCTTCACTTTTATTTTTAAGGAAATTTAAATATTCAAAAAAACATTCGTCGATTCAATAAATAAAAGTTATGTAAATATGTTTAGCATTTAAACATTCACTATATGTTTCCTTAGAATTAATCATACTTTTAATCAAGAAGAAGCAATATGCTACTCAACACAAAAAGCATCTTCTGCTCTGCTGCAATGAAAATAACGAAACCTTAAATGTCAGATGTTAAACCGCTAGTGACACTGTATCTATATTTTTCTAGTGTATTCAAAAATATTTTTTTTACAATGTAGAAAATTATGTATGAATAATCATGAATGAAAATAAATATTACAATTGGAAATAGAAATTGAACTTAACAATTTTTAAAAGTATATTAAAATATTTATTTATATTACATATAGTATTTTATTAAATTGAAAGAGTGATATAAATATCATGTAAAGAGTATTTTCCATAAATTTATATTCTTTTTATATAATTTTTATCATTTGTATGAGCTATATTTTGTGTATTTTTTCTATGAAAATTCAAGCATTTAAATTATCTGTTATTTGAAACAATTTAAACCCCAATTTATTCGCAATTTTAAGATTAGTTCAAATTAATTTTTCATTAAAAATTTTTAATAAAATTAGTTATATTATATTACCTATGAGTTTACCCATCATTTTAGGTTTTTTCTATTTTAAATACGATTATTTTCCATATGAAAGATAAACATCTGGCTTTTAATTTATCATAATTTCTCAGTTTGAATTTTTTGTATGCTTCTTATATCAACCTTTGGTATGGAAATATGATTAAGTCTTAATTTACAATCTAATGTGAGAAGGATTTTTTATGCAGCATTTAATTTCATTAATAATTCTAAAATTCAATTTAAATTATTTGCTGGAAGCAACTTAATTAATTAAGAATATATGTAAAGTAGAGTATGAATGTTTTAAATTACACTTTTCAATTATTTTATGTTATATCTTAAAAGCACATGCTTTATTGCTTAATTTTCCTAATCTTTTAATGTTAACGCATCAGGTGTATACTAAGTTAACAATGTAACTTTAATAAGGCTGTTATAAATCTTTTGTATATAAAAATTTTAAACAAATAAATTTATATTCCTTAGAAACAAACTTTTCCTTTATGTAAATAGTTTATCCTAGTTTGTTTTTCTTATAAAAAATTCTAAATATGCAGTTAGAAAATTTTAAATCATACACAAAACTATCACTATTACAGTTTTGTTTTATAGTTATTTTATTTACACAAAACAAAAATTAAATAGATATGGAAAATTTTCTTATTTTACAAAAAGAAGTTGGGATTGTTGATTATTTTTTCATTGTTATGCCTAAAATATCAACAGGTGTTCTAAGAATTTCACTAACAGATGATGGTCAATATTATATTAGCACTATAGTTATATTTTATTGTAATGTCAGATTCTTTTTATATGCTTATTCAGTCAAGATAATTTGTTTGACAGCCAATTCTTTTTTTGAAAAATTAAATCATTTGTATATTTAGAAAGCTTCTTACATGGATTTCTATCTGTTTATCCACTGGTAGAATAATTTATAAATATTCTTAAGCACCTAAAAATTTTTTTAAACAATTTATTCATGATAAATTTAGGTAATTTTGTATTCCCTCCCTCCCATAAAATTACTGAAGAAAATTCTATCAGTATTTTTCTTGCTAAACTGCTGACAGAATACTTAATATTTAGCTTTCAGTTTATCTTTTTATTCATAAATTAATCTTGGATATGTTTAACAGTTTAGAAACCTCTTTTTTACAAATAAATTTGGTCTTGAGTCTAAAAGTGATAAAGTAGCTTGTATTTTTATTTAAAAACTATTTAGTTCTTAATATGTTATCTCAAAACATTTTTATCATGTATTTGTTAAGGAAATCTGAACTATTTATTTATGATTAGTATATAACTCACCAATAATAAAGAGAGAAAAAATGCTAATCTTATATATTCTGTTTTTATTAATTTTTGCTTTTACAATTATCTTGTTTGTTTAAATAAATTTTATTTAAATATTTCACTGGAATAAAAAAAATTTCTCAAATATATGTATTTTCTGCCTTATTGTTTGAGTTAAAATATTTTAAAAAATGTTTGTTTTTAATTTATGTATTATAAGAGTAAGTCCTGTTGATCAAAATCAAATTTAAAAATATTATTGGCCATTGTATGTTTTTTATCATTAATTATATAAAGAAATTTCTTTATATCACTATTTTCTGCAAGTTATTGTATTTACTGCTGTTACTTATTTACATTACTAGCATTTATAAAAAATTACGAATTTAAAATAAATTAACATTTTTTTTATACTTTTCTGTTTCAATTTTCTCAAGGTTGAGGATTAATGAAAAAAGATTAATCTAAGGGATTATTTCAATAGGAGTAGAATATTTTCATTTGTTTCTTATGTGAGATTTTAGATTTATATTCTAGATATAAGAATTTCATCATGTAGTTGATTTGTCTTTTTTTTTTTTTTTTTTTTTTTTTAAAATCATCTTTTTTTTTAACAATATAATGTGTTTTCAAGTTTTATATTACATTTAAATTTTTCTTTTTTCTGCTTTTTTTATCTTTTTAGAGAGAGAGAGGTATGTTAAATTAAAATATTTTGTTAAATACAATTTATTTAATATTTTACTAAATTTATAAATATTCTCTCATCTCATCCATACCCTGAAATCAATTTCTAATTTGTAACTTCAAATGTCAATGAGCTCCTGAAGTTTCTTCTACTATGAGGAATACTCAAATCATCCTTCAATCAATAAAATAAAAAATGAAGTTCCTTCTAATATGAAACAGCAGGCAAGAGATTTCTCTGGCAATAGTGAAAATGGTTCTGGTACTTCTCAGTGGAATCTTAACTGATCTCTTGAATGATTTTTGTCTATTATCTGTCCATCAAATTGCATTTTATTCAATTCAAACTGCTTCTACAAAATAATTATGATATGTAATTAATCAAATATTTTTTTATCATTAGTCTTTAATAATAAATATCTAGAAATTCCTAACACAAGTCATTCTTTTTTTTTTTTTATCTTATCAGTCATTATATAGCAGTTAGTATTTTGTTTTCAAGTACTTCTCGGTGAAAATTTTTAGTGGAATACAATGAAAATTTATAAGTGTTGGGTACCTAATTGTATCCAACATTTTCTTCAAATTCCACTTGATGACTATTGATATCTCATTATGTATATATTTATTAATATGTCTTATAAATTTTGAGAAGTGTTTTCTGATTTTTTATTGTAAAAGATTAATTTATTTAATAGGTACTGAGGGTATTATAAATTTAAACTAAGTTTCTGTCTCTGAATGCTTATTAAAAATATATATAGAAAAAGATAACTGGGAAAAAATGCTTGATGCTATAAACTATTATCTAGTGTGTGTTGACTAAAACCAAATTAAATGATAAAGAATATGCACTTATTAATTACTTGGCAATTACTCAATGTAACTGGACTCTATCAAGCCTTAGTTAAACTGTGTGGTTATATCAGTCAGACATCAAGCGAGATGAAATTGCAATAAATAAAAAATACAAAGCGATAAAAAGTGGTCTTCTCTCATTACAACTTTTAATATACATATTTGTTTTCTTTGTGTTAATCCTTTAATTTTATAATTAGCACATGCACAACTCCATGAATTTCAATATTATCTGAATCATGATAGATTAAAGAATCAACTAAGATAATAGTGTAATTGTCTTTTATACTTAATATAAAGTCGGAAAACACTGAATTATCTCAATTATTCTTTTGCTGAAAGTATTAAAATGGTGAAAATCTAAAAGAATTGTAATATGGATGAAGTAATTATTTTGCTCCCCTATTAGTCATTGCATACAGAGAACATAGTACTGACAGATATGCAGTGCGAGGAATTGGCACACAATTTTTTTAAAAAAATTCATACAACTTGCCTTTGATTTTAAATTTCTTAATTGTCAAAGAGCTTGATTTTGTTCATAATGATGAAATTTTAAAGCTATTTTACTAATATATTTTTAATTTATAAAAATATACACTTGGTGCATATTGTTTACTTGTTTAATAACAAAATTATTAAGGTTCTCAAATTCATTTAGCAAGCCCTTTTTTGTTAATTTACTGAAAAATTATGTTTAATTTTGTATGTAGCTAATACTGAAATCAGTAGTTTTGGCATAGCCATTATGGGCCTATTGAAAGTATGTCTCTGACTTATATATAATTTATAGACTTATATGCATAATTATTATATTCTGAATAATTGTTCTTTAGTAAGTATGTGTTTAATATTTTCAACACAGTAATCATATTTTTCTTTATATTCATGTATAATTTATGGATTAAAACCATCAAAAAAATTATTAAAATTCAAAATTTCTAACATAAATGTTTTTAGCATCTGATTTAATCCAACCATAAAAGCTTAATAAATCATTACATTAGATTAAGTCTGTTGAATACTAAAATAAAATTCCTTGCAAATAAAAAAAAATAAAAACAAGACAATATTTTCTTTTAAAATTTTAATAATTTGAAATTATTGATTTGTAGCTAAACATGTTTCTTCTTCTTTTTTTTTTTTTGCTTTCTAATAAAGAAAGCGTATTTTTTAGTCATTTTTTTATATTCTTATCAATTTTTAATTATTTTGTATTTCATTAAAAGTCTGTACAATGTAAAATAATGTGCCATTAGCATCAGGCAGATTCTCTATACAGGTAACCAAAACTGTAAAAAGCATAGCATTTTTCTATGTAAATTCAACCACAAATACTAAAATACCAATAAATTATATTTTGTTTATTTTAGAAAAATCATGCCAGGTCTTATTATGTTTAGGCGTCGATGGCGCATAGGAAGTGATGATTTTGTTTTCCCTGCGCTTGCCGAATTTTTTCTAAAACTCATCTGGTAATAAACTTTATGTGTATACAGAATTTTATACTTTGGTATAATCATTCCAGTTTTAAAACTTTAAGTTTTATAACTAAACATTTTTAAAGTAGATATATTTTATACATACTGTTTATATATATATATATATATATATATATATATATATATATATATATATATATATATATATATATATATATATATATATTTATTTATTTATTTATTTATTTATTAGAAAAATAAAGAACTATTAATGGATTAGCTCTTTTAAAGGTTTGGATTAATGCATACCTCTTAACTGATTTGCTTGTAATTTGTTCTCATTTCATCCAATATTGTATAAACATTTCTATGTTATTTTATACTCTATCATTTTAAATTTGTAAATTTTCCTCATAGAATTAAAGTTTTATTATAAGTGTAGCTAATAATTTTTATTGTTAATATTTAGTTATTCTTTTACTGATTTACACTATTAGTACTTTGAATAATTTAATATATATTAATTAATTAACAATATTAATTTTGGATTTTGTCATTTTTTTATAAACCAATATTTTAACTATGTTTTGTAATAAGGATTTATATATAATAGTTTTGGATTTATATATATGATGGTTTTGGATTTATATAATAGAGAGTAATAAGAATTTTAAAATTAAAATTCCACATGAAAAATCCACAGCTCTGATAACTAAATGTGTTACACTGGTTTTGAAATATATATATAAAGAATTTTAACAAGTTATATTTTTGTTGATTTGAATTTTAGGTTTATTATTGTTCTTGTGTTGTTTCTGAAGCATAGAATTCACTTAAGATGTAAAGGGGAAAGATTACTACAAACATACTTGATATTCTCCTTAGGAGGCCTGGCATTTATTTTATTACTTGACTCTCTGATTGCTTGGATCAGCTCACGAGGGACCATTACTCAGGTTAATTTTGTTAAATTCCCTTTTACTTGTTTTCCTATATTTTCAATTTAGAGTTTTCAGTTACTTTTAGAAAATATTTCCTTTAAATTAAAGCTGATTATTGTTATTAGATGTTATATATATAACTAATATCCCAAGAAACAAAATATGAGAAATAATGTTCTTGATGGTCGAAATTTCTTTTTATAGTTTTTATAGCAATCATCTTTTGATATTAAAGTTCTGAAAATATCATCTCATTTCCATAGAAACAAGTGAAATATTTAAATAAATCTGTTGGTATAAATTGTTGCAAAGAAACATTTATTCCTCTAAATAAATAATAAAGATACAAAAGTTAAATATTTTAATTAAAATGAAGAAAATGTTATGTTATATTCTCTTAAAATTATAAACATGAAATCAACTTGAATTTAAGTAAAAAAAACTTTATTGATTTTATTTTTGAATTCGTATTGTTTTTAAAATCAATATCAACGAAATTTTAATAATGTGTAGTTATTATTTTAACTCATTCTTAAATTAAACTGGAGCAATTATTTTATTTAAAAAAATCATATTCCCTTAATAAGTTTATTTTATGTAATCAAAAAGTCTGTTATAGAATTTCCAAAGTATCAGAAAATTTTATACTTAAGATCAATGTATATAATAATTTTAATTATAAAAAATCTTTACTGGATAAAAATTTAATAAAAATGCCTTATATGTAATATGTTCACTACTTCATGCTTATTTTATTTATACGTAAAACACATAAAATGGTTCTTGTGATTCATTTTCAGACAAGACCTAGGCGACATCTTTGTAAAATTTTGTACCTTCGACTCCTGGTAATGATAACAGAAGTAGTATGGTATGGATTAGGTACAAAGTGGGCATTCACTCCTGAAGACCATTTGTGTGAACCAAGAGAAGTAGTAACATTAGTTCAGGTAATAAACTAATTCTCATAGTCCTGTAATGATTTAACCTTCAATCAATTTGGTTCGCAATACTTAAATCATAATACTGTTATTTATAACCAGGCATTCAGAAAGCAAAAATGTTATCCTGATATCACAATGTATTTTGTCATATTGCTAGAAGAACTGGCATTCTTAGGAAAATGCTTGTCTTTTTCAGCAGTTAAAATAAATTGATGTAATGAATTGCAATAATAAGAACAAAGTATTTCATTATTAAGTAAACTTATTTAGCCATTTTACATATGAAATGTCTAAAAGATTTTTGATCTTTTATATTGCATCGGGATTCGTGTCGATTGAGAGTTGAATAAAACAGCCACTCAATGAACACAAGGCTTTTATTCATAAAAATTCCACTAGAAATACTAGCTGTAACAATAACAATTATACAGCTACAATTCATCAGATACAATAAGTAACAGCTTCCACAGGTCTCAAATACCTCAAACAGAGAACAGCTTCTCTAGACTAGCAGTCATGACTAATCGTTCTTCACTTACTGACTGTCTTTACAAAAACTAACTTGTCTTCTATGTCAGGCTGCGGTATTTATACCTGACTTGACGGAGAAATTGACCAGTTTCGCCAAGGTTCCAGAAGTTTCTAGGCTATCTCGCTAAATATTGATCCTAGAACTTAGGTGCTGGATATTTCCAAAAGTATCTATTTCTCACCAAGTAATGCCAAGTTTTCTCGACAAAACATCACTAAGTCACCAAATCATTAGAAAACCCACTTTTAACATATAACACGTCTGAATACCGCAAATTTGTAACATTGCCCCCTCTCAAGGACTGCACGTCCCGAACAGTACAATCCCCTGATAGGAGGCCAAATTTAATATAAAAAATTTACATTTAAAGAGGATACAAAACACACAAACAACTAAAAATACAAAAAAAAAAAAAAATAGAAAATAATTATTTATACTATTTACAAAGAGACTATGATCTACTAATTTTTACTTTATATTACGATAAGGAGCTAATCTATCATAATGTACTACTTTGGTTTTGAAGAAGATTTCCTTATATGAACACTACATTATTCAGTCTTTTTAGGATTGTGTAGGGTCCTTCCCAGTTGGCTTGCAACTGTTGAGCAAGTCCTTTATGTCGAATTGGGTTCCACAAGCAAACTTTGTCACCTTTCTGAAATTCATGTCCCATCGCTCTTGTGTCATACCTTGTCTTCATTCTTTCGGTTGTCAGGTGGATTCAGCTTCGAGCAAAGTTATAGACATCTTCAAAACATGCCTGAAGCCCTCGAAGATATTCTTCTGGCAATGAAGATGTATCCTGTGGACGACCAAACTGAAGATTACAAGGGTGACGAAGTTTGTGACCAAAGAGCATTTGCGATGGAGTATATCCAGTAGTCTCATGGACAGCACTGCGATATGCAAGCAGAAACAGCGGTAGCTTCGAATCCCAATCTTGCTGATTTCTGGAAACCATAAGTGAGAGATTATTCAAGATGGTTTGGTTCGCAATACTTACTACTAGGTTTACTCTCCACCATGCCGTTCAATTGCAGGTGTAATGGCGTGGTCTGCGTCTTGTCTATTCTGTGAATTTGACACATTCCTTTAAACACATCAGAGGTGAAATTTGTCCCTTGATCTGAATGAATTTGTAAGGGTGCTCCATATCTGGAAACCCATTGCTGCAGTAGAACCTCAACTACTGTAGTCGCTTCTTGATCGGGGATTGAAAACGCTTCAGGCCACTTAATAAAGTAGTCCATGAAAACTAGGATGTATTTGTTGCCATTTTAAGATCGTGATAAAAGACCCAAAATGTCCAATGCTATCTGCTCAAAAGGTGCTCCTACATTGTACCGCTGCAACCTTCCTAGGCTACATTTCCTTGGTCCCTAATGTGCCCCACAGTCATCACAAGACTGGGCACCATTTCTCTATATCTTGTCTAGTTTTGCTCCAATAGAAGCGTTCTCAAACTTTCTGTAGGGTCTTCATTACTCCGAAGTGGCCTCCAGTTGAACTACTATGCAATTTTTTCAAAACATCTGAAATTCTTAATTTTGGAAGAGCAAGCTGCCATTTGAAATTATGTCCATCATCGGATTCCCATTTCCTGTATAACACACCATTTCTAATATGGAGTAAGTCCCAAAGAGTCAAATATTGCTTAGTAGCAAGACTGTATGTGGAGATGTCCTGCGAACTTGGTCTTCTACTGGAAGATTCTTTTAACTCAAAAATTGGATTTATATCGGGGTCTTCTTTTTGGGCTTCTCTAAGTCCTTCATCACTCCATGGGTCTGGTTTCGATGGTGGTGAAACAGTAACTTGGCGTACCGAAGAATTTACTAATTGATAGTTCTTCTCTACTATAGAACAGTATTGGCAGCTTCCATTACACGGTCTCCTTGATAAAGCATGTGTATTTCCATGAAGAGTTCCTTTGCGATGACGTATTTTAAAGTCTATCTCTTGGATTCGTTGAATCCTTCCCTGCTGTTGTGGAAGATCATTTCCACCATCTTTTGGTTTTGGGCAGTCTTTTCAGACTTGTTCCACTGCACTGCAAGTCCAACACTGAATTTTCGTGTTTCTGCCACTTTTACTCAATTCTAAGCTTTGGGATTTTCGCAGCAGATCTTCAATTTGCTTTCTTAGATCATAGTCTGTATTAGTAGCAGAAACGGCTCTGATTGAGTGCCAGTCTTTACGCGCGGCCTGCTGGGCAACCTCTATCTCATGTGCATAGTCTAGGGCAGATCTGATATCTCTGACATCGGCAAGTCTAATTGTTTTCTGTATCTACAGATCCCGCACACTAGCGATGAAGTAATGGAGAGCCATATTTTGATGTGTCTCAGCTGGACAGTACAAAAATGCTAAATGGGAAAGTCGCTGAATATTGGCAGCCAATTCTTGCAGACTTTCACCCGCTTATTGATAGCGGGACTTTAACTGTAGCCTGCTATATTCTTTATTGCACTTTTCTCCAAACCGCAGCTCAAGCGAACTCGATAGGGCTTGGAAATGATACCTCTGCTCTTCTGGAAGCATCTCGAGGATGTCAGCCACGTCTCCTTCTAAAGAAGCTGCCAGGTGAAAAGCTTGGGGATTCCATCCATTAGATTCCACTACCATAATAAATTGGGTCTTGTATACTTGCCAAGATGGTTTTCCATTGAATGTTGAGAGTTTAATCATGGCTGGGGAAGGCATAAATGCCACGTTGGGCTCCTCATGTCTGTTTGACATTTGCTTCTTCAATCATTAAATCTCCTTATTCATTTTCTCTAATGCTTCTTCAACGTTTTCTTCGATCTCCAAAACCTTAGTTTCAACTGAAGTTACCTTAACTCCCATTACATTCATCTTCTCCTGAATGATGTTGGAGAATTCTTCTTTAACACTTATAATGTCTTTCTTAAGTTCCTTTTTAAGCTCCTCCTGCCCAGATTTTATCTCTTTTGTCATCTCGGTTTTAATCTCTTCTTGTCCAGCAATCATCTCTTCTTGTCCAGCAATCATCTCTTCTTGTCCAGCAATCATCTCTTCTTGTCCAGCTTTCATCTCTTCTTGTCCAGCTTTCATCTCTTCTTGTCCAGCTTTCATCTCTTCTTGACCAGCTTTCATCTCTTCTTGTCCAGCTTTCATCTCTTCTTGACCAGCTTTCATCTCTTCTTGTCCAGCTTTCATCTCAGCCATCTGCTCCGTTAATTTTTCGAGAAGACTTTTCATTAAATCCATATCCATTTTTCTTGTGACACACTGCATCAAACAGCTACTCAATGAACACAAGACTTTTATTCATAAAAATTCCACTAGAAATACCAGCTGTAACAATCACTATTATACAGCTACAATTTGTCAGATACAATAAGTAACAGCTTCCACAGGTTTCAAATACCTCAGACAGAGAACAGCTTCTCTAGACTAGCAGTCACGACTGATCGCCTTCACTCACTGCCTGTCTTTACAAAAACTGACTTGTCTTCTATGTTGGGCTGTGGTATTTATACCTGACTTGACGGAGAAATCTACCAGTTTCGCCAAGGTTCCGGAAGCTTCTAGGCTATCTCGCTAAATATTGGTCCTAGAGCTTAGGTGATGGATGTTTCCAGAAGTATCTATTTTTCGCCAAGTCACCAAGAATCTTGCCAAAAGATGGCCTAGTCAACAAATCATTAGAAAACCAGCTTTTAACATATAACAAGTCTAAATATCGCAATTTTAGCCCAAAATGTGAGTATTTCCTATCTGTCTGAGATATTTTAAGATAAATACAATAATTATTTATAAATTTGTAACAATATATTAATATTATATATTGGAAATGAAAAACAACTGATTTTTTTTCTAAGTTCTATGAGTGACTGGATCAAAACACATTCTGATCATAAAAAGCTTTTAATTTTTGACCCTGCTGGAATAACTATGATTGAACTTATTGAAGGTTAGATGAATTTTTTTAGTACAAATGTAGTTGATTTTATTCTGTGCCAATTTAAAAAAAATGGCCAATTAAAAATAAACAAATATTTCATCTTTTTCAGCAAAATTTCATAAAATTTACATTTAAGTCATTTGAATATTCAATGTTTTCAACATCTATATATTTTTATTAGAACCGAGGATGATAATATCTCAATATCTATTAAGCTAATCACAAAATGTTTCTGATAGGAACTAGCATTAGAAATGTTAGTGAAATTAAACCGATAGGTATCAAATTAGGCTCTAGCATTTATGTGATGAAATCAGTATTTGTTTAGTTTATAAGCAAATATGTGACTTGTGTAATTCATGGTGATATCCATTGTCAACTTGATAAGAAAAGTCATTAGAGTTAGTACAAATAATGTGTTACCAAATAGTAAATTATCACACAAAATGAAACTTTGTTATATACAGAATTAAATCTTGCAATATTTTGTTAAGACAATTTAATGAATACATAGATAATTGGCAAAAGCCATGAAAAGACTTGGCCAAATTACATTGCTTCTAAGTGAAACATTTGACTGGAAAAATCTTAATGTGAGCCTGATTAATGGCTTTATTGTATAAAAACATGACTAATATAATAATAATAATTAGATAGTTAGTGTTTAGTATTTAAGGCACAACACAATTAGATATTAACAGAATAAATCTGTATCACCTGTCCTTTGAAAGAACTTCTGCCAACTCAGTTGATTCATCAGCAGCTCATCAAGTTTATTAAATTTCTGTGATGAATTATTATGAAATTTGATGTCATTTTTTAAACTATATTTCAATTTCTGATAAATACTACTACACTTAATACTATCACAAATATTATTATTAATTGAGCATTTAAAATTATGAATTTATTTATTACTTTAAAAAATCGTAATGTAATAATTTATATTATTTCTTTTTGTGGAATGTTTTTATATAACTTAGTTTTTCTCTCAACATCTAAAAATAAAGTATAATGCTTATTACACTTTTATTTGGAATTGTTAATTTATTGAAAAAAGCATAAGATCCTTTCCTGCTACACCATTTTGCAACATTAAAAAAATTTGTTTTAGAACTTAACACTTGTGTGTTCGTATTCTAAGGTCTACAGTCCACAGCAAACAATAGTTTAAAAAAGACATCATTTTTATTTGCATGCAAAAGATTGCAATATTCTAAGAAATAAGAATGCTGCTACTTTTTCTTCATATTTGTGTAAAAGACTTATCTTTAATAAACATATTTAAATTGTATTAGGTTTACCTTAATATTAAAATGTTCAGTATTAAACTTTCCAGCTTTCTAAACTAACATTACCAACAATTATTTCATTAAGTTTATTTTGTTTCAAAATATTTATCAACAGTATTTTAGTAAATTAGAGCATCTTAGGAAGAAAATTTCTCTGAATTTTTACCAATTTTAAACATTTTCATTGCTTTGATTAAATAGTTTTCTTTTTCTTAGTTCATATTAAATGGATTCCTTTTAATTCTATTTCCCTCTGGTTGCAGATTATAGCAATTTGTAGTTGGGCATTTCTTGGACTCATGCTTCTTGGGATAGTATTGGTTTTTGATCCAATTAACTCTTATCGGAATAATGGCAGCAGGCACAGAGTAGCTGATGTTGAACATGGTCAACCACAAGCCCTTTACATAAATTTAAATTCTGCTAACATGGAAAAAGCTAATAAAGTATGGGAGTGGAGGTATGTGACATTTTATAAAATATATGGATTATTATTTTAAACTAGTAAAGCTTTGGATATTTGTTGATTAAAATTTAATTCCAGTTTTAAGATCAGAGAAGGAGTAGTGCCTGAATTGAAATATATGCATACTGTAGATATTTTGCACCTATATATTTGTTGTTATAAAACTATTTAAAATATATATGTGTTATATAGAATATTTTAGTAGAAAAATTATATTTTTTGTTCAGCAATTTCACTTCTACAAGCATTTTGTACAGTTTTGGCAAGACACAATGAAATGAAAAATAAACATGAAAATATTCATCAGTAGTTAAATTAATATCACATATTTACCAAACAAGATAACAAAATGTTTGTCACTGATAGGAGATTAGATATAATAACATGACTATGAGCATACTACTTAAAAAATATTAATGCAAATATTTGGCTTTATAGAGAAACAAAATTTACAATATTATACTATCTGATTTAAAGCCAGATTAGAATGCTCATTTTTCTAATTATTATATTGTTACACCAATAGCAATGCCATCAATCACTTTAGGTCTTTACCAAATTATTTTGTTAGTTATCGATTTATAGATTTCCTTTTTTAAATCCATGTTAAAGTCATAATATTTTTTTATTAATTTGAGTATCTATAATCTAATTTTATAGCCTGTGGTTCTAATGAAACTTTGATGTATATTGCTGTACATTGTAAGCAATTTTCGGCACATTTTGTTTCTAATGCCTTCGTGTATATTTAATACTCATTACATTTTTTACATCATTTAGTGAAACAAAATTCGTAAGCTAAGTACAATTCATTATGTTTATATGTATGTTTAATTAGGTAATTTATTCCTTTCGATTTCCACATTAAATTATTTGAGATGAACTTATATCATTTTAGATTGCGTATGCTGTGTTGTTGTTGTACCAATCAAGATGAACAAAGCAAGAGTGCCTATTCAGCAATTTCTAAATTGTTAACTTATCATTTTGAAGTTAGTACTACTTCATTTTATTTTATTAATTCTTTTAAAAATTCAATTGAGATTTATAAATAAAAAATTTTTAGGATGTTGATATTGTACCATCTGACATAGCAGCTGGCCTAATAATTTTGCAACAAAAACAAGCTGTTGAAAATTCAAATAGAGTTTCTACCTCACAGCATTCTGAAAATTTTTCTGTGCAGTCACCCGATTCATTGACTAGTACAGGTGAGATGAATTAAAATGAATTTGTAATAAATTGATTTCTCATCATCATATAAAAGTGATTAATGATTAACATACTTAATTCAACATTGAAGAAACAATAAAAATGTATAATTTTTTTGGTAATAATTATTTTTAAAGTTTATAAATTATGCTGAAAATAACACTCATGGTGAGTTTGCTTTTGCTGTGAAAATGTCAATAAAATATTTTATTTTAATTTAAAACATAATTAGTGAGCTATTAAATAGAAATGGAATTTCTTGATTCAAAGTCTAGTGGTTTTTACCCTCCTTTCTTACCTTTGTTTTACATTTTTATACTTTTCTTTATTTTACCTTTCTTTGAATCTTTCAGCGTATGTATTCTGAGTGCAACTTTGTATTTTATTTTTACTTTACAGATAAACTTGTTCGTTAATTTTATAGATTCTATTTGTGTACATATCTTACAAAATTTCAAATTAAATGTTTAAAGTTAATCACTTATCTTTTGTGTCCATATGTAACTTAGGCAGAAATAGACAAATATCTTTTTCGAAATAAATTATTTAATAAATTAATAATAATTATTTGAATTTGGTTTAAATGTTACTAGTATTTTTTAATAAACTTATTCAATATTTTTAAGTAACTATCTATTTTTCCTTAGGCAGTTTTTTGCTTTACATTTGACTTGCATTATATCAAACGGATCAAATTTATTTTTTAAAATTGTGTTTTTCCTTAATTTAATAATGAACTCAAATGACATTTATATTATAATATGAATAAGAAACATGAGGCAAAAATGTTTGAACTTTGAATTAATTAAAATAGCAAGTTTATACAAACTTTCAGTGCTTCCAATTTAAATAAAATTAACAAACTTTATTGCATATGGAACTAAATATATTATTTTGAAGTTTTATTCTGAGGTGTTAGAAATGCAATTTTCCTTTAATTTGTGACATTTTTATTAATAAAATTGAAACAAACCTTACTTTATTTTTTAATAACCTCAATCTCGACTCCTTTTTAAAAATCCAAACCATATTAAGTAGCACAAATTAGTGAAATGGATTTTATTTTAAATTTTATGAAATAAATTATTTCAAATGACTGTTGGAATTTGATATTCCATAAAGCATTACATTACATCTATAAAATATTCCTAAAGCCCAATAAAAATTTTAATCTAAAAATGTTGAAAGAAATTACCAGAGATTTCAAAAACATTGTAAAATTAATTTTATATAATATTGCAATTCCCAAATGTTTATCATTAAATCGCTTCCATTACTTTATTTCTTTAAAAAAATTGTTCCAAATATTTTAACAGTTTGTTTTACTGGAGATGTGATTTTGAAATTTTTATTCATGTTCCAAAAAATATCATTAGATATATTAGGTAACTTATTTGTTAGTAACAACCTTTTCTATTATTTTTACCATACTTAATAAACTCATTTATTTTCTTATTTGCGAACAAAAATTAGAACTATATTTAATATATATCTGCATTAAAGTTTGTATGTGTATATATATATATATATATATATATATATATATATATATATATATATATATATTTTTGCTATGTGTAATGATTTAGACTACCCATACAGAAAAAGTTCAATGACTTTTTTTCTTATTCACTAAATTTCTTAGCTTACAAATTCGCATATCTTCTTCAGAAATTTCTTTCTATGTATCCTATACATTTTGGATATTTACTTAGCAGGTAAATGATTCGCCCTCTAACCTTCAATTCAATAGTTTATTGCTGATCTGGTAGCTGAATGGTTAGCACTCTTGCCTTCGATTCAACAGTTTCAAGAGCTTGAATGACACCTAGGGCATGGATATTTGTAGTGGTTCAGAATCCAATTAGCTTACATGTGCAAAAATTGACTGTTAAATGACAAACAACAAATCACTAGTTTATTGATTCAATTCCTATCTTAAATATAAATGTTTATTGCGTTTTGAAGTTTACTTTAAATTGTCATTCCCTGTCAAATTATCTTTTGTATTCTACAGTTATTTTTTAATAACTGTAGAACGATTGATAAAGAAGAATTAAACTTATAGTTTGGCCTGCACTTAGAAGATAAAGTTAAAACTGCATATATTTAATCTAATTTATAATGAAAAATTAGATTAAATGTAATTTAAACTTTAATTATAAAATTTTTTGAACAAATTATTTTTTCAATTATGTTTTTAAAAATTGTGGATCATACTTTGAATCATCTGGAATTCTGAAGTGTCATTTTGGGGATGATTTGAAATCTTTACCATTTTAGTACCTTTAATCACCTTAGAACATGAAGCTCAAATGTTAACATTTTTCAGTTTTATCAAGACATTTTCATATTTGGAGCTTGATGAGTTTGCCACATAACTTACCAGCCAATTATGCTATCTTTTTTGATCAATAAAAGTAAAGATTTAAAAAAGGAGAGAAGTAGCACAAGTGAAGATTTTAAATCTTTGAAGTGACAATGAATTTTTAATTAATAATGAGTTCTTCATTTAGCAACATTTATTATAAAAACTATGTTTTACAAATTTAAGTTCCTTTGCAAGTTTTGTCTTTTAAGAAGCAATGAATAGTCAAAGTGTTTTATTCTGTTAAAGGCTTCTGAAATTTATTCCAAACATATTTGTTATGAATTTTAACAATTTTAAAATATAATTTTAAATATTTGTCTAAATATCTTTGAGTGGATTTAATCAAAAATTAAATTTCATATTTATGCTAATAGTGATGATTATTATTATACTATAAAAGTATTTTTTTAATATGAAACTTTTCAATTTTTTCTTAATCCAACATTTGTCCTCAAGTGGCAGAATGTGTTCATATTATATAAGAATATTTAAAAATAAATAGTTTTTAATAATTATTTTTCAGGTGCTGTTCAAGGAAGTATTATTTCTAGTCCAGGTGTGTTCACTCCTCCTGCTAACCAGTTCTGGATGACACCAGAACTTGCATGCCATTTTATGAAATTTGCAGAGGGTAGCTATGGTTGGCCTATGTTCCTCTACACAAATTGTCTTGTAGGTATGTGCCAAATATGGAGGGACATTAGGTAAGTTACTTAGAAACCAAGTGTATAATTAAATGTATGAGAATATGCAAGAAATATAATTATATAAATTTAATGTATCTAAAGAAATATTTATCAGTAATTTTTTAAACTGAACTACTTCTCAGGTGCTGTGCTTGTTGTTGTAAACCACCAAGTTATATTGTTGACGATAACTGTTGCCAATGCCACACTGCAGCTTTGAAGTATGTCACTGGACTCACTGATGAGGATCTTATTTTTGTCTCATTTCACAACAGAGTATATGAGATACCTTTTTATGTTGCCATAGACCACCAGACTTGTTCCGTCGTAGTAGCTATCCGAGGGACACTTACACTCTCCGACATGCTTACAGATTTCACAGCTGAATGTGATCGACTTTTTACAGATAACTGCCCACAAGGAGTATTTTGCCATCGGGGAATGCTTAGAGCTGCCATGTTTGTTAAAAATAAGCTTGAAGAAAGTCATGCGTTAAGTGATGCTTTTGCACTTCACCAAAGCTACTCTCTCACTATTACAGGTCACAGTTTAGGTGGAGGCACAGCTGCTCTTCTTTCAATGTTACTTAGGCCAATCTATCCAAATCTTCGTTGTTTTTCCTTTAGTCCACCAGGTGGACTCTTAAGTTTGGAAGCAGTGAAATTTTCTGAAGATTTTGTAATGACTGTGACTTTGGGAGATGACATTGTGCCAAGATTAAGTGTGCCAAATGTTGAAGATATGAAACGAAAATTACTTAACTGTATTTTAGATTGTGAACAGCCAAAAGTAAGATATGTTTAATCTTCTTTATCAAGTGTTAATTGTAGAATTAAACATTCTAATAAAAATTATTTTATAATATTTTTAACACATTATTTTTATATAGTTTTAAAACTATTTTAAAATTCATTTTTCAGGCTCTTAATTAAAAATCTAGTAATTTTAAAAATATTATGAATTATTTTACTCATATCGATTATTATGTACACTTTTGCTATTAAAATATTTTCATTTTGTTTTTGTAAACATTCTATTATATTGCAAAGATTTTACAATTTATTTGATCAATTCACATATATTTTCATAAAAGATTATATTCAAGAAAAATTAAATAAAAATCAATAGCTTTTATTTTTATATATTTACAGTTTTAGAATATCATTAAAATATTTATAAAATTAATTTTTAATAAACTTTAAATTTTAAATTAGTGCTTATTCAAACAGTAGATTTATCTTTAATATGAAATTTATAGGTTACTATAAATTTACTCTGATATGTATTATATTACTATTAGATGTACTAAAAATTGAAAAAATTAATGAACAATATTTTACAAGAATAAAAAAATAATTATTTGTTATTTAAAAAAATAAAAATAAAAGGTTGATATTCAAATTATAAATGATAATATGAAAATTCATTTAAATTTTAATTCACTCAAGAATGTCGATACTTATATGTATAATTGAATAATTTTCTGAATTAATGCTTATAAATACAGTTCATAAAATAATATTAAATAAATTTTCCTTTTTTCTTCAGAACTATATGAAATTTTATTAGAGTAAGCTTTATCAATTCTGTACATATTAAGAACCATAATTTTAATCGTTTCAATCAACAGAACCATAACTATTTAAATTCAAGCATAATATTTCCTTTGTGTGTGATCTCTATATTTTGAAAATGATGATATTTTTCAAATTAAGCAAATGTCTTATAATATTCAAATTATTTTCCTTTTTATTATGAAAAATTTAAATGTTAACCAATGAAAGTCATATTTCAAAACTTTTGAATATTTTCAGAATCTTAGTAATAAATTGTCACTTGTTCTTTATTTTTAAAATTTAATTTCCGAAAAAAATAATTTCCAATAGTTTTAATTTAAAGATACCAAATTTTACAGTTGAAGTAATTTTGTGGTTGGCAGTTCAGTGATAATTTAGATGATCTTGCAGCCAAATGGCTAACATTCTGACCTTCAGTTAAATAGTTAATTCATATGTTCGATTTACAGCTTAAGTCTTGCTCTGTTAACACTTGTGTGGAGAAATTTATCACTGAGGGTAACAAACAAACCTTTGAGATACTTTCAGATTTTAGAAGTTGCCTCTTTATACTTTTTGCATTTTTAAATTGAAGTTAAATTCCAATCAATCAATCAACATTGGCACTGCAACCCTGTGTGGGTCCTAGCCTTCTCAATGAACTTATTTCATCTTGGCCTGTACTCAGCAGCACTTTTCCAATTAGATGTTCCAATAGTGTTAAAGTCCCTATCAAGACAATCAATCCATCTGATTTTGGGCCTACCTCTGGAACACTTTCCGATTGGCCTTGCAAGAAAGATTTTTTTAGGGGTGTGTTCAGTTGGCATACGAATAACATGGCCAGCCTATCTCATCCTTTGTATTTTAATGTATTTGACAACATCAATGTCCTTAAAACTTTTGTATAATTCATGGTTATACCTTCTACGCCATACCCCATCTCTCCACTTCACCATAGATGCTTCTCAAAATTTTCCTTTCAAAAATAGCCAAACGGCATTCATGTTTCTGTGTCATGGCCCAAGTCTCTGAAGCATAAGTTAAAATGGGTCTAATAATAGTTTTATATAGTAAAATTTTTGTCCTGTGTTTGATATATTTGGAGGTAAGATATTTTTTTAACCCATAAGATGTACGATTTGCTGCAATTACCCTTTTATTTATTTCGGGTCCCAAATCACCAAAGTTATTTATTTCAGATCCAAGGTAAGTAAAACTGTTCATAGCTTCAAAATCATAAGAGCCTATGGTGAAGACAGAGCAAGGATGGTTTTGCCTTATGCATGACATATATTTTGTTTTGCTTTGATTGACTATTAAATTCATTTTATTTGCCTCTCATACCAATGCTAGAAAGGATTCTTTAAGAGTATCAGGATTTCTAGCAATTAAATCCAAATCATCTGCAAAGCCCAGGATTTGTAAAATTTTACTAAAAATGGTACCTCTAGTATTAATGCCTGCATTTCTGATGACTTTTTTCTAAAGCAAAGTTAAATAATAAGCAGGCGAGGGCATCTCCTTGTCTTACACCACTTTTAATTTTTAATGGTTCTTAACGATAACTCTGAATCTGAATCTTCACTACAGATTCCTGCATAGTTAAATTTACTAATCTGGTTAGTTTTCCAGGAATACCAAAATCTATCATTGCATTAATTACTGCATTTCTGTTCAAACTGTCATAAGCAGTTCTGAAATCAATGAACAGGTGATGTGTGTCAATTCCATGCTCTCTACATTTTCCCAGAATCTGTCTTAAGTTATAAATTTGTTCCACAGTAGATCTCCCTTTCCGGAACCCACATTGGTAGTCTCCAATTATATTATCAGCCAGTGGGACTAATCTGTTGAATAAAATACCTGATAAAACTTTATAAGCTGTGCACAGAAGGCTAATGCCTCTGTAATTAGAGCATTCTAAAACATCTCCTTTCTTATGAATGACACCAATGAGTAATAATACTTTCCTAGACACCAGTAAGTAATACTTTCCTTCCAATCTATGGGTAATACCTCCTGGTTCCATAAGTCAATTAAAAGATCATATAGTCCACCAAGTGCAACATCACTACTACATTTCAAAAGTTCTGCTGGAATTTGATCAGGACCTGCTGCCTTGCTGTTTTTAAGCTTTCCCAGTGCTTCTCTAAATTCCTCAAAAATAGGAGGTGAAACCTCAACTTCAGAGCTATCAGCAGGATTAATGGGTTCATGAGAATGCAATTCCTGATTAAGCAGATCATTAAAGTGTTCTCTACATCTTTGGAGTACATCAGCAGTACTTGTTAGAATGGTCCCTGACTTAGACGTGCAAAATGAAATTCTAGGTTTAAACTCTGTACGACCCACAGTAATTTTCTGGAAGATAGCTCTGCTTTCATTGGATCTTCTTAGATGTTCAACATCTTTTAATAGATCCCGCAAAAATTGTCGTTTTTTTGCTCTGTGGATTCTTTTCTCATCTCTTCTTGCTTCTTTATAAGATTCAACAGCTCTTTGGGTGTGTTTTCCTTGAATCATTTTCCTATAAGCATTATTTTTGTTGGCGGTAGCCACTTTGCAATCAGCGTCAAACCAATCACTTGAAGTTCTTCTTTCTGATTTTCCTAAGATAGCAGTGCCTGATGCCTTAAAGGCATCTCTAATGCCATGCCATTTATCATTAATGTCACCATCAGTATTAACCTCCTTCAAGTTTCTATCAAGGTCCAATTGGTAGCACTTTAATGTTACAGGATCTTTTAGTCTATCACAATTAAATTTAATCAGAGGCTCTCCTCTTACCTTTCGAGCATTAGATATTCTACTTCGAATTTTTGCGACAATGAGATAATGGTCTGAATCAATGTTAGCTCCACGCATTGATCTCACATCCATGATATTTGATATGTGTCTTGAATCAATGAGTACGTGGTCTATTTGGTTAGTCGAATTGCCATCAGGTGATCTCCAAGTGAATTTATGAATATTCCTGTGTTCGAATAAAGTGTAACCTTTCTATAACCATTTCACGAGCAGCAGCAAAAGAAATCAATCTTATGCCATTTTCATTAGATTCACTATGAAGGCTATGCTTTCCAATAATAGGGTGAAATTCAGTCTCTCTGCCAATCTTAGCATTCATGTCTCCTAAAATAATTTTGACATCATGCCTGTTGCATTAATTGAGCAAAATTTCCAGATCGTCATAAAAGGCATCTTTTTCATCCTCTCCCTTCTCCTCAGTAGGTGAATGGGCACTTATTATACTATAGTTTGAAAAAGTACCTCTCAATCTTATTTTACAGAGTCTTGGAGAACTCGCTTTGAAGTCTATTACTAAGTGTTTGATTCTTTTATTTAAAAGAAAACCAGTGCGAAAAACATGTTTCTTTTCATGACAACTATAGAAGAGGACATGATTCTTTTTCTTCAGGATACCCTGTCCTGTCCGTCTAAGTTCTTGTAAAGCAATTAGGTCCAATTGGTAACTATCCATTTGCTCAGTTAACATTTGTAATCGTTTGGTTTGATATAATGACCGCACGTTCCACTGTCCGAATTTCAAGTCCTTGAGCCGAGTTCCAAGTTGTTTTCCAAAGGTCCGTCCAGAATTTTTCTCATGAGACTTCGCAACAATTAAGATTTCACAGGGTGGGGTCGTTAGCCCCACGCCCAACCCCCAACCTGGAGGACCAGGCCTCTATATTTATAAACCCCCTGGAGACAGGGGTGCTGGGCTATGAAATTAAATTCCAGTACTGTTAAATTCACAGAAAGTTTAATTAGTTAAAATACTACTTCAAAAACTAAGCGTTTATTCTAATACTTCCTACTACACTACTTATTAGGTAATATCTCTAATATTTCTGTTATAAATTAACTGGTTAATAGTGAATAATTCTGAAGACCTGAAATTTAATTTATACCAATGGTATCTTGAAGTCTGTTACCTTACCCTATCTATTTATTAATGCCACTATCTTGAACATCTATTCCAGTTATAGTTATATAATTAATGTATATAATTAATGACATCTCACATAATATCTCTTCAAAAGACTGATTTCTCATAAAGCTTAAACTAAAAATTTTAAGTAGTTATTATTTTATTTAGTTTGAAATTTATATAAATTCATTTTAATGTTCAACTTTAAAATTACTAATTACTCATCTAACCATCTCAATTATATTATTTTCTATATTTGACCTAATTCTATATTTAACTATCATTTAACCTTCTCAATTATATATATTTGAATATATTTTTATCTTTTTATCAAATATATAGTACTAAAGTATTCAAATTCAGTTCAGGTTTGTAGAATATTTTTCTTAATGCATTAACTCTTTTTCATGTAAGTTTATTATTGCAAGCATTAGATGATATAAACAAAGAAAAATAAAATTTATATAACATTGTTTCAGATAATGGTTTTTGAAAAAAATATCTTTAAAATATTGACATTATTATGTTAACATTATATCAAAATCAGTTATATAAAATGCTCCTACATTGTATCTCTCAATAACTCAATAACTCATGTTCCTTTATTTAATTATTTTTGCAATCTTTTTACAGCTTATTTTAATTAATTGAAAGAAGTTTATATATATAACTTGTTTGATTTATTTGTTAACATTAAAATATGGTCTAAATTATGACTTCAATTTTTTTACAGTATAAAATATTTCTTCAGAAGTTATTTAATTGTTTGGGCCAGAAACAATCTCAAACAGATGCCAATAATGCTCCTTTATCACGACCATTATTAGAAAATTTTGGTCAAACTAATTCTAGTGGAAATTACACTACCAACAGTTCACAGGTAACTCATTAAAATAAAAATTTTAAGTGATTTTCAGTTCTTGAAATGCATGCGCATATTACCTTCACTTACTGAGTATTCATTGGATTAAAATATTATTTGAAAGTGTTAGAAAAATGTAAGCTTAGTAGTAACTATGTAGGATGGCTTCATTATACATGAATGATTTTTTTTTTAAGAGGTGCAATGTAAAACACCTTAAGCTCATAAGTTGTAGTGTAAATGTTTAGACTAAAAAAGTACAATCAAAATAAATCTTAGAAATTCATTAATTTATTTAAACTGCTACTTTTCAGAGCATCAAGTCTGTGTAAACATATAATATATCAGTGACATTAAATGTAATAAGTAAAGTTTATTTGGATAATGCTTACATCATTAACTCCTTCATTTGAATATCATTTTGTAAATAAATCTATGAAATTTATGATAAATAGAATAAAATGTGTGGTAAAAAAATCCTATGTAACGCTTCATAATATTAGGAATGTAATTTTCAATAATCTTAACAGTTACTTCACTTTAGCTAATGTATTTAAAACTGTCCAAGACTTTATTTAAATTTAATTACATTGAGCCATTTTAAAAATTACTCATTATTTTATTAGAATTAAATAAGCTTATGCTCTATATTTTAAAAATTCATGCTATTATAATATTAAACTACAAAGGTTATTTAGCACTTTTTAATACTAGCTTATTGATTTGTATCTCACTTTCATGACTATATGAGAATGAAATGAATGCAACTAGTAAAAAACTAAAAGATTTTGTACAGATTATTATTCATATTGATTATTTTTTGAGTAAATCATGTCGAGAAATGTCATTGAGGTTAACATAATTTCCATTTATGATGTCTATTCATCAGCAATTGTAAAATTTTAAAGGGCAAATGTGTAAAAAAATGTAAAAATAATCAATATTTTTTACAAATTATAAAAAAAAGCAATATTTATTATGTAAAAAAATTTGTTTAGAATATCCATTTATAACAAAATTACTTTATTTTATATTGTTGCTAGTTCTTTGATATTGGACAAAGTCAGAGAAGACTTATATGAACATTAACTTTCAAGAAATTGAGTTGGTTGGAAGTCCATTACAAGGAAGCTTTCTCAAAAAGGCCTAAGCAATGTAAAATGTGTTTGACAAAAGCCTGATGGTTATGATACGTAATGCAAGTTTTAAGTCTTACTTCACAGCTCACAAATTTGACCAGGAGCCGTTAAATTCTTGATCGAATGTAATAAGCTAAGTGATCACCTCAATGAGTAAAGCACACCAGCTTATTGTTTTAAATGTCCACATGAATTGAATTTATGGAACACAGATCTCATAATGCAATAAAATATATTTTAGCTAAGATTAAATTGAAATCGCCAACTTTAAAAAAACTAGTAGATCCAGTTGAGTGCTACTCATAATTAATATTTGAAATGCAGCTGCCCATCAAAAATGGCTCTTTTTGAGACTTATTTACAATCACTTCAAATTAAAAGACAACTTGTTCTTGTAAAATATTATAATAAATTGTCTGATAATGAATAACACAACAAAACTTCAATATGCTTAAAATAACTGAAGAAATCATCAAAAGCTTAAAAATATCCCTTTCAGCCAAACTGAGGACTTAAGTATATCCAAACTTAAGTATATCCAATTGCAATCTTGAGCTTTATTCCAGTACATATTTTAGGAATTGTATGAATGATTTTTTCATACAATTTTATTTTGTAAATGATACATAGAGAACATCACCTGAACTAATGAAAAATATTAAATAAGGTAAATTTTAAGACACATTAATAATTGTGAATAAATGCTTGAAGGAGATAAATTTTTAAATTAAATGTGACAAAAATATGACATTAAAGTACAAAGTAATACAAAATATTACTTAACTGTATATTTCTATAATCATAATATGGAATAAATTACTAATCAAAAATAGAAATAGTTGAATAAAAACTTCTAATTTTGCTTATAACCAAATACAAATTTAATTATTAACTGTATTTGAATTGTAGGAAACAATTTAAATTAATTTTATGAATACATTAGATAATGCATTTAATAATGTTATAGAAAGTTCCTTATTTAAAACATGTTATACCTGTGAGATAACATGCATTGAAGTAAAAATGAAGTTATAAGTTTAAAATCAAGGTATTAAAATATATATAACTCTGATACCTACCATTTTAAGTTCTCTATCATCATGAGTGTTATCTCAAGTGTCTAAATGTAACTATTTATCATAAAAAACATCAATTTCTTACCTTAAATTTTAAGCTAATAATACATATAACCAAAGTATATTTATCCAAACATGTATTGGTAATCAAAGAGAGAAAAAGAAATGGTAGCAATGGAAGTAGTATACATGATTATTAAATAACACAGTTAAGGAAGCATTTATTTAAATTTATTGCTGAATTAGTGTTCTTTTTTATTTAATAGGAAGGTTCATCTGAAGGTAGCATGAGCAGCAGTCAGACAGCTGTTCATTCTCGTCCTTCAGCACCCGTACCACTTTACATTCCTGGGCGCATATTGCATTTGACACATACAGATTCCAGGTATTAATAATCTTATTTTAAAATATTTCATCTAATTTCATTTTTAAATACAGTCAAATCTTTCTATTTGCTTTCAATAAAAATTTATAGTATTTCTTAGATATATCTAATATTAAGTTTTAGTGTAAACATTTGCATTTAAGCTAGCAATCAGCACAGTGGTTTTCAGTTTAACAGTTCTAGGGTTTAATTCCCAAGTTGGACTTTAATATTTATAGTGGTTCCAGAATTCATTTTAAACTTTAGGTTCTGGTCTAATTAGTCTTAATCGATATTATAATTTGTCAATTGAAAATATATATATTTTCAGTTGGTAAAATGTTTTACAATAATTATTTACTTTGAAGAGAAAACTTTCTCAAATCTACAAAGATATTTTTTTGCAACTGATGCATTAATATTGTATATAATACTCAAATTCCAACACTTATATTATTTCATTACTATATATGATGATACTTATTTCATTATTTTATTTATTGCAAAATTAGTAGGGACATTAAGTATTTAAAAATAATTCCCTTTCAAAAAACTTAAATTTCCTATTTTTTAAAAAGCCTTTAATTGTGAAAAAATTTGAAAGCATTCAAGGTAGTTTCTCCTTAAATATTTTTCACTGATTTCTGTGAGTTATTCTTTATTATAATGTATGTTAAGAAACCTTTAATTCAGTTTGTGAAAAATTATATGAGGAGATTTAATGCATCAACTTTAAATGAGCATAAATAGAATATAAAGTCTCACTTCTTGTAGTACTGTTAATACTTCCTTAAGCAATTTTTATTAGAAAATGTTGTTATTAAGAGAAAATGTACATTGTTTTTAATGTTTTTTCTCATTAATAATTTGTTACGGATATTTTACAAATAATATAAATATTTTTTCAGCATTAATGGAAGGTGGGTGACTGCTGATTACTTTAACCAAATAATAATTAGTCCTAGGATGGTAGCTGATCACATGCCCCACACTCTACACACTGGTCTTAAGCAGTTAATAAGTAGTTCTGGAACTTTTCCATAACACTTACTCTTTCTAGAGTAATAAAACAAGGTTTTATTATAATTACAAGGAAAAAAAGAAATACGTACATTTTGCCACTTCAAAGTTATCCAAAGAGCCTAATTCATCTGTTTTGTGAAGTTATAGAAAAGGTTTTCTATAATAATAATAATAATAATGGTTTTTTCTATGATGGTAAGTTGAGGCAAGTCATTATTTTTAATGTTACAACAAAGATATATTATTTCTTATGAAGAAATATGAATTTCTTAAAAATTAACAATTTATAACTCTATTTTAATATTTGTTAGCATTAAATTTATTGTTGTTTATGTAATGAAAAACACAGATTTTTATATTACAGTTTAAATCTTCATTGATTTCAATTATAATGGCTTTATATATAATGTTGAATATACTTTTGATGTTAAATCTCAAAAATACATGAACAAACTGTAATGTGTTACTAATTTATTTATATTAAACAAATCATGTTGTCACTAGGTCATTATGATTATGACTACCATTAGTATTTTGTTTAATAATTTTATTTAAGATTTGTAAGTATTTAAGAAATCAATTTTGATTTGTTATTATGTCTAACTTTGCATTGTAACAACAATTTTAAGTAATTTCTTACATTTTCCAAATTATAATACATTTTTATTACAAAAATTGAAATATTCATGCAAACAATTTTTTCGTTACAACTTGCCTTAATTTACACAAAGAACTTAGAATCTCTTAGGTGATTGTGAGTTTTTCCTAGAAATGTGCCAATGTTTTTCTAATTATTATTTAATGCATTGTATTGTTAACTCATAAGTTCATTGTTAATTTATTGAATTTTCTCATTTAATTTTATTTTTTGTTTTGAAATATTTAATCATTTTTAGTCCATTTTTCATTATATAAGATAATTTAGATATGTTTTTAACATAAAACGTCAAAATATAAGTTACTTTTAATTATAAAAACATTCTTTTAAAATATCAATTTTTTTATAAAGTTAATCACAAATGCATTATTTTATGAATTAAATTATTTATTATTCACAAAAAAGTTTTTTAATTTTTGTAAAAATAAAATACATTTAGATTTGAATTGAGATAAAGATAGTAAAATTTTTATGCATATATTATATTTATGATATTTGAAGTACTCCATATTTTGGTAAAAAATATTTAATAAACTATTATAAATGAATCTGTACCTTAGAGGTATAGGAAATTGTATCATAATGTTTTCACTATACATTTAACAAAGCATAATTTTTGTAGCATATTTGTTATGAATTCTCAGAACAAATTTTAGAAAATAATTTATACATTATTATTTTTTTTATTTGTTAAAAATATAAAACAATTTCTTGGCAAATTAAGTTTATTGATTCTTCAATAAAAGTAATTCAGTCTTTAAAAAGTATGTAATTAACTGGTATGGGTTTTAATATTCTATATCTTTAGATAAAAATATAGATATAATGTGCACTTTTCCTTACCTATAAAGTACAGATGTACTATATCCAAGTTGAGTGTTATACACAAAATTCCTTAACCGTCACTTAGGTTCAAAACTAACTGAATAACAAGAAAATTTAATTTCATCATATGTTCAGATATTTATGTAATTTTCTTATTTAATTAATGAATAGATCATTCTGTTTATACAATTCTTAGTTTATAATTAAATATCTAACAAATATGACAAACTATATCTTTCATCCTTTAAACTTTCTAATAAATTACAAAATTTTATTTTATTCATTTTATACATTATTATAAACATTTAAATGCAGAATCAGTTTTTAAAAATTATAACTATTTTAATCAATTAATGAATTCTCCCAATTCATAATTAGCATAATTTCTTAAGTTAGTTTTTAACAGTTTTAATTTTAAAAGAAATTTTTGTATACATGAACATTGTTGTTGTTAAATGTAACATAATGTAAGCATTTCTTTTTAAGTTTGTTCATTACTCAGAATCAGAAATAAGATGATATAATGAAAGAACTTTGTATGTGTACATAATAATGGCAAATTAATGCATATCTTTTAAATATGAATGTCCATATTTTGAAAAAGAAAAAAGACTATTTCTGCTAATTAAAAATGCATTGATTTTATATTTGATTTGACTATTTACTTTTTTATTTTTGAGAAATGATAATCTAGTCATTTTTTTTTAATTTTTTGGCAGATATCAAAGTTTATATCAATACAGTAGAATTAACTAATCCAAAGAGTTACATAATTAAAGTTGATTAGTAATATTTTTAAAAAAAATACACAGTTTGCTAATATGCATATGCAAACCAAATTACTACCATCAATCGGAAATATTTGTATGTTTTAAAATTATTTAATGTGCAAAATAAAAAAAAATAAAGGAACATTTTCCATTAGTGAAATATTATATCAAAATTAGAAAGTAATGTCAATGAAACAAAGGCTAGAAATTTCATTATATTCTTAAGCAATTTAAAATTAGATGTATTATGAATGAATCAGTTTGATTGAAGTGAAAGAAGAGAATTTTTTTTTAATAACCTTAAATAATGATAATTTTATTTGAATACTAAATATAGATCTCCAATGATATTTTATAAATATTAGTCCACACAAGATATATTAATGTTATTGGAGCAAAAAGTCTATTGTTGCTAGTCAAGAAGTCAATTGTACTAAATTTAGATCTCCAATGATATTTTATAAATATTAGTCCACACAAGATATATTAATGTTATTTGAGCAAAAAGTCGATTGTTGCTAGTCAAGAAGTCAATTGTACTAAATTTAGATCTCAAATGATATTTTATAAACGTGGTCTAAACAAAATGCATTATGTTAGGCATTCCTAATTTAAAGATTTTACACTTGCGTCATTTGAGTAAGAAGTCAATTATTACCAGTCTTATTCAAAATATGCAAGTGCCAAATCTAGAGCATTTCTTAAATTTGAATGTCAATAATTCATTTTTTTTTATTTTAAAAGTAGAAATTTTAAATTTATTCTCAACTAAAAAACTGATTCTTGCAGAATTTATAAAGAGTTAAAATGTTATACATTACAATAATTTTAACACTGATTTTTTTTTTTTGGATTTGTAAAGTTCTACTGTAATGATAGTTTTTTATGACACTTTGATTATTTCATTTCAGAAAACTATTTATAGTTATATAAATGTATGTGTTATTAATTATTTGCATATTTAATATAGATTGCATATATATTTATAGTATATAATCTAGATTCTTGAAGTATGCATGCGGATAAGTTTCTGCAATATACGTGTCAATTGCAGAATTAGTTACTGTGGTATTATAGTTATAATACTTTTTGTTTAAGTTGAGATTATTAATTTGAGACATGCTGGCAAATTTATTAATTACTTATTACAATATGCAAAAAGTTAATCATTAAGTTTAAACAGTCATTTATTGAAAAACTTATAATGTCAATTGAATTATGTGTTATAATGAATCTTAGTATAAGTTACCTTTCACTTAGTTTTCAACGAAGTTAAGTTTAATATCTATATAAAATGAAAATCAATTTTTGATTTTTCAAGATGAAAATTATGGAAGTATTTGCAATCTTAAATTTCTACATTAAAGAAAATTTTATTATTATATTTGCCAACATAGTCATTTCACTTCAGATTGAAAGCTTGTGAATTGAAAGTAAAAGCTTATTTATTTTATTCTGAAAATGTTAAGCACTCAGATTAGCTCAGAAATATTGTTTTGATATTTTTCAAACATTCCTTTAAAATTATTTACTTAATACAAAATAGTTTATATACATATATATATACATATAAATAATTTTACTGTAAATAAAATTCAACTGAATCAAATGTGATAAATATATTACATATATATATATATATATATATATATATGAAAACAAAAAATGAAATATCTCATTCCATTATTACATTGGTATTGTATCTCTATCTGCTAAATATTTAAGAGCAATATTTAATGAAAATATAACTATATATTGGTATGTCATGTATTAGAATGTTGCTTTAGTAAAAATAAACTGTTTTAAAAAAGCAATATATATTGGTTCGATTAATTTTTGTTTCTATATACATGAACAAACTCTTATCAAGAAACATTCTGATATATTTTACTATTTCAACATATCAGACAGTTCAAGGCTATTTTTACTACGACAAAGTTTTCAAGATTTCTATGCATTGAACATTATCAAGCACAGAAATCTTGAAAACTTTGAAATTAATGTTTTAATAGTCAGCAATTTGTAAATCTTAATTGCATCACACTGGCTGAATTGATAAATTTTCTGAGCATTAAATTGATTAAAAATATCATTTTTGGTTAGTGTAGTTCAAAATTTTATAAAACAATGATAATAAATATACAACTATCTTAAACTTTTTATTAGTATTGAATGTTACAACTGCAGATAATATTAAAAAGGAATTTTACTTAATATATCAAAATAATTTTCCATTCAAACAATGAATTTATTATAATGAATATTCATAACATATGACATCTATGTATAAAATAAAAAATAACAATGATTACATTCAACTGTAATCATTGTGTGTTTAAATCTTGGAAAGTTTTCATAGTATTTGAAAGATTTGAGCTAAGCAAATAAATTTTTAAAAACAAGTTTTCCTTTATGCTTACCCAGTATTTTTCATAAGTATGATGTATTTTATAATAAAAGTAATATGTGATAAAATTAAACTTTTCTTGATTTATTGCAACATTTATTGGAAAAATAATATTCACTAATAGTTATAATTTCAATATTGTAAGAAGTAATGCATATAAATTAAGAGAGTTCATAAAAATGTTTAATTATCATCCACAAAATTGTTGCAAAATATTAAAGCAACTTTCCAACTAAATTCGTTTTCTCATAAGACTCGGCAAATAAGGAGAAACTGAGCCTAGCATCGTTCAGAATATAAATAATTTTAAAAATTACAGACTTGTCGTAAAATCGTCCAATTATCAAAAAAAAGGGGGGGAGGACTTTATAGTAAACATTTTTTAGGAACATTTATAGATTTTGTATATCATCAGAGAAATTAAGATTTGACTAGAAACAATAGGTTCTTCAGAACTGTATGACACAATCTTCTGTTCCAAAGCTGCATTGATTGCTTCAGCCAGATAGCTGATTATTTTTGCACATTTGTTAAACTTTTATGACATTTAAGAGTTTAAGTAACTACTTCTGAATTATTTATGAATTAAATGCATTTGTCTACCAATGTAAAAATGTTAAACTTTATTCATTGTATTTTAAGTAAATTCCCGATTTATCATCTTTATTTCATTCTATGTAAAGATAATTATTTTTTGTCATAACTAATTGATATAAACAAGTTTTCAAAGTATTTTCCTCATGAAATAAAAATATTTTGATCTGTATAATAAGTATATATCATATATATCAATTTAGTTAAATAACTTTTTAAAAAAAAGCATTATTTGCATATACATTTTTGAGACTAGGAAATACAACTTTTATAAAAAAGATTTAAAAAAAAAATGTAACAAATATTTTTTTTTTTTTTAAGCTAAGGTGATTAATTTAATCAGATCACATTTGAAGCATTCATTGGAATTATAAGAGATATCACTGGAAAAATTTCATTTCCAATACTTTGTGGTGACAATAGAATTTCTATTTCTGCTGCTTTCTCCATTTCAAGTTCAAGGTTATAATAAAACTGAGATGTCCTAAAAAGATGTATCTTCTTATTTCCTACTAAATGAAATAAATCTGAACAATATATGGAAGAATGATAACTCCATCTTAAAACACACTGAACTGTAATCTTTCCATCACTATTAAAGGACGATAATAAATCTGTATAAGTGAAAGTAATTCTTGGGTATTTGGGTAAAATCTGAAAATGTAAAATATTAGAACTATTATACAACTTCAATTTTTTTATTTACCTCAGAACATTAAAAAAAAATGTGTGAACATTTTAAACATTTGTCGTTTGTAACATTTTTTTTAATATTCTGAAAACATTAAATTTAATTTTTCATCATGATATAAAAAAATGTGTTTCCTTTTATGTCCATTTTATATAATCATATAACAGAATAATATGATTGATAAAAAATAATTCTTGAGAAGGAAGGACTATAATGTATGAAATTCAGTTTTTAAAAAGCTTACATTTTGGAAAGTTAAGTTTTTTAGTATTCATTAAATTATTCATATTAATTTGCCTTTTCATTTTTTAAAAAAAAACTATAATTTCTTAACTGCTTTTTAATTTTAAATGAAATATGAAGTTAATTTAATATTCATTCCACTCATAACACATAATTACATATACATATAATTACATTACATATTATTACATTATTAATTGCCGTATCATTATGTATTAAATTAGTATACTCAAGATGCAAGATATAGTGTATAGTTTAATAAAATTATTACCAATACAAATTTTTTATCTAAATCTATTTATTCAGATTCACACAATGCAATATCCTTAAAAGTTTAAATACTAATTAAGTTTAGAAGAATTTCTAAGAATACCTTTCTAGAATATGCACTGATAGAAACTTGCAGATTAATAGAATAAAAAAATATCTTACTGCATTATAAGTCTTTAAATTTTTAAATACCTGTTCTATAAAGAATAATTTTTTTAAGAAAAACATAACATGATTTATTTTTCTGATATAAAATTACTGAAATTATAAATCCTGTTAGTAAATTTTTTTAACTAACCTTCACTTCGCCTAAAAGAGCACAGACAGGTCCTTTAACTTTTGAAATTATTCTACAGCTGATGCTTTCGACGGTGTAATTTTGAATCTTTGAGCAGTTTAAATCATACGTTCTAAGAATATAAAATTAATTTTAAAAATTAATTATAAGTGAAGTTGTTCAAGCAAATTTTTATTATTTACGATGGTATAAATATTACATTATCTAACATTTCATAACATTTCAATGTAACATAATTTTTTTATATTTGTTTTTATCAATAGCATTAATGAATACTGATAATTCCATATTTTGTTCTTTTCTTTTTTTTAAACTATTAAAATATTTTTATATTAAATGCAAAATGTATAATTTCATTTTAGAAAGATGCTAATTACATTTTATGCAAAATTTAAATTCTAAACACACATATATATAAGTTTTCTAATTTTTCCTGATTGAATGAGCATGGAATATTTTTAGTTTTTCATATTTATAAAATATCCCATTTTGTTTTATTCTTATTTCATTTAAACATGGCATCAGTCAGTGTTTGTAAAATACTATTACAAGGAAATTTTTCAAATGAATCACAAAACTCCATTATTAAAAAGTGGTCATTAGAAATATTGCTTACAAACAAGTGAAATTTTAATTTGTAAGATGTCTAAGTTAAACTTAAATAATTTCAAATAATTATGACGTATTTATCAATAATTATCCAAATTTCATTGAAAAGTTTAAGAAATACAATCATTATAATATTTAGATACTTTGCTTTAGCAGAAAACCACTAATCAAAAAATTTTATTGCTTTTACAATTTTGGATCATATTAATTTTGTACATATCTAAAAACTTTATAAGTTGAATCTACTTAATTCCAAAAATATCTTGTTCTTTTAAATCAACATCACACTGATTGTTATTTCTTCACGAAAGTTAAGAAGTTTTAGCAAATATTTCAAATGAACTTTCTGTGCTATAGTAATAACTTACATTCACTATTTGAAAGTCAAAAATATTCTCTTTTTTAGATGTAAGAAGCAAAAATTATATATAACAACTTAAGCACACATAAAATTATAAATTAGAAAATAAATTTTCTAAATCAAAATATCTGCAGTCAATCTGAAATACTTTAAATTAAAAAAACCGAATAAAAGTATTTTTGAGAAATAGCCAAAAAATATTTTGTTATTCTTAAAATAAAATATTTTTAACACAAAAACATTTTTAAAATGTTTAAATTTCCACACAAATGTTAGCTTAGTTTTTAATAAAAATTTTAAAATTGAATCTATATCTCATGAATATTAAGTGATAAAAAATGGCATATCATTTGTCTGTAAAAAGTGAATTTCACTGTAAATATCTAATTTTAAAAAGTTGCTTCATTTGAAATCTACTTCTATTTCAATTATAATAGGTTTTTATTTTTACAAACCTTTAATTTATGAACACTCACGTTTTATGAATTAATAGATAATTTTTCTTATATGATCTCAGACAATAATAATTTTAGCTTTCATTTACGAACTAAAATTTTGAAAAACATATTTTCTGTGAACTTTCATTCCTGACAAATGGTTTCCTTTTTTTGCTATTTTATGCTTTTTGAATTTTCAAAATTTTTTTATTTGATTTCTTTTTATGATGAATGACAAATCAAACATATGAGAACTTGATTCATTCTTGAACAAAACGATATGTGAAGATATGTGTGAGCAATAGTAATATAGATAACATATATGATAGAGAACTATCCAACTTAATTCCTCTCTTTCCTTTTTTTTTTATAACAGAACATAGAAAGGGGAAAAAACTCCTTAAAATATTGAGATTTGTTGTTTAATAGTTGGTTTTGTTTCATCAGATAACTCAATATATTAAATTGCATCTGCATAGAAAGAAATTAGGCCAATTCTGTTAAGGAACCTCATTTGTGCCGCAGTTGGAAAAATTTACGTGTTCAACAGTCAAAGTAAAATAAAAATTCTAAAAATAGGAAAAAAAAATTAAGGACCAAAACTACCAAAATATAGAATTCCAAAGACTGAACAAGTTTTGTTTGTTTGGCTGAGAAAAATGAAAGGAATGAACATTCCTATTGATAGCAATGTCATTAAAGAGAAATGCAACTGCTTCGCTATAAAGTAAGAAATAAAAAATTTCTAAGCATCAGATAGTCAACTCCAAATGTCTAAAACAGATACAGTTTGAGCTATAGAAAATTGTGTGGTGAATGAGGAAATGTGGATAAAATTTCCAAAATTGAATGGAAGGATTAAAAGCCCAATTTTTAAAGAACAACCAAAATTAATGTTTTCAACGCAGATGAGATTTTGTTTTTTAAGATCTTATTCAAAAGATGCTTAGCTTTAAAGGTGGTAAAAAGCAAAGAAAAAAATTACAAAAGTTGCTTGCAACCAACATGTATGGAACAGAAAAACTGCTTCTGCTTTTCCTAAAAAAAAAAGTTAAAGGCCAGATGTTTAGAAATGTTCAAAAATTACCAGTTGCATACTATGCTAACTTTAAAGCTTAGATGACAGAGCATTATAAAAATTGACTAAGAGACAAATCGATATTTTTAATCGAAGAACCTTAAAATTCTTCTAATTGTGGATAACTGCAGATTGAAGTCCTTCATTCATGTGAAATTCATCGTTCATCTTGAATTCATTCATTTATGTGAAGTTTCTCAAGCTTATTTAACTTCTGTCTTACAGCCTATAAATTGGGGCCTAATCACACACAGTTTTAAGTGCAAATAACATTTGTAAAGAGTGATTATGGATGGGAGTTGGAGTGACCTCATGAAATTGACCTACTAGGAGCAATGTATTTATCAAACTTTGATTGGAATGATGTTGAAGAAAAGACAATATTGAAATCATTTCAATATGCAACTTTTATTAAAGAAACAACTGTAACTAAAGTAAGACAAGAGAATTTACCTGACCACTTTTGAGCAAAGATGAGTCACTCATCCATGAACCCTGACAAAAGTCCCTGTGCTGCCTGAAATTTCATTCTAGATTTTTTTAATATAGACTCAGAAGTCATGTATGGAAGAAATACCAAGCGATGAAACTATTGAGAATATGATGAATTAGAACGAGAAACAGCTTTCGGATATCGAACAAAAAAATTATATGAAGCAAAGAATGAAAAACAAGCAATTAATTAGCTAAAAGGACCAAGGTACTTTTTTACGGATAAAAACAGCAAAATGCCTTTCAATATGGAAAAATGTATTTTTTCAACAAAAAAGAAAAATAACTACTTTGGTTGATCTTTCATCAATAAAATGAAAGTTAAGTATTGTTTTTAAGTATGAATCATTTTATATGTGTTTCTTATAAAGTGCATTTTAAATATTTTCAAACAGTACTTTATAAAAAAAAGAAGGTAGTTGTAAAAATAAATATTTTTTTATATTTTTTAATATTATTTTTAAAAAATTGTAAAAAAACAATATTTATTTTCATATTCCGGCTGGTACAAATTAATTGGCCATGGTCACTAGCGAAATGAACAGCTGAGATGGCAAGTCGAGTATTGGAGGTTTTCTGCTTGTGTGTGATCCCTATTTCTAAAGTGCAGGCTTCCACCCAGTTGGTAGAGACTAACTCAAGGGTAAGAACAGTAAATATACTACTGCACACACAAACTTCTATCAGGGGTACAAAAGACAAAATGCCAACAGATTTTATTCAAAATTTGGCCAACTGATTAATTTAAAAAATTTTTAAGATAATTTTAAAAAGTACATTGCAAAATGAGTTTTGAATTACGTATTTGCTTACTGTAAACATAATGATTTTACCGATTTGAAAACTAACTTATAAAACTTTTTTAAACTTAAAATACATGGAGTAAGATAGGTTACCTGCTATCTTTTTCCATGTATTTTTAATAGAAATAAATAATCGGAATACTATGGAAGACAAATATTTTAAGATGATCTGATTAATCTAATATCTAAATAACAAACAATTCTTAATTTTTAATCACAATGAAGTGATGAAATCTACTACTAAATCACATTCTTTTACATGTTTAATAAAGCTTTACACTCATGCAAAATTAACTTGCATCCAAATTCTGGATATTATGAATATTTATTTACCTTTAAAAATACAAAGATGAATAAAACAGAAAAAAACTAATTACTTCTACTTTATATTTTTAATTAATTTAAAAAATGGGCTTATTAATATTAATTTAAAAATATTAGAAAAAGTTTCATCTTTAAATAATTAAATTACCTTTTCTCCCAAATGTCAGACTGAGGTTGATTTTGCTCTGATACATTTATCTTCTCCTCTTGTGATGCAGGCAGTGTGTATAAAGATAAAGATTCATTTTCATTCCAAGTCTTACTTACTAATAATAAATCATATTTTGAATCAGAATCTGATTTTAGGTTAAATAATAAGATCACATCAAAATGTGGAGATAAACGTTTATAAGTATAACTAACAGAGGAAATTTCTTGAAACTTGAAACATGTGTCTAAAAGTCTGAAAAATTCAAAAAAAAAAAAAAAATATTAGTAATCCTCATGCAAAATGCTTTGTTTTAAAATACCTTAAACTTATGCAAAATCTACATTCATAAGTATTTTACATATTGATTAAGAAAGTATAACAAAATTACCATGTGTGATTAAAATCTTTTTCTTAAATAATAATAACAAATTAACTATTTGAAAAAATTTCCACAGAACTTCTTACATAATCTGAAATTTTCAAGATCCCTTGGAAGGATAAAAGTTTAATGTACAATAAGTTTTAAAAAAAAATACATTTTATAAAAATAAGATATGGTTATAATTTAAAAACTATATACATTAAATGTGAAAATTAGTATCATATTTGCTACATATAGATTATTAGTATATTTAGAGAAATAGAGTAATAATAAATCATGCTAAAATTTTAATTCAGAGACAGAAAAAATAAATAAAGGAAGCATTTTAAGTAAACGATGTGTGTGCGCATACATGTGTTTGCGCATGCATACGTGTTTCTGTGTGTGTGCAGGCAGCAGATAGATCCTTTTCTTCCAAGTGGGAGATTCTAAATTCGATCTCAGACACTAACTGAAAAACAGATAAAAGTCATATTTCCTCCCCCCCCCCCTTTATGAAAAATCTGTCAGAGTAAATGTTGGCAAATTTTTAGGTTTTCAGCATTATGACAAATGAATATGGTCTATTATCTATTAAAAGTCTTCATGGAACTTTTGGTAAGTATTAAAATGATCCTTACAATTTTTAAATAGTGTTGTATAATTTAAAATGTAAATACATTTCCGATGCGTAAAATTCATGAAATATAGATTAATAGAAAAATATGTTTTGTTTCCATTATTAAAATAGTTCAGTTTAAAATGAAAATACACCATTATTTTTCTTTCTATTTTTTAAGCGGGATTTTACCAACACTTATAATTTAAATTTTTATTACAAAAAAATCAATAAACGCAGTAAAATTAAAAAAATTATTGATTTTTAAAACAGAAAATTAAAAGAATACTTTAAAAAATTAAAGAAAAACCTGCAGCTTCTGGGAAAAAAAATTTATAATTTCCTTGATTTTGCAATCAGCATTTGCATTTTTTATGTTTTAATTAATTCCTTTTATAAAATATTTTTATAATTCATCCAAACTCGTGAGTCCAGCGGATATTTTTAAAATTTATAATAAAAAGTACAGATCCATTATTATTTCATCTAATTTGTAACATTTTAGTATCTATCTCTTGCATATTTCCAGTGAAACTTACTTAAAATTTAATATTCCACTTTGATGAACTAAATTCAATACAGATTCTACACTTGATTCAATAGTTCCTGAAAGACACAAGCAGCCACCACCATTAAAAGCATCTTCACTATATGTTGATACTTGACTTGCACCAGAACTATAATCTGAGTAATAAATAGGTTGTGGTTGTTGAAGACTTATATTAAACCAAGATTTTTCACTTAAAATCTACAAAATATAAACAAAACAAATTTGAAATATTAAAAAAAATTAAAATTATCTTATACAATATTATCTTACCTTTATTTTCTTAATTTACCATATTAATTCTCAAATTTTAGAAGAAATTTTATAAAATAACTTCAATATTAAAGAAAATAAAAAAAAAGATAAATTTTCTTTAAAAAATTTAAATAGAAATTTGATGTTGTATTATATTATAAAAAACAAATGTAAAGTTTTATGTTTAGATAAATGGTTATATAATGTAAAAATTTTAAATAAAAATCATAAAAAAATCACAAAAAATTCAAAAATTATAAAAACTACATAAAATCTTTAAATATAGTTTATAAATGTTCCTTTTAAAAATTTACTATTTACAAACAGTTTTCAATTTCTTCATTCCCTGTTAGTTAATGATTCAACCATTTAAAATTAACAAAATTTATGTTACTAACTTATAGATAATATTTAGAAAAATTATTGCATGATTTGTTTCACTTTAGGAAAAATCTTTTAAAATTTTAGTTTCATGAAAAGCATATTAATTGAATTTGTATTATAAGTTTATTGCTAAGTTGTTAAAACTTAGCAATAAACTCATAATACAAATTCATAAATGTTTTACTGTTTGACAAACTTGGTATCATGAAAAATGAAACTTGAATTATTTACTTAGAATGTATATTAAAAATTACTGAAATAATAAATCATATCCAATGTGGAATAATAAAAAAGTATTAAAAAAATGAAAGCAAATATAACAATTAATAACTATTATAAATGAGTAAACAAAATAGGATTGCAAACTATTCACTAAATTGATACTTTTCAAAATGAGAGATGTTAGACCTAGAGATGATGTTAAAATATATCAAGAATAAAAGTAGCAAGTAAACTCATTTATTTTGTATTTATTAATAAGTTTAGATGTATTCATATTAAACAAATATATATTTCAAATTACAATTATAATTGCAAATGAATTTGTTTATTTTTATTGAAAAGAGCAACAGACTATTTCATTTTAGTAAAGCTTTGTCATATAATTAAACATTAAATAAAATTATTTTTAATGCAGTTTAAAATTTGAAATATTTACATTTCCATTTTGAAATATTTTTTTTCCAAAACCAGGACAAAAGGTGGAAAAATATGGCAAGCTCATGATAGCTCTAGGTGGACATAATTCTTGTAAATAATTCCAAAATCTATAAATAAAAATATAACTTTTAACTAACAATACATATAAATAAGAAAAAATTAGATTTTTTATACTAAATTTACCTTTAAAAAATAAATATTTATTTTTTATATAATTATTAGAATCTATAAAATATATACTTTAAGCAATATCAGGGAATCATTATGTGCTTTGCTTTTAAAATCAACACACATAAATGAAATTTCTATGTCTTTAAAATACTAATTAAAAAAAAATTATAACTCCTAATTTGGAAAGTTGTACCTATAGAGTATTTCAATTTTGCATGAAATATTTTTTTAATCAAAATCGAAAAGTTCTACTTTAGTAACTAAAATATAATTGGAATACAAAATTTAGAAAAATAGAAATTTGAAATTTCAATCTCAGAGTTTATACATTTTCATAGTTTCATTTTTCCTTTCCTATTCCGACATTTTCCATAGATAAATCAATAAAATATTAAAAGTTAATAACAATAAAAATTTTTAAAAGAATAAAATATATATATTTGTAATGCCATTAAAAATAATAGGTATGCATATAAATCAGAATTACATTCCAGATTTTTTATTTTTAGAACTATCTATTGGTAAAAAGACATGTACAATTTTTTTATAACTTTTTAGCATATTTTTTAAGAAATACAAATTTAAATAGTGAAAGTTATATAAAAAGTCTTCACTGTTATACTTGAATTGGTTTTCTTTGAAGTCTTTGATCTCTAAGCATTCATGTATCCATCCAGGTGCAAAAATAGCTACTGATAAATCAAACTTTCTAGCAGCAGTAACTGCCTGTAAATATCAAATTTAAATTTCTTAAAAAAAATAACTAATTTTTAATCTTTGAAAAAAGTGTAGATACATTTCTCTGCTTTCAGTTATTTTTAATTTCATATTAAAATATTTAATACATATCATACAAAGATGTGCATTTATATTTTAAGATGCCCACAAACTAACTTCTCAAAGTAAATATGTTTGACATGCTATCTAATAATAATGAAACACCCTGTAGAAAAGACATCCACAAATAATGGTATAACACTTTAGAAACTCCTTTAGTATTTTTTAAAAAATTCTGCATGTATATCAGGTTTAAAGCCTAATTTCCACCTTCATTAGAAAATTGTTGTACCAGTATACTTCAAAATACCCAGCCTTTAATTGGTCTATAAATTAGGTGGAGGTTTGATTATTTATAATTTAGAAATAGGAACCACACAGAAGTCCTCCTAATACTTAACTGAGGTGTCATTACACTTGGAGGACATTGCAACCATGAAATATGTAACATTCCATAACTACTTTTAGTGAACACTACATTTTTTTTTATTCAGACAGAATTCAAGCTCTCAGCCTTCTGGCAATGAGAAAGATGCCCTAACCAAACCAGACAACTCAGCCTCTTTAGAAAATTCACTTTTAAATTAGTTCACGCAACCTTTGTAAACAATTTTGTGCTTCCATTTGATAGCATTTAATTCAAAATTATAGAATAAACTAATTTTAAAAAGTGAAAATCTTTTATAACATATGAAGAAATAAAATAAAAATACAATTCATTCAAAAAAATTTAATACTTAATGTAAATAATTTTGAAAATTTATTGGTAAAACATTCTAACAAAATATTGATAATGGAACAATCATTAATGAGTAAAGTTTCCTTTATTTTTATAGTAACAAAATGAATTTTGTTGCATAAACCAATCCTAATAAATTAATTAATAATGCAAATTAATTAATAAATTAATTAATAATGCAAATAATTGCTATGATGGTTCAATATTATAGTATTAAAAAAAAGCACAATAATAATAAATCATTGTAATCATGGTTGTTTTTAAACCATAAAATTAAATTTACATCATGAATCAGCCTGCTTCATATTGAGTTTCAAACTGTTTATTCTATTTGTAAATTATACTGAGACATTAAAACTCAGTTTTTTATCTTAATTTCTTTTCTACATTTTATACAAATAAATTTTTAAAACTGTAATATAAAATATGAACTGGGCAGCATGTTCCCCGACCCTCAATATAATCAATACATTTAGACCTATGTTAATGGAAGACCAATGCCTTTTTTACTGTCAGGGACTTAAAAACTGCATTTCTTCAAGAGAAGAAAAAATAGTACTTCTCAAGCTTTATAACTTCAAAATATATATGCACACACACACACAAATACAACAGTCTAAGGTGTATTTGCACATATGTTGACTAATGAAACATAGCCATATTAAGCACATTATTTCATTTTCAAATACGATTTTTGTTAATTGTAATAAATTATTGCCCTGAAATATCTTTTTTTTATATTATACTTTTCTGAATGCGTGTTCATTATATTATACTCCTGCATAGTTGTGACGCAACAGAATTTGCTTATTACCTTAATATCATTGAGCAATGTACATACATTGTACTTTTTCTTTAATTAAATATCTAGTTTTTTAATTTATATTGTCATCAATATTATTAAGATAATTTATTCTTACTATTATATTTTTGTTTTATTATTTCGTGGCTACAGAAATGATAATATATAAGATCCTAAAATACATAAGCATTAAAATATTTTTTAAAAAATACTTCAAAAACTGTATTATAAAATATATAGAAGTTTCGAAATTATATTGTATATTATAAAATTATAATACAATATTTGTTGAAAATCCACCACCACCAGGACAACCTCGACCAAATACATCAACTCCAACAAAAACATCTGTTTTTCTTGTACCAGCAATATTAACAGATTCTTGGAGCTTTTCTTCAGTCCAGTTATAATTTAAAAAGATTCCATCACAGCAATCAAAAAATAATCTGAAAAAAAAATTAAATTCAGATTATTTAATAACTGATAGAATTTTTTTCAAACAAAAATATTACATGAAAATTACAAAAATTATAATGAAGGAAACAATTATTGTCAAAAACTTAAGACTAATTAAATTTGAACTTTATTCTAATTTAATTTATAAAAGTCATTTTCACAAAGCTTTCCCGAAATTAATCCGAAAGATAGTTACGTTTTAAATGTGCTTAGAGAGAAATCTGAATAATTGCATTGAATAGGTTTAATACACACTTGTTATTTTCATTCAAAGCATTTTGCCATTTTAATTCTCCATTCTCCAAAATACTATCATACCAAATAACTAGAGATCCAGGTTTGACTGAATGCATTTTTAAAGTCAAAATTTTGAGAAATTTCTCCAACAATGGAATTTGACAAACCTATAAAGACATAAAACTTTAATATTTAAATATATTTTTTAAATGTATGGAATATCTTTTTTTTCACAAACATTTTTTCATTCATAAAAATTCTAACAATACTAAATAAAATTACAAAAAATAATATATAACACACACATTTATACAGTTAAATTAGTTTAAGTTGACTTTCTCTGGTACAAGCAGAAACATTAAATTTCATAACAATTCCTAACTACTCTTTTAAAGATATATCAAATGGCAAATGAAAAAATATAAAATGATTTTTGTAGGTAATATATAAAAAAATATTTCTTATCAACAATAAATCCCACTCCATCTTTTATGATAAGTACATTCCAATGGTAAAATAGTATGTATTTTATTAAATTTTTTGTATCAATAAAAACATTAAGCAATTAAATATAGCATCAACAGAATACATGTAACATCCTGTTAAAAGTAGTCAGTGATATATTATAATTATTTCTAAAATAAAAACCCAAACAATGAAGGGCTTAATAGTTTCCAAATTATTTAATTTGCTTTTGTTATTTTCAACTGCTTACTATTAATAACAAAAATCATTATAATCATAAAATTAAGATTTTTGTTTATTGTAGTTTATTGCAACAATATCTTTATATAGTAAATACTATTGTAAACATAGTTATGGATTTAAATACAATTAATTCCTATTGCTGAGTCAATTAAATGTACAATAAAAATTTTGCTAATGCTTGGATATAATTATTAAGGCTACAATATAGTTAAAATTAATTTACTTTCCAGTTACCTATTTTTTTATTTTTATGGCTATAGTTAGAAAGCTAATTGAAACTTCAATTAGAACTTGATCATAAATAAATGAAATTTACATTGAAGTTATTCCTCAAAATTTTATTCAAGGCTATCTGTTGATGAAAATAAATTTCAAAGTAACAAATACTAAAATTAATTTGATTCACCTAAATTTCAACGAATAACATTGAATGCAATGCAGTTAAAAAAAAACTTAAATTGAAATTTCTTAATAGTGTTAAACAAATAGGGTGTACAAAATGAATTTTAAATATAAAAAATTAAAAATTTACTATTATGGTTAGTTAGTTTATATATATATATATATATATATATATATATATATATATATATATATATATATATATATATATAATCAAAGCAAAATAGTTTAAATAATATATAAATTAAAACATGACATCTATTTTTTAATACATAGTAAATTAATGAAAGAAAAGTTACCTCGAGTTTATTCTCAATATTGATCAACCAGCCATCAAAATTGTGATTATAAGCAATTTTGACAAGATTTGTGCATAAATGCTCAACAGTATTTTCATCTTTAAAAACTTCTTCACATAGTTTTGCACCATCATTCCATTCAGTAATAAGTGTACCTGATAATTTTTATAAAAACTGTTACCCCATAAAAAAATTATTATTATTCTATACAATTATTATAAAAATAATAATTGTATAGAATATACATATAAGATTCTTTAATTCTTTGTAAATAGAAAATTAAAAGCAATATTAGTTCAAAAAGTAAAAATTAGTAATAATTTACATGAAATTAACTTTAATTTCATATCAAAACATTATGTAAGTACTAAGGAAGTTTTGGTAAATTGAATACAAATGTATATAATTAATGTTAATAAAGAACAATTTGGGATAAAATTCAACCTAACTAGACATTATAAAAAAACTAGAGATATTGAAAAGAAGCTTAAGAAAATATAATGAGCATATAAATAATATATATTAACAAGAAAAACAATCTAAAATAAACAATAAAGTCAGAATTTTTCACCTTTTTTTAAAAGTAAAACAAATGTGTATTGCATAATATGTACTGGATAAAAGTTCAGAGCCAAGAGAATTTTAGGTTTTCTAAAAAAATACCAGGACAAAATTACACAAATGATTGCAAGTTGACACTCAATTTACCCATTTAATTGAGAAATGTGCATCAAAATAAACTCATATGCTGTTAATTATAATGGAGGTCATTAGATGTTAAAGATTTATAATGGCTAAATTCAACTGTTTTCTAAAAAAGTTCTTTAACAGTTTCTCAGTTGTTTTTTTTATCAATAAAATGAACTAAAAAATACAATTAGTTATTCAGTATATAGCCCAAGCTCTTTACTAACAGACTGAACCACTAAATACAGTTACTTAGTTATTATTGGACCCACTGTGGCCTAGTTGTAGAATAACACTTTTAAAAGTGAAAAGTACTGAGTTTAATGCCAACCTTATGAACAATGAAAACAGTGATACTTCATCTTCTCCATGCTTGTTTATCAAAGTAGATGCTTAGGAGTTCTTGTATTTCCTCATCTAACATAGCTAAATATAGCCCATTATCTATGAAAAAGTCCTCCTAAAAGGCAATTTAACAAAATGAACATTAAAATGACTGATCTGATAACAACCTTAGCCTGTCCACTGTGTTGTGAAATAAAGTTACTTAATCATTAAATATGCAATCAGAGTAAAAGATTTGTGTAATTTTAGTGAATTCTGCAAAAGTCAAATATTATCATGAGTGCAAGGATTAAAAAGGCTTAATCTACATAAATTATACCAAGCAAATTTAAAAATTCATTTAAAGTAAGTATATTGTATAAATTAAGTTTAATATTAGCTTTTAAGTAATTTATAACCATAGAGAGTTCAAGAGTAATTTGAACAGAGAAAATTAAAAAGGAGACTATAGCAAAGGGGCTCAGCTTGTATAACAGAGAAATGCTTTAGCAATTCTTGAATATGATGTAATAGTCATTCCTGATGGTACCCGTATTGCCATTTTTAATATTTGCAAAGAACTTAAAAGCTCTTTTCTCATCTCCCTGAAAATTCCTCAGCAAGAACAGCTTTTCTAAATTATGCAGCTTGTACTTGAATCTACTGATTGGAATTTAATAAATTTTCTGAAAGACCGGGGTTGGATTAGAAAAAAACAATTAAACACAAATTAGTTAAGAAATTTGAGATTTCAGCATTAAGACTGCAGTTAATTATTCACAATTTGAAGGATTTATAACTCATAAAAATATTGATCCCTATTTCTCATTAATAAATTAAAATGATTAAAAAATTTAAATCAGATGATAAAAATAAATACAAATATATTAAAAAATTTTCTTTTCAATGCCCAGCAACTTAGTCAATCACCTCAGACTATAACGATAGGAATGATGGCACCTTTATACAGTATGTAATGCAATGGACAAGTCATCAAGATCCAAAAGGTGAATAAATCTTCATAATTTAAAAGCAGGAGCCAAGCAGAAGATACCCAGACTTTGCCTGCTTGGTTATTGCTTCTAAATTACAAAGAAAATGACTTAACAAAAAAGATTTTTCAAAACTTTAGTTTGGAAATGAGAATTAAAATTATTACTAAATCTATAGGACCATGTTAAGAAGCAGCCACTAATTCATTAAACATTGCAAGCTCATAAATCAGCAGTTTGTAAAAACAAGCATCTACTAAAATATTTTAAAGGATGCTTTTAAAAATACTTTTTAAAACAACTATATCAGAAAAGTAATGAATACTATAGAAACATTCTTCATAGAAATCCTAATTAGACACAAAAATTTACTTTAATAATCACATTATTCATTATTTGTCACAACTACTTTTAAATTTAATATTTAAAATAGATGACAAAAAATTGCATTAATAAAATCTGTATAATATGTTTATATCAAGTTTATCAGTTTCATATCAAGAATTAAGAATTCATTGGCATTTGAGGCAATTAGTTTTCTTTCTATGTCACAAAAGCAATTAATATTTAAAATTTTTTAAGAAATGCCAAATTCTTCATAAGATCTATAAAAAATTTAATTTTTACTATGTATTTCAAAATGAAAAATTCATATTTTTTATGAAATTATGGACTTGTTTATGGGTTTTGATATTAATAGTTTTCAATGAAGTTATAGTTAATTAGAGTGATATTCGATAAAAAAATGCTAATAATGTAAAAAGCTACAGCCTAAGTTTTCAATAGCTTGTGGATCTCCTGAAACAGAAACTCAAAACATAATCAAACAATGACAATTTATTATGATCAAAGGACATTTGTGCATGTTAAGGGCTTTTGTACATAAGTAATCAAAGGTCTCATGAAATCTATATTCAACAAAGTGTATAATATAAATTTTTACAAATAGTATTAAAATTAAAATAAATATTTACAAATAGTGTAAATTAAAATAAATTTGGCAAAGCATGTATCAATATGAATTTCTGAGAAGGAAAATTTTGGCTATAAAATTTTTCTCTTCAGTATCACTTTTAATGATATTAATTTTTGACAATTTTGTTGTTCTACTTACTGTTTTTTAATTTAAATAAAGTCTAAATTTTAAAATGTATTTTTCTTATAAAGAAGGATCTGATTTAAAATTTAAAAAAAATTACTTGTGACACATAAAAAATAAATTTTTCTTTGTCAAATTTTTGCAATGGTATTTTTAAAGTGTTATGGGGACTATTGAGAAACAAATAAATAGCCTAGAGATAAAAGTTTTACAGATTAGAAACTAAAGTACAACAGACCTAGAGGAAGATCACATGAAAGGCTAAACAATGTCTTTAATGACATAAAATCTGAAGAGAATCAATTAGAAAGGAAAACTAAAATAGAATTATTTGCCAAAAAAAAAAAAAAAAAAATGCATGACAAGTTAAGGTTTCTCCAGGCTGTCAAAGTCAACAATATAGATCATAATGATTATTATGAACTGCTTTAATTTAGTTTTAATTATTCAAGTCAACTGCTTCACAATCACTTTTGTTCAAAAGGCTAACTAAACTTGGATCTTAGGTCTAAAATAAATTTTCAAATACAAGAAATATCCATGCATAAGGGGGAAGTCTATGAAATTGTTGAATTAAAACGTAGAGCAATTACAACTATAAATTTTAGTGATACTGTTTTAGGAAAGTTTCTTACACGTTCTTAACTTCTTAGTTTTCTTACCATAAGGAAACTAATTAAACTGGAGTAATTTTTATTACTCATTTCCATGCTTTTTAATATAATTTTGATTATTAAATTTTTAATATTTATATTTTTTATTTCAAAATTTTTTGATCTATTATTATTTTTGTTTCGTAAAAAGGAACATTACACAGTTTTGCACAAAACCACTATACAGAATAATATTTTTTTTTAATGTTACAACATACAAACAAGTTACTGAAAAATTCTACTTAAGAATATATACATACTTTCTAATGTTAGTTAATAAAAAGAAATTAGCTTAAATTATTTTGGTTTGAGTTCAGATGGAATCTGTGAATAATCAGGGAATGAAAATCTTTTAAAAAGTAATTTTGAATTACTTTTTTTATTAATTTTTTTATAAATATTGTATTAATTATAAGCACCTTTAGAAGATTAAAATCTACACCTAAGTAAATTGTTTTGTTAAATTAAAATAAATTATTGATTCCTCATTTATTTTATTTTAAATGTAATTAATTTGAATATAATTTTATGTATAATACACTACCAATTCATTTATATATTTAAAAACTTAATACAAAAAAAAGGAATAAAATTTTTTATTATATAATATGACATTTTCCTTTTTTACAACTTTTTTAAGAAAACAGATGTGAAGATTAAAATTTCCCTAATTTCTTGAAGAAACTGATTGTTTAATTTAATGACTATGAAAATCTAAAAAAAAAAATCATTAAGAAGGAATAGGAATCGTAAAAACATTCTTTTTTTTAAATAATTAAAACATGAATTTTTAAATGTACCTTCATAAAATTATCCAGTAAATTTACGTAGTAAGTTTATTTTAATGAAAATGATCAGCATATATTAAAAAAATGGCAAAATAATCTAAAAAAAGTTATAGAATTCAAAGCATCAAAGATTCTTATTACCTAAAATTTTGACACCATTTACATGAGAAGCTGATATCCAACTACAAGGAGGAATAGTTACAAAATGATGACTGAAATATACAAAAATATCTATTGAAGCCCAATGTAAGATGTAGAAATTGTCTTCTACATTGGTTCCATTTACAAACCTAAAAAATATGTGGCTTTCAAAATAGGTATAAAATGAATTCTATTCCTGAAAATGTTAAACATTGTGATGTCATAAAATCTAACACACAATAAAATAATAACTATTTTAAATATATACTTCACATATTTTAATAAGCATATTTTTAAAAAAAAAAATCCTTTTTACAAATGTCTAAAATACTAACATTCACGATTTTACAAACTATTGGCAAGTCTTTAACAGGGTTCCAAAGATGCATTGATAATTTAAATTCCAATTTATAAGAAAAATTTTTGAAAAACCTCTTTTTTTACAAACTTAATTCTATTTATTTTTCATGTATGCTTATTTTTTATCATTTATATTTTGTTCATTTTTTTTTATTTTATGATTGAGAAACTTAGATTAACATCATTATTGAAGAATCTTTGAACTGTGGATAAGACAAGTTATTTACCCATTAGTTTCAACAAAGAATGCAATTTTTTATGAAAATTATTAAATGATTAAAAGAATGTCATTTAATCATTAATAATTTTAATGTGACTGAAAAATAACATTCAGATACAAAACATGACGAAAACAACTTAGCACTGTGACCATATGCAAAATACGTAAATAAATTGCTAAGAAGATTCAGATTTTTTTTTTTTTTTTTTTTTTTTTTTTGAGAAAAACAAGAATAAAATGCTTTGCTACATCAAAAAAATGTAGTTTTGAAATAGAAAAAAAGTAAGTGATTTTTATTAAATAAAATGAAAGTAAAAATTGTTTTTAATTTTGAGTTGTATATTGCATGTTTTGTATATAATATATGCATATTAAATAATCTTTCCTTATAGTACTTTATTTATAAATAGGGAGCAATGTTATCAAAAAACAGTTCAAAACTTTAAGTTATTTTCCAAATTTATAAACTTTTTATATTAAGCATTATTTTACTGGTCCTTAAATAACTATAAAAATGAGTTTCAACTATATATTTTAAAAATGCGTTTTTAAAATAAAAAAGCATAAACTTTTAAAAATTTGTCAATTTATGTATCTGATACTAGATTTATTATTTAAAAAAAGTAGTTTCAATGAAAATTTTTAATTAAATATGATAAAGAAAAGTCTTTAGAATGTGTTAACATAAACTAGAGATAAGACAAACACTAAATCACATTTTGACTTAAGCTAAATCACAAATCATAAAGCATTTTCAAAAATCAGAATAAAATACAAGTTAATTTTAAAAATTTTCCCATAAAACAAGAGTATAAATGAATTTTGCAGTTCTTTTATGGAATACTACTAAGATATTTCAAATTATAATTTAATATTCTAAAATTCTTTAAAAATAGTAATGAAATATTTTACAAATATTTTAAAATTTAAATTAAAATATTCAACTGTTAATCAATGACCTCCTCATTAATTAAAAAAATACATTTTTCTATAATATTGTTATTAAAACTCTTGATTAGAATTTTTTTAAAGTCTCAAAAGAAAAACAGGCAATTTTTCATTTGAGACTTTAAAATAAATTCTAATTAATGTACATGATACTTGATTCTAATAACTTAAACCTCAATGTTCAAAAGGCATTTGTTTTACAATACTTAGTACTAATATGCAAATAAAATTTCAAATATGACTGAAATAATACAAACATAACAAGGTGTTATTGTACATAATTCAGGCTAACATGTCACAACTTATTAATCCTGGAAACTTCAATGATAAGTGTGGCAAAAATCAATTTTAAATGATAAAATTTTGAGCAGTAAAAAGTTGACATTTTCTACTTTTTTGTTTTAAAAAAAATATTTTTCCACAAATAAGTCAATAAGCAAATATAATTATGATATTAATTTAGCATAAATTTGTTAATCAACTAAAGAGCTTTTAATTTCAAATATACCTCAGAATTCAGAGTAACAAGTTATAATTAAACAAGGTAGAGTTATGAGAAGAATGAAACTATAACAAGGATAAACATTTTTTATTTTTTTAATCAAACTATTCAATTTTAATGAAATAAAATTTGTTTAAAATTATAAATCAAAATCTGCATGATTAAGAAAGTTAAAAGATAATTAATTTATTTTTATTCTTCTAAATTTTGAACTATTTGTATATATGAAAAGTTTTATGCTAAAAATTTACTATGTGAGTTAGGTTAGTTATATTAATATATTTTTTAATAAAATGATAATGTATTTATATTTTATAGAATGAAAAATTTAAGAAATTTTTCAATCCATAAGAAAAGATCAATGTCTCACAATAATTTCTCACTTTAATTTTATATCATTTTTATTATAGTAAATTAATAGTTGACAAACGATGTGTAATAGTGTAAAGTTAAAATATGACAATGTGTATGTAGTTCAAAATTTTAAGTAAAAAACTAAATTATAATAAATAAATTTATACATTAAATAATCAACTGTAAAACACAAACTCATTTTTATTTTTATTTTTTATTGCAAGAACTTTAAAACAAGGTCTTATGACAAAAATAAAGTTTTGTATCTGACAAAACAATCATAAAATAACATTATTTTACTGCTCATAAAAAAGCAATTAAATTTTGAAAAAATTTGTATGTTGGTAAATAATACTTTGATGGCACATTTTTTAAACATTAAATAAAATTTCATAATATATTAGTTTAAAATTAATTAATATAAATATTTCATAAGTAATTTCAGCAAAATGCTATATCATTGCTAATGGTAAAACTATATAACAAAACTTTTTGTACCTTATTTTTACACATGCAATAATATGCTGGATAATATTTAATTATCAAATCTATATTATATAAAAATATTATTTTCACTGTCATAATTTATGACATCACAATTTTAATGCACTTTCATATAACAGCAAAATTTGTAGTAAAATCACACATTTAATTTTTTTATTCTTTCAAATGTCAAGTGCTCTAAGTAAATAATTAAACAAGTTTTCTGAAATAGAATAAGTTTGAAAAAATTATAAGAAAACATAGAACGATAATCAGAAGAAGACAATTCTATAAAATGGAAAATACCTGTCATCCAAGTAACCTCCTTTCATATCATGACAAATCAAAGTTTTAGGTTGATTTATAATTGAAACTCTTTCACGCAGTGGAACAGTTAAGTGATTTACGAGTAATGGTTTCCAGTTGTTCAACTCTTCAAATGATTTAATAGGTAAACATTCATCCTTTAAGCAGGAAGAAAAAAATAAATGGGATATTTTCAATATAATAAGAAATAACTTTGATCAATAATTTTAAGTTAAAAATTAAAATAAAATACATGTGAAATTCAAATAAACTTTTAGTTACAAGTAATATCCATAAACTTCAAATTTATCATAATCTTTATTGAACTTAGTGATAATTTTTATTAGACTGTTAAAATTTTGTAATCTTTATTTTCTATGTGTGGTTACATATTTGGAAATTTAAAGGAAAACTAAATAGTAAAATTAAATTTTGATTTTTTAATGTAATAAAAATCATTTTAATTCAAGTTTCAATTTTAAAAATCATAAAAAAAATGAAATTTGAAACAACATTTTAAAATGTTAAAGCATTTATATTTTACAACTAATAGTCTAATTTTAAAATTAAATTTGGTCAATATATTCAAAAATAAAAGCTGGATATGAAGGGACATAAAAATTAAATTTACAATTTTCTTTTGATTATTGTTATAGGAAAAATAATTTGAATAAGCACTTACAGAATGGAGAAAAAATAGCAAGCATAAAACAAAAGTTCATTTTCCCTTATTAAAATATTTCATGGTTGATCAAACATTCATCATAAATTCTGTATTTACAAAATATTATAAATGCCAAAGTGACAAGCGGTTCAAGTGCATTAAATAGTACAAATTTTTTAAACAACTAAGGAGACTGATATTGCTATTGGCCGTATAAGAAAAATCAGTAGACACCAAATGATAAAATTATAGAATGTTGTCACAAATCTGTCATTGATGATGAATTTCCTTTATTTGTTGGATTGATAATAATGTATGATCTAAAAAAAATTATATATGATTATGCTCTTCTGTGAATCAATGAAATTATATAAGTGATGACTAGATAATATAAAAGATGCCTTGATCTTTCACATTTTTCATTATAATCTCATATTATATAAAATTTTATTTAATTAACTTAAAAAAATTCTTGAGATCACTGAATAACCTTGCAAATACATATAATTACTGGTTCTGTTCTTTAATGCTAAACTAAATTATTCAAATAAACTTTTTCAATATTTTGTAAAAAGAAATATAAAGAGTTTAAAAAAATAAATATGAAATTAAATTACTTAGGCTTCACTACAGTAAAAATTAAAATAAAAGTCATCTGCAAATATCAAAAGAAATTTTAGGATAATGAATAACAAACCAATAAAATGGATAAAATATTTTATGACTTCATTAAATCGATTACACCATATCAGAAGAAATTATTTTTTAAGAATAACAAATTGTTAATGGAAATACAGAATGCACATAGAAGAATAGTAAATTATTATATTAATTCTTTTTTAATTGATACAAAAATGTAAGTTTTTCCTTGACATACATTTTAAAAGTATCTATTTCAGTAATTTTTAGTTGAAAGCAGGCAACCAAATCTAAAGCTCAACTTAACATTTTTGGGTAATTATTACATATCAATATATTAGAGAAAAATATATATGTAAAAAAATATAAGAGATCATTTCTTTTGTAAGAGATTTATATGGCTGTCACTTTAAAAATGAAAGAAAATGATTGTCATAATGTACATTAACCAAAATCCTTACTTTAGGACAATTATTATTGTTAATTACAACCAGTTAAAAATGTCCTGTGATTTAATACCAGCTCAACACTAGTCGAAATGACTGCATGGGACAATCCAAAGAAGAGTGACTACATATTCTTATTTAAAAATTGTTTATGGATGTGTGTAATACTGATAGGTGAAATATCCAATATTGTTTGATATTTTTTTAAGCCAAGAAAAATTGTGATAATTGATAATAGAATCAATATAAATTAAATATTTGTAAGGCATCTCACAGTATTCTTTTTGGGTAATGACAAGTGGAGAAGGTTGGCAGCTCATTAACTGACCTTGATTTAAAATTACAAGGTATTTGATGATGGAAGATTAAACCATAAAAAATCCATCATTACTTTTTTTTTTTAATTCTTCCTGACATTCATCTATATATGTTAATTTGAATAATCTAAAAAATTTCTAGTTGCAGATCAAGCTTTTCTCACGTCATTATATTTGTTTGTGAATATGTGAAATCCTGATAGGTGAAATATCCAATATTGTTTGAGACTTTTTAACTCAAGAAAAATGTGCCAATTGATGAGATAATCAATGTAAATTAAATACTTATAAGGTATCTTCACACACCACTTTACTTTTGTAATGACATGTTTAGAGGAGTATTGCAGCTCATTAACTCACTCTGATTTAAATCATCAGTCAATTTATCAAGTATATATGTCAGTTTAAATCATCTAAAAATTTCAAGATACAGTCTGAAGTATTTTCACATCATTATATTTGTCTTAATAAAAAAAGTTTTCAGTGAGTCTTTCAAACCCTTAAATTAAATAAAACAACTGAAGCATTGAAAATGAATTAAAAGCAAAAAATATAAATCTAATAATAAGACAGACAGCTTCAATTATTCCCCAAATTTCATTTTTAAATGTATAACAGGTGAACATATACCAAGTAAGAGAGAAATTAAAAAGTATTTCCAGTATCTTCTAAACTTGATTCACACTTTGGAAAAATTAGAATGGTTAACGTGAAAACATAGTTTAATGTTTGCAAAATTCATTTATTTTGTTTCAGCCATAACGTTATAGAATATTTTAAAATAATGGTGTAAATTATATTTCAGTGATTTTGAAATTTGAGATAAAATGAATTTTCCTTCAACAAAAAATATCTTAAGATGCTAATACTAGAAGAAATTACTATAATAAATATTAATTTTGAGTATTACTAACACATTATTCACATAATGTTTAAATTAAAAAATGAAACTTTTTGGTAATTAAAGTTACTTAACTTTTATTCTTATTTACTAACTCAGATTTTAAATATATTTTATTCCTTTAAAAAGTTTAAAAAAGATAGGAAAAATTATTCGAATTTTTAAGAACTGCAGAATTTTTTAAAAATTAATGGAATAAGTTTTACTAACACAAGGTCTGCATGTGGTAATAAGATCAGTTAGTTCCTCTTTATCTAATTTTTGTCGTTTAACTACACTCATAGTTTTATTTGAATAAATGTTTCTCCAATTGTAAACGAAATTATTAAGCAAATTTTTGTCGATTCATGAAGGGATTTAAAAAATGTTTAAACTTAGACTATCAAACGAAAAGAAAGTTACAAATAACCAGAATCCTAATGCTTAATTTTTAATCATCTGAACAGGAAGACGGATATGATTTAGCGATTCAATCTTACCACTATCTGAAGTCAGCTTTTGTAAATAATCTTTAATGTTAATAAAGTATAAACATATCATAGTATGCACTCCACATAACAGTGGCTTGCTATCAGGAACCTGAAATGATTGACTTGCACAGACATTTAGAATAATATAATTTTATTCTATAATGTTAAGTAATTATCATAGTCAAAAGAAGTATTATATTGCAAGGATTCATACTTTTGATATGTTATGAGCTAGAATGATGTAATCAGCAATGAGTGAATTCCATAAATTCAAACTCTTATTTTCCGAAGAATTTACTATACATTTTTCGGTATCCTAGAAGAAACTTTCCATGTAGCAAGAAATTGACTACGAATGTTCTTTACGGTCACTCTGAAGATTGACGATACTTTAACTACGTACCAATCTTGGTCGTTGACTTTAACAAGCGAAATGGAATTTATTATGAAAGATAACGACTATGAAATTTTTACGGATGCGATTATTTATCAAATAAAAAGTAATTTTGGTATTAAATGTCGATAGCTTAAGTGATAATTGTTTAAGAGTTTGATTTCATTTTTAACGTATTTTTCAATTAGTTTTGTAAAATGCGAAGAAGAAATTAATGCTTAGAAGTTCCTGAGTTTAGAATTAGAAGTCTGTCTCTTAAAGGAACAAACATTTACCTTAACAAACTAAGAATAAACTAGAATAGGGTTATTCAAACTTAGAGTAAAGTTATTTCTAAAGTAATCGCAGTGCTTACAAGCTTTTATAAAGAACCAGGGATTCCAAAGAATTCTAAGAAACGGTCAAAATGAGGTGCACTGCTCCACTTTTCGAAATGAACCATATTTTGGTATGGAGTCCGACTTTCTCAGTACACACATGCCATAGGTACCCGTTTATAGGGTAGGCAACCATTCACAACCCATTCAAACAAGGAAGGAACAAAGGCAGGATAGAGAGAGAAAGTACATCCATGCCCGAACCGGGATTTGAATCCAGGACCTCTCTATGCGCAGTCAGGCACGCTGACCACTAGACAAGTTGGGCGGCATCTCTATCCTATAACACAATGTTGTGATTACTTTCAGAGCTTAGTATTTACTTAAAAACTTATTGAGAGAATTGTGTGAAAGGATTTTTAATTGCCATACACTCTCATGCGTACTCTCACACTTCATAATAACAAATTCATACATTTATGATGCAAATATCTATCTACATTTTCCAGAATCTTCTATTTTCTATTAATTTTAGTAGAAACATTTTGCTTGGACTTAGTGGAATTTTTTCTTTTTAATGGTTTTGTGAAAGCTCTCAGTAACTTTGATTTAAGTTTGTGTAAACCTTTAAGGTTCAGAATAATTACATATCACATCTGTTTTTTCACACAATTTCTCAATAAAAAAATATTAGAAAGCTAGAATTTTCGAATTCAATAACATTTGGAATATCTTACTTTATACGATGAAGATATATTTTTACTTCCTTTGCACATTTTTTCTAAAAAACACATTTCATTAAATAGTGTACATTTTCAAAAAGACATCACAAGGGAAAAGCATTAATTTTTAAATTCCATTAGGAAAGAAATATTTTTTTTCAATTCTTCATTTTTGATTTTACAAGACTTCATTCAAATCATTTTAAATAAATTTTGTTTATTTTTTTAAATATTAGTATGGTACTTATTATCAGTTATATACAATTCCTTTACCACTTTGAATATCCTTACTCTAACATTCTTATGAATCCTTGGAATATTAATTTTTGTTTTTCATAAGTCTTAATAATGGCTTTTGAAGTTTATATCGATAATATTAAACATTAACATTTTTAAGTATATGGATGAAATTTATTTGAATTAAAGCAATTAGAATAATATTGTTATAAATATTAATTTTTTGAACTCATCAGAGTTTATATTTTAGGAGTTATGCGTCTAATTGACATGTCTTTAAAGTATCGTTTCAATTTTGTAAGTTTTGGATTGAATGCAAGTTCATTTTTACTTTCTGCTACAATAAAACATCATCTCACAGTTAACGGAAAAACATCTGGAGGCAATTTAGTTACTTGACAACTGTTGCGTAGACGATCTTATTATAATGAAATCGTTTCTGATGTATGATGTTCTAATGATGGCGACAACATTATTTTAGACAAAAAAAGATTAAATTTCTCAGATTTAAAAAAAAGGAGACTGAAATTTTGAATGAGACACATTTGCCATACAAAATTTTCCAAAGGTAATTTTTTTTTATAAACCAACTAAACAAATTAACCTGAAAACTGTTGGAAAAATAATTGATCTTATCAGACTCATTACACCTTTCACCATTCGCGGCAAATATTTGTTGCAAACATCATATGGTAATTGAAGCTACCACGTATGATACTTAACCAACCGAAGCGGAAAGACTGTGATTTCAACGGTCCTCTTTTAGACTTCTTATCCGAAAAAGATTCAAGTTCTACGATACATTCTGAATTTGATTGAAGGCTGTGGTGATGACATCCTGCTCTTGGTATGACTGCTGTGACAAAGAAAGTCCTTCAGACTGAATCTCACGAGGCGGTAATATTGAAAATTTATTAAATAATTCTGTATGGTGAAATGGCCTAGATTTTTTCGCAATCAATAAAAATTGATAAAATACATATTATAAATGAAGATTACGTTATCGAACTTAAGACTCTCAATAATGTTAACTTCAAATAGTCATGAAACGTTGTTTTATCATTTATTAACTATTATTAATAGATTATGCTGAATTACGTGTTCTTAGTTTCCTTCCTAAAAATTATTAATCTTCAGGTTGTAACATTACAGGTTTTCTAAAGTCTAAAAAGATCAAAACACACACAACAGAATCATACCTGTTGAAAGATATACAAAAAGCAGAGTTCGCTTTAGAATTCAACTCTTTGAAAAAGACTGACATTGTATCCCACCATTTCATTGCACCCCTTTAAAGCGATTATTCAGAAGTGGAGGTCGTTTACGACATTCCAGAGTAATTTACTTGAGTAAACATCCGCTACTATTACCTTTTAAATACAAATTAACCTCTGTAATTTAATTCAATTTTTCTTCTTCTTAATGGGCTTGTACGGTACTGGACACCTCTGCTCGAAAGCATTTTGGGCCATAGCCTAAAGCCCATGAATTCTTAGTTCCAATAAATTGGGTCACCCACTTTATTTGAAATATGATCACGATTATAGTATACAAACGTGTTATATGCGTAAAATGTAATCCCAAATCAATAGAGCAATCAATGCATGATTTTCCTGCTGAAAGAATTAACCCTGGATATCCCTTTAACACAGTTGTAACCAATCAGAGTGGGCAATTTTATATTAAAAATAAAGGCCAAGAAAAGGGCCATTTATAAAATTTATATTTGTATAATTATTTGCTTAGTTACAAAAGCATGATAATTGGAAACTTTCACGGATCTGTCATCAGAATCAATCGTTTTATGTTTAAAACGACTTATTTCCCATAGAGACAATGGCTCCTTAATTATTTCAGAGAATGCTTTTAACTTTGTAGGAGCAAATAAAGAAATAAAAAAAATGGTATAAGTTATTTGAGGCACACAAAAGCGTTAAAAAATATTTAAGTGAAGAAGAAATTGAGTGAAAGCACATTTCACACAGAGCTCCTAATTTTGGTGGGTTATGCGAAAATTCTGAGAAAAGTTTCAACTATCATTTTAAACGAAAAACAAGCAAAGCTAACCATATCTATGAAGAATTGCTCGCAATTATGGTACAGATAAACGGAATGCTAAACTCACGTTCTTAAACTCCTCTTTCTTCATATATCCATGAATTTAATGGATTGACATCAGTTCATTTACTCATAGACCGATCTGTTACAGCACTATATTTGTGTGAATCAATTTATTTGAATTTAATCGAAACCCATCTAAGCAGATAGAGAAGAGTTGGAAAGGCAACGCAATCAATTTGGAAACATCGGAGTCTTAGCTACTTCAATAATTTGCATCAACAAAATAAAGAAAAATTTAAAAGAAATGTTTCTCAAAAAATATAAATATTGTGTACTATAACCATCTTGTATAAAATTGCAAGGCCAGGCAATGCAATGCGAGGCGGTATGCTGAGGAGATTCAAGAACAGCGATCTCTGTGGGCAAGTTCATTCCGTCTTTTACCACGGAGAAGAATGCAACTTGACTGTCTGTCTACACACCACTATGCTTATATTTAGTATCTATTATCACTTATTGCTTTTTTTAAATAAAATTAAAGAAAAACTACAAACTTTCCGCCACATTTGCACACATTATAACATGATAAATATTGAATAACTAACATTTTGAACCACCAAATATCGAGTTTTATAACAATTCGCACAAAAATGTGGAATACTTTTCTTTTTTTAGCAAAATCAATTCTTAAAAGCATAATCAGTTTCCCGAATTATAATACACTACTGGCCATTAAAATTGCTACACCAGGAAGAAATGCAGATAACAAAATGATATTTATTGGACAAATATATTATGTTAGAAATAACAAGTGATTAAATTTTCAAAATTTTGGCTGGATAGATCCTGAGAAATCAGTACCCAGAGCAACCATCTCTGGCAGTAATAACAGCAGCTATACGCCTGGGCATTGAGTCAAACAGAGATTGGATTGCATGTACAGGTACAGATGCCCATGCAGCTTCAACACGATGCCACAGTTCATCAACCATAGTGACTGGCGTTTGGTGACGAGCCAGTCGCTCGACAACCATTGACCAGACGTTTTCTATTGGTGAAAGACCTGGAGAACGTGCTGGCCAGGGCAACAGCCGAACATGTTCCGTATCAAGGAAGGTCTGTACAATACCGGCAACATGTGGTCGGGCATTATCCTGCTGAAACGTAGGGTTTCGCAGGGCTCGAATAAAAGGTAGAGCCGCGGGTCGTAACACACCAGAAATGTAATGTGCACTGTTTAAAGCACCGTCAATGCGAACAAGAGGTGACCGAGACGTATATCCAATGGCACCTCATACCATCACGCCAGGTGATGGGCCAGTATGACGATGACGAATGCACGCTGCCAGTGTGCGTTCACCACGATGCCGCCAAACACGGATGCGACCATCATGATGCTGTACACAGAATCTGGATTCATCTGAAAAGATGATGTGACGCCATTCGTGCGCCCAGGTTCGTCTTTGATCACACCATTGAAGGCACTCTTGTCTGTGACGCAGCGTCAAGGGAAGCCGCAGCCATGGTCTCCAAGCTGAGAGTCCATGCTGCTGCAAACGTCATCGAACTGTTCGTGCAGACACCTGTTGTCTTCCAAACGACCCCGTTTCTTGACTCACGGCTCGTGACGTGGTTACACGATCCATTACGGCCATGCGGATAATATGCCTGTCTTCTCGGCTGCTAGTGATAGGTGGCCGTTGAGATCCCGCATGCCGTTCTGTATTACCGTCCTGAACCCATCGATTCCATATTCTGCTAGAGGTCATTGGATCTCGACCGTCGCGAGCAGCAATACTGCGATAAGATAGACCGCAATCCCGGTACGCTCTAATTCGACCTTTATCAAAGTCAGAAACGTGCTGGTACGCATTTCTCCTTCTTACACGAGGCATCACAACAACTTTTCACCAGGCAACAACGTTCAAATGCAATTTGTGTATGAGGAACCGGCAGAACAATTTCCTCATTTAAACACAATGTAGGTGTCGCTACTGGCGCCTGCTTTGTCTGAATGCGCTGAAAAGCTAATCATTTGCATATCACAGCACCTTCTTCCTTTCGTATAAATTTCACGTCTGTAGCATGTCGCCTTCTTGGTGTAGCAATTTTAATGACCAGTAGTGTATTTCATAAAAATTTTAAAATTCTGAAAGTTGTTTCATTATCTCTCCCCAACAGTTTTATTTATTAAAGGCATAATTATTTGTTAACATCCATCTTTCATTAACTAGATTAAATTTGAGTTTTATCAATTTAGATAAACTCTTCTCAAACATAAAAGAAAAGGCTCAATTGTATGATTGATCACTGGCTCAAAAATTCTTCCCACTAATAGATGTATTGACCGAAATATATTCCAAACTAGTGCAGTTGACATGCAATCGAAGCCACTTAGATAATAGAGCGTCACAATAAGTAAATTGCCGTCGGAAAAAACTAATCATATGCATTTATATTGATGAAATACTGAATTCTATGTACTAGAGAATATTTTGATGCCACTAAACATCTTCATAGAGTGTAAATTAATAAAATAGTGGAAAGAAAGAATCAGTGATATTACAAATTTAATAAAAAAATATGTGTCATATGTACAGCAAAAAACTTTATGTTACAGCAATAAACTATAAATTAAAAATTTAATGAATTTATAATTCAAAAATGTTTTTAGTAAATTAATAATCTACAAAAAATTTTCATTGGGAATAGCTTTAATTACAAATACAGATTATTCATTTTTGGTTGACAAAAAATCATCTGAAAATTTTCCTATTTAAAACTAATGACTCTCACATTGATTTTTTCTAAATTCCTCTTTAATACACGCACCATATTATAAAGTAGGTATAAGCGGCTAAGCCATTTTCTGCCTGAGATTATAAGGTTTAAACTTCGACCAGGAATCTTTATAATTTTGAAAATTCTTATTTGATTTGTAAATTAAAAAAATGGCAATATAGGTATCATTTCAAAATTTTAAATTATTTTTGATTATTTGATTATTTTTGATGAGTATATGACATAAGATGATGACAAGATTTTGATTAGTGCTGGAAAATTATAGTGTAGCTCATTAAATTAAATGTTTAAAATTAGTAACTACACTATATTTGTTCATCATAAGAAGCAGTTTAATGTATTTTAATTGTTAGTGACAAGACAATAATAATTATTCTACATTAAATTATTTTTTCATAATTCCGATATTGAATTGTGAAGTATTGCAAGTAGGTAAACTTATAAATGCAGTGGTGTAAAGGTAAGTATATGTAGAATCCTTAAGAACTATTTCGTATATTATATACTTCCATAAAAAAATCTCAGTTATATACTGTTAATCAATCAGTCGTTCGATATATAATTTTTATATAAAGAAAAATATAAATTATTTATTTTCTTGATGATAATTATGATTAACTAATCAAAGACTTACGTTTAATTCTTAAAAAAAGTTTATGGAAAAACATCATTTATTTTATAATCTGACTTTTTTGCATGCATAGGAAAAGATTAAGTTACATTTTCAAAACTTTGTAAAGGTAATTTCAAATTGATCATTTATATATATATATATATATATATATATATATATATATATATATATATATATATTATATATTATATATATATATATATATATATATATATATATATTATATTTATATATATATATATATATATATATATATATATATATATTATATATTATATATATATATATATATATATATATATATTTGAATATTTCACGAGGATTCTGAAACCAAGAATCGCTTAGGTCTCATAAAACTTGATTACAAGGATTGTGCATTTATTGCTAGCAGAAAATTCTGGAATTTTTATTCTATTTTTGTTAAAATTTTTTTAAGGCAATCTAAATATTTTTCTTTTAAGCAATTTTAACAGAAAATGATTACGAAACAGAATGTCAAACTGTAAAATTTCATATTTTCATTTGTGTTTCTTTTTCAAAGAGAGAATATAACCATAATTATAATCTCCGTCTATCGAATAAAAATACACTTCTAGCCACCGTAAATGCAAACACTGCAGGAAGCATGCAAATAACATGAAATTTACAACATGCATTAGCGGAGGTGATATATACAAATGATTAGAGTTTCAGCCCAGACACACATCACGCACGCTTGTAGCGCCACTTCAAAGCGTTATGTAAGGCTTGGAGATTTCGAGGATTTCAAGTTCGACAGTTGTGTTTTTCTTGTGCTTTTTTCGAAAGAAAGAAAAAAAAAAAAAAGATCAATTATGCCTTATAAGAAACGGCGATCATTTTTTGATCCAAGTATGCGAGTTCGACAAAGGAAGAATAGTGGCCTACTGATATAGTGGATTATCTTCCAGGGAAATGGGTAGTCGTATTGGATGTAATGCAGTTATGTGATCAACAAGTGTTATACGACTATGTGATCGTTGGATGCAGAAGTATAATACGGATCGTCGTGTTCGATCGCATCCACCTGAGTGCACCATTTCACATGATGACAGGCAAATTGTGCACATCGCAGCGACGGATCGCTTTGCCACATCACGAACCATAGTACAACACATTCAGCATGTAATGCATCACCCAGTGTCTGCGCGTACCATTCGACAAGGTTTACAGAAGAGTAGTCTGTCCGCAAGACGTCCATTGCTTCATCTATTCTTGAAAAAGGAACGTAGACGTCTCCGCTGTCAATGATGCAATGAAAGAAGAATGTGGACAGCAGAATAGAATTAAATTGTCTTTACTGACGAGTCCCGTTTTTGTCTGCAACATCACGATGGTCACATTTAAGCTTGGAGACACCATGGAGAGAGGGTCGTGAACAGCTGCGTTATGCACAGCCACATTAGTTCTGAACCGGGTATTATGGAATGGAATGGTGTTGGATATCATTCTCGCACTCCTCTAGTATGCATTGCCGGTACTTTAAACAACAGCTATCGCTACATCTCCAAGGTGTAGGAGCCAGTTATTTTTTCTTACCTTCAAGCTTGCCCACAGTCATGTTTCAACAAATTAATGTGTGACTACACGTGGCACGCATAGTCCAAGGGTTCTCTGCCAATCACCAGATTGAATTGCTTCCCAGGCCGGCTCGTTCTCCGGATCTTTCACCGATCGAAAACATGTGATCAATGATTACTCAAGGATTGATCCAAATTACATCCCCAGCTGCCACACCAGATCAACTTTGGCAATGTGTGGAAGCTTCTTGGTTTGCGGTACCCCAAGAACACATCCAAAGTCTCTTTGAATCATACCTCAATGCACTAATTCTTACCTCAATGTTAGGGCATCTGTATAAATAAAATCTCCTTATTCTGTGTATCCAGCGAATTTATATTCAAGGTTGAGCTGAAAACAGCTGTACTCAGAGCCCGATTAAACTTAATTAAGACCCGGGGCAAAAAAATTTTTGTGAGACCCCTCTGCCGCACAACAAACTTTTATATTTGATTGGGGCATCCGCATTTGATGTGAGAGCGCAGGGAACAATCTCTGCCTTAGTGAGGCTTTGGCTGCATCGACTGGAATGAAACTTTAATATCAAGGTTCTTCAACTATTGTAAAACATAGGTTGTTACATTTCTATATTTTGATAGCGTTTATAATTAATTTAAATCGTAATAAATGCCAATTTGAATTCAGAATAAAGTGGCTTATCTTCCGATGAACACCATTCCCGAACTCTGTTCGCTTCAAGAATAGAGATTTTGACATCATATAATGAGCAGCCTAAGGTCGTTGTAAAATATTTTATCACTCAGTATGATAAGGTATTTTTTAGAAAGGTAATATAACATTTTTCATTGACTGTGGAGCGTATTCAGGTGTCGCAAGAGAGGAAATCTGAAAAACTTCCAAGCACCAACACAAAGCATACGTTTGCAAAAGACAGAAGCTCAACAACCACCTCTAACTGTTCAATTATGTATGGGATAAAACCCGGGACCACAGAATGAAGGATTACGATTCTAAAACTTCAATAAATAATGAATTTCAATAATGAATTTCTTGATAAAGAATTATATTAATTTAACAAAAATAATTTAAATTATTTTTAGATCTAATATACTTTAATATAAAATATTAATGATTCATCGTAATGAATGAATTGCATATATACATTTGCTAAAATTATTTTGACAGCCTGGCAAAATATCAATTTTTTCATAAAAACAAAAGAAATAAAAATTGCTATTAAATATAGTTTAAAAAAAAAAGGAAAAGCAGCATGAAAATTGGAATAGTTTAAACTTTTTCCGGAATAATAAAAGTTTTTTTATTTCCTCCCTTTCGTCTTTTATCGTAAAATGATTATTATATGGATAGAGCGTTTTATTATATTTTTATGGAAAAGCAAGCGATTTTATTTCATTTTTTTTTCAGAAGTTTTCTTTTATGCCAAAAGCATTTGTGATTTATCTGTAACCGGCTCCAGACAGGAAACTGGAGACTCGTGGTCTGACTCAGTCGTTGTACAATGACCTCAGTGTCTTTGAAAAATAGTTAAATAGAAAAATAAATGGTGATGATAACAACCTGCGGTATTTTTTCCCCTTCGTCTGGAATGGTTTTCGTTTCGGTTGCTTGAAGAAGTAGTCGCATTAGTCAGGGTAAAAGTAATGCAAGAATTTGTATGCCATGTGACGATTTCGTTTGCAAAGTAAATCGAATTTTATCGTAACTATTTTGATTTTGACCTTGTAGAGATACATGTAATTTATGCGTTTGCATTGAAGTAATTATTATCAAGTGAAACTCAATAAATCATGATTTATTTTCAAGGGAATTATGCGGTGAATATAGCTTTCAAATAAAATAAACAATTATTTTTTTTAAATAAATTATTAAAGATAAATATTAAGAGCAAAAATTATGAAATATCTTAGTTCAAAATTATTCCAAGCAAAAATCAGTTCAAATTCAAGCAAAAATCAATTGAAATTATATAAAAAAAATCAATTCAAGTAATTACAGATAAAAAAATAAAATAAAATAATGGCAATAACATCGCTGAAACAGAAATGCTTCGAAATGTATAACGTTTTATATTTCTTATTCATTTAAACTAATATCATGAATAAATAAGAAAATAAATTATATGGTGAAATAGTTATATTTATTTCAAAGAAAGCGAGAGCTCTTTTTTTAAAGTAATTTTTAATGAAAAATTTTCATTAAATTTTAAAAATACAATAAAATTAGCTAGAACATTGGTAGATATGTAAAATTATTATTATATTTATCAGCGTAGACATTGTGTGATTTATTAAGTGTTATCAGAAAAATATATCTGAACTAAACATTTTAGACGTCATACTAAAAATTATCTCGAAAAGAAAGGAAAAGTGAGGTTGAAGTCAGATTTTTCTTATCATTAGAACTTCTTGATTATAGTATACTGTCAAAATGTAAGAAAGAATCAGCTTTGATAGATTTATTGATATTATTTTACATTGGTCAAATTAGAATTGGAGTTATCTAATCAAACAATAAATACACCTAATTGTAATTTAACCTTATAAATTCTTAGTTAGGGATTTGAAAATAAAAAATTGCTTTTCTATTTATTTTTGCAAACTATACAAGCATAATATTAAAAAATATATAATTCTTTCAGCAATAACATCCCCTGGAAAACATTAGCTATCATATCACTCTTTAAAACTTTGTTTATAAAATTAGATCTTTAACAGTCGATGCATCGTTATTTTCTGCTTTATTTCCTAGTGAGTCTTGGTTCAAATCCCATAGAAAAGGCAAGAATGAATGAACGCTGTATAGAAAATTCGTGGGACAGTGTGGCATTAGAAATATGCGTCATTTAATTTCGCATCGTCAATAATCCAACAAAAGAAAGCTGTCTGTGATATAAACACCTGCTGCTGCAGGGAACTTGAAGGGGACCGCCAAGAAATTAAGGAGTGATCACTGATGTTAATTTTTATGATACCTACAAAAATATACTTGTTCAACTCGATCGTCAATGAAGGTGATCGCGAGACAAATAAAAAAAATTAAATTAGATCATATGACCTAGAAAAGTCTGCTTACCACAGATCTTCTTGAGTGCTGATTTTTGGAAAACTTTTCGTAAGCAATCGAATAAATTTAAAACAAAGGAAGAAAATTGGAAGATGAGCATGAAGAAAGCAAAATCGCAACATCCTCCACTTCTGTTGCTGGAACCAGAACAATATTATATAAATGATTCAAGTATCAGGCTACCATTTAAATATTGATTGAAATTAATAACATAATTTATTGCAATTAATTACATTAAACACATAATTAAAATTAAAACATGCTAATTTTAATTCTTTCCAGAGTGATTTCGAGAACTTCCTCCCAAGCCGCGTAGCTGTCAGTCCAATTTTGCAACTCCAATGCGATAGCCATGTGCGAATTGAAATATGAAATGGTTTTATTGATTTACTACAAAATCAAAGTTTCATCCTTGCCCTTCATCACAAGAAAGCGTGAGATACGCACTTTTTTATGCCAAAATCACATGCAGTTTTATAGAGGTCTTTCGCTTGCGAAAACGGAAACTTCTATTAAATTATTCGTCTAGGTCTTATTACACGGATATCCGAGTAAGGCCCACTCTAATCAGAATTTCATCATTTCAGAATGAATCCTTTTCAAGGCTTTTGCATGACACTAAGCAACTTCAAAAATATCTTTTCCTTAATTCATAGTTTAGGAATCTTTTTTTTTTTAAAGAATTAAAAATTTTGCCAATAAATATCAAAAGTATATTTACTGACACACAAATACACCAAAATTGCTTATTAATATTTTTAAATAATATGGCTTTCATTAAATTTATAATTTTAGTTTAATTTGTAAATTTAATTTTCAGTATCCATTAAAAAAAAAAAAAAAGATCAATTTAGTGTACTCTTAATTCATCCTCACAAGATTACTTCAATGTGTGGCAGTATTTCCCCACCCCATGTGCTGACGAATTGTAAACTACTGGGTTCGAATTCCATCTTCGTCTTGAATGTTTGTAATGATTCGGATTCCACCGTAAACAATAGGTGACGGTATAAGTTGCACTCGAATGAAAAAAAGAAAAAGGGGGGGGGGGATCGAAGACCAACAAATATGAAGAACCCATGTGTCTCGACTTTCTGATTCAAGAGCATAACAGAATGAAAGCATTTTTAAGATTCAAGTATTGTTTTTTCGTATTCCGTCGCTAAACAATCATAAGCGAAAATAAAATTTATTGAAATGCTAAAAATATATCTGAACTAAACATTTTAGACGTCATACTAAAAATTATCTCGAAAAGAAAGGAAAAGTGAGGTTGAAGTCAGATTTTTCTTATCATTAGAACTTCTTGATTATAGTATACTGTCAAAATGTAAGAAAGAATCAGCTTTGATAGATTTATTGATATTATTTTACATTGGTCAAATTAGAATTGGAGTTATCTAATCAAACAATAAATACACCTAATTGTAATTTAACCTTATAAATTCTTAGTTAGGGATTTGAAAATAAAAAATTGCTTTTCTATTTATTTTTGCAAACTATACAAGCATAATATTAAAAAATATATAATTCTTTCAGCAATAACATCCCCTGGAAAACATTAGCTAATTGTAAAAAAGCGTAATTCTGGTATTAAAATTAAATAATATGTTTCATTTCGGAAAAAATTCTCAATCAAAATTGTAATAATCTACAAATACATCTTTCTTCACAAGAAAGTTTTATGAAGAATGTTTTTATTTTTTAACATAAATAGAATATAATATTTAAAAATCAGATTAAAGCAGCTATCAAAAGATTATTTCTTTAAACTGAGACTTGTTTCTAAGTCTTATCATCAATGAGTATATTTTTTTCCGCTTTTGGTTTATAACTTTGTGATCTACATCTAGGAATTTTATTTGTTTCACATGCATTTTTCAAAGTTGATCTGCAACTCATCTATAAATTGTGTTAGTGAATTATCAAGATTTGTACATTCTTATCGTCACATTCTTTTTTTGCTACATTTTTTTAATAATCCTTTAGAATTTTCTCTTTATTTACAAATCCTTCAGAAATTTCTCTATATTTTGCTAAACTTAAAAAAAATTTTTTTTTTTAAATTTCATCCGACATATCAATATACATTTATTTTTAGGCACAAAACGATGAAATGCGATAGAAATAGTGTTACTTTAGTTGAATCTAACAAGTAACACATATTTTTATCCACGAAACAAAAATGAGAGAGATAATTATTAACTAAAATCTTAACTTTATACTATACGAAGATATTGCATTTTATACGTTCCTTAATAAAAATTATTTTAAAATCAAAATAAATAGATAAATGACAATAATAGAATATGTGAAAAACTCATGATCTATATAAAAGATTAATTTTATGGGTATGAGATCAACCACCGCTGAGTAAAGTTAACATCACTCAACCTGAAGATACTATTCTATATCTGTGAGAGTGATTGGAGGTAGGAAGCGTGTATGCACAAGAGAACCGAGTTCGTGCAACAGTTTTTCAATAGTATCAGATCAAGCGAGAACACCTGTCACTACAGACATGCTTTGGCCTCATTTTCCACTTAGTCGTCAACGAGAAATTGTTCTAACTGGATTCGAAATCGAAAATGGTATTAAATGCTACAGCACACCTTTCATTGAGGTCTAGAACTCCATTCCGATCCCGTACAACCGTCATATATCTAGTTCTATAGTTGTTCTACAATCGATTTACGTCTATAGACCCCCCAACCCAATCAGATTCCATTTCAAATCATGTTGTTTTGAAACGGTGTTTCATTGCTATGTATCCTTGTGCAGGCATCGTGAATGAATTTTGTTCTATAGTAGATTGGTTATGTTTGGTATTTTCTACACCTGTCATTGGGTAGCAGTGTAAATCTCACTTCATCATTAATATAACAATGTCTGAATCATACATGGTCCAACTGATAAGTTAATGATAATGCTTCAATTGAATTTAATTTCTGGATTGAATGCACAGGAACACTAACTCTTGGTCCTTCAAACATGAGCTAACAATTCCATCACAGTATAGTGGACGTTCTGAACACCATAGTGGAAATATCAACTCGTCATTGTGCTTGCTACAATCATAAATGGAGGTCTTCCTTCTATTCTTTTTTATCAACAACAACACTATCCGTAAATACATAGAAATATAAACATTTCCATGACAGTTAATATCTAAATGATCAGACAGAGGTATTGCTATTCAAAAAGTTGTTTAACCGGCTTGGAATTGTTTCTATACATAGGAACCATATACGTCTAAGCCTATGAAGAGGCATCTGTTAGGCTGCTATCTATCAGCTGTTAGGCTATAATACTTAAAAATGAAAAATAAAAAAAGTGTTATATATTATCATAGTGAATTTTTTCCGTGATTGATTCTTCAAAATAATTTTTGATAAATGCTATAGTTTCCTTTTTCCAAGTCTTTGCACATTTGCTGAAAATGAAATCGAATTGACGAATAAGTTTCATGACTCTTGAAAAACTACCACTGAGAGTTAAATTAAATTTTAGAACAAAATAATTTAGAGCTAAACATTTTTATTTTTCGTGAAAAAGACGATGCTTATATGAAATATATGATACTATTAGAATACTCTCATGTGTATGCTTCGATGTATCATTTTCTACAATGTGAAAAGTTTTTAAAATTTTATGTGAGGTACAAGATCATTTCTTACATGGTCTTGAAACTTGGCTTTAATTTCTGATCACTCACTAAGGACATGATGCTACAGGCAATTGCTTAATATGAGACCCCATGTTGAAAAACTTTAGAAAATGATATAGATTTAAATTTATTGAAATGGATGCACTGAGAATTGCTTGTAATCTGTATTTAAGTTTTCTATGAAAAATTTTCGAAATTAAATGTGTTTAACATTAATGTATAATTATTTCATTATATTAGCGCATTTAATGGTAATATAGGTAGGGCATTATCATTTTCTGTTTTCACTAGTCGGTGCGATTGCCAAATAAAAATGCATTTCAAATCAAGATGTATGCATCTTGGAATGCATGAATTACTCAGAACTTTCTCACACATATTCCATTTTATTTTATTTTAAAATATTAAGTATTTATAATACAGTGTAAATTGTGATTTTTCCAGTTGCAGAAGTGCAATAACTAAAGGCTCTCTGTATTCTCCGTTCTCTAGATATAATAAATGAATTGCATTTAAACTTTGTGATTCTTTTCTGAATTAAAAAGAATATGTCAACTTTAGTTCGAAATAGTTAAAATTAAATAACTGTGTAACAATACTGACCAGAATAATCCATTTTGAAGAATTTCCATACTTTTATATTGAAGCTATAAAACTCTAATAAAACATCATTAACTTATTGATCACACATCTTTCAAATAAATCTTATTCTTTCCTAAAATGATATTTTAATATCTCTTTATCAAAAAACGAGAAAACTCTAGACATGAATTCTAATAATATATCGAAAATGCATACCAATTCTTATAAAATTTAATCAGTGAGCGAAGCCCCTTGGCATAGTGGTAGAGCTTCGCGTTTCTAAGGCATAGGTCGAAGGTTACGTCCTGAGCCAGATCAACTCAGCCTTTCATTCCTTCAATGGATCGATAAAACTGAGTACTAAGCATGCTTGGGAACTAAATACTGGAGGTTTCGCATTAAGTTGACTACATAACAAAGACATATGATTCACATTGTGTACCCTCAGTCACGGAATCAAATACGGGCATTGTTAGTCCAGTCCCAAGGGGCTGCCGCGCCAGTGAGTGTATATAGTATCTAGTCAATTTATTAAAAATTTCTGATTATATTTTTACTTTCTCCGTCGACAACGGGATCCCAGAACAATCTTCATTACAAAACAAGCTCTGAAATGTCAAGGTTATTTTTATTAATGAAATGAAAGTTATCCCTGTTATAAACTGTAGCATTTTTACAGTTTGTCATCTAATGTTAAAATACTTATATTTAATGTAATTAATTCAATTTAATGTAACTAAATTTGTGTAAATTCTATAATCTAATTAACTATTTCTTTTAAATCATCAAAGCAAATTCATTGAAAAATAAATTATTTTGAAAACCAAAATGCCAAGCATTCCTGGGGTTTTACAGTGTAAATAAATCAAATTTAACTAGAAATTTTTGAGTAGGAAAACATTTAGAGAGATTATGGTGGCATATAAAAAGAAGCCATAAAGGTGGAACAGATTACATAAAATTACAGACACCAGACATAAGTTTTCTTTATTTAGAAGAAAGAAGGTTTTCAAGTTACATCTCCGATCTAAGTTAAGCAGCAGAACGTATTCAGCCCAAATTCTTTCAGCCGGTCACTGACCGTTCAACTGACCTTCAAAAGCATAACAATAGAAGCAATTTAAAACTTCATACAGGGGAAAGACAGAGCTATATTCAGTTGTATAGTTACTAGATAGTTATCAACCTGCAGATCCACTGTAAAATTTTATTCAAAGCATAGCGTCTCTTTTAATAATACAAAGTTTATTAATTTCTTCATTTGATTTTTCGTATATGCAGAACTTTACCTTTTTAGATTTAACAATATTCAAATAATGATTTTTTTTGTTTGCTTGCAGTAATAAATGTTACAAATAGAATAGCATAAATTCACAGCGCAGTTTTATGACGAAACGAGTAAATAGGTGATAGTCTAGAACAGTGCTGCAGAATACCTAACTAATCTACGAACATGATTACGAATAGTAGGAAATATTTGAATAATTCAATTAATACGGTTATGGAAATCAAGAAACTTAATTTAGAATTATATATCCATCGCGTGTATCACATTTAAGTTATTATTTATATTATAATTATACATCCTTAAAGATTTTTAAATTTTTAGAGTGAGATAGTGTGAACTATATTACATCCCAGACAACATGCTGGTGACCAACACCTGTCGAAGTGGCACACGAAAAAATATTGGAAGAAACATTTTTATCAATGCAAGATCAATCATTTCCTTTTTCAGTGTACCGAAAGTGAAATAATGAAACAGTTAAAAACATGCTTCTTAAATAGAAATGAAAGTTATTTGAAAATAGTTGATTCATAAACAAAATTTTCCTATTTTCGTAGATTATTATCAATTTTATAGTAAAAATATTCTTTTATTTACATTTATTATAGTCAATGCATATTAAAACATTATTTTAACGAATGAACTCAACAGATAATTATATGAAAGTGAGAGATATTTAGATCTTTAAGTCATATCTAAATGTTTTAAGTATATGTATAAAGAGGCGATATACAATTAAATAATTCACCAAGCTTTTATACATCAAGGTCTAATTATAATTTGACAGAACCTTAAGAGAAATAGTCATGATCGAAAAAATATTCCAGAAATTAATTGTGAAGAATATTTAACGAATGATCGTGTTCTAATTATTTTTAAAGTATTTAAATTGTTCAGTATTTTAATTTTTATCATAATGTTGAGATTTATTCTCTTATCAAAACAATTTATTTGTCCTTGTTTTATTTATATTAGAATATTCTTGCTTTCTAGTTCTAGTTTCGCTAGCTCAGTTATTCAAAAAGAAAATAATAACTTTTTATATTTCGACTAGAACACAGTGAATCTTATTGCAACTTGTAAAAGAAATCGAACTTCATACATTTTGAACTTTTTGTTTTCGTATAAAAACAGTATCTATATTGCGAAAAAAACAAAGGGCAAATGAGAAGTATAATAGTTTTCAAATTTTCCTTTTTAAATTTTATTAATCTTATAATCGTTTACAACTTTTAATAAAATTAGTAAAATTTTTAAGTCATAATAATAAATTAAATTAATTTTGTAATAGTTTTCTAAAGTGTGATTTATTATCACAGTTAACTTTTCATTAACCTACGGTAGATGTCACTGGAAGCTCCTATCATTTAATGAATTTTTCGCAGCATATTTTTATTAAAATAAGCAAGAAAATTATTAATGTAGTAAAATTATAATATATTTTCTGAAATAAATTTTGGATTAAGGTTTTTCAGCTTTATAGAAAAAATGTTTACTATTCAGCATTTAAAACAAAATAAGGAATAGTACCAAATACATCAGTTAAAAAAAACATATCAGAAATAAAATTATTTAAAATATAAGACATAATCACTATTAAAATAATAAGAATAAAGTAGATAGATACTTTATACTGTGTATCTCATGATATTAAGATAATCACTGAAATTGCATTCAATTATTATTTTAGTTCTATGCTAAGTTTTAAAAAATAAAATATTATGCGATATTTTATTACAGCAATTTTATTATTTTGAAATTAATTTTGTTTAATGAGGTTTCACGGCGTTTTAAATGGAGTTTATACAAAACAATAAAATGCATACAATATAATCGGTAAATAATTAGCAGATGTTCTAGAATAAGATATATTGTAAAGAAATACTCATTATCATACAGAAAATTCTGTCATTTATGTAAGTGGGCAGTAGAAAGATCTTGGCCTAAATACACTGTTTGACCATATAAGGCACGAAAACGATCAGAAAATCGGGTTGTTCTGAAATACACCTACTACAGACAGAACTCAAAGCAGAGGGTAAGAAAAATAAATTTTTTCTACCTTTTCTTTCGTGCATTTGTTTGTTTCATTTTACATCTTTGACCTTGCCTTATTCATGCTCAACAGCCGTGCAATAGCAATTCCTTTTTTAAGTTTGAAAAAAAAGAAAATGAGTGATTCAGCCAATCGCAGTGCGCACAGTAGAACCGGCTTTTGTGACGCATTGCCCCTCCACTTCCCACATTTCCCGTCAACCGGCGCGGAGGAGTCGAAATGTAGAGGTACCAAGAATCAATCCTAATGCGCTTGTTTGGCGATTATAATAATCTAAGTCTAAAATATTACACAAAAATTATTCTCATGTTCTTTCCAAAATATATTGCGATAAAATACGTGTGTGTTGGAATTATAAATTTCATATAAAATTTTAGAGAAAAAATGTTTCATTCAAAAATCAAAATAGAGGATTTAATTGAAGTTTTAATTGTCTTATTTTTTTAATAATGCCATTTTAACAGCATGACATTTTACTTGACACAAATTATTCTATAAGTAATATTGTTAAAAATAAACGAGATTTAAAAATTTACAGAAAAGTCTCTTTCTATGAGAAAATAGCTCAAATTAAAATTCTTGTATGTGATAATGTGAGAGATTAAATGTATTTATTTTCTTCTATTGTTCTTTCACAAATTATTAGTCTTTGAAATATATAAATTATTCTCATACAAAGAATCTGAAATATTAATTTTTAGAATTATAAATACGTCAAATGTGAAAAAAAAATGAATAGAATTTTATTAAAATTTATAGTTCTGAAAAAAAATAGTGCGCTTATCAAATTAAACTTAGTATATCAAACACTATACTAAATCTCTTATGTTTTTCAGAAAAGAAGAAATGAGTATTATAAATAAATGCATAATTTATTTTTAAATTTTACTTGTTAACAAATTTTTTGATTACATGTATTAATCAAACTTGCAATTGCTATTCTGTTCTATAATTCACATTAAAATTTTTATTTGCAACTGTGAATTACAGTTGTTTTATTAAAATATTATTACTAATTAAAAATTAAGCACTACACAATAAATAATGATTTCTGTACTATTAAATCTTACATTTCGGATATTTTCAATACAGAGATACATTTTATTTTAAAAAAGTAATTTTTATATTTAGAAGAAATATTTTTTAACATTTTTTCCAAAAAAGATTTTGGAGGTCCATTTAACATGTAGGTTATTGTAGATTATCCATAAAACATTTTAGATTACTACTTATTGTCTTGAAATAATAATAAGTGGTCAGTTTTGACCATTATTGATAATCATTCAGAAAGTATAAATTCTGTAATATAAAATTTTCTAATTATTTAACAATGAAGAATATTTTCATCTTCAAAATATGCTGAATTTTCACTAAATATTTTTAAAAAATATAACTTCAAATATTTTACTTATAAAAATATAACTATTATAAAGATTTTTATTTTATGATAAATATTTTGTGAATTTATTTTTAAAAAGAAATGCATTTTATTGCTTTTTAAAAAGAAATAAATTCTTATTTATTGTAGCTCTTTGTCATGTAAGCACTAAAACTAAAATTATTTCCAACTAGAGGTAATATAAACTTCTACTGTGTATAATAAAATGCGCAATAAATAAATAAATCAAAATTTTAGTTTTTCGATTTTTAGAACAGATTTGAATTGTTAAGGAAAAAGACTGCTATAGAAAAAAAAATTATAAACTGAAATAAATTTTAAATTTTTACTTGAATATGTTTAATTTTGTTCAGTTGGGAATTTGAAAATTAAATTTTCTATTGAACAAATCACAGGAACTTCCTTAAATAAATTTAATAAAGTAAATATGAATCAATTTTTAATAATTTGAATGATTATTTTTAGTACACTTAATGAATATGAGAGTTAGAACTTATAAAGAATGAAATTTTGTAATTGATTACAGTGCAGAATTGAAAAGCACCTGTCAAAAGTTTTGGTTTCTGTTATAGGAACTTAAAGAAATAGTGTTAACTCTTTCTATGAAATTAAAGAACTTAAAAGCGTTTCTTAACCAAATAAAAGTTCACATTTTCAAAAAAATACTACGTTAATTCATTGAGATGATATAAATAAAATCTTTGTGAATAATATTTATTTTTTATGGGGAAATTTTAATATTTGTTAAAATATTTTGAAGAAAATAGATACATTTTAGGAAATTCATATGCAAATACTGGGTTACCAAAGTTTTAAGTGGGACAATATGCGGTACATGGATATGTAACTCAATGTGGAGAAAATTAATCTTGATGTTCGAATATTTGTGATGAACAGTTTTGTTAGAGACAGTTAAAATATCACAGTTTACAGTTACAAACTTAATTTTTCTTGTTTATATTTCGAAAAATTTGATCTAATAAAGAACATGTGAAATTCTTGCCTTCAATATCGCGTTTTATAAAATTCACGAATGTTAAATCTAAAACTCAAACTAATTTTTATTTATCAAATGTAATGCATACACGTCATCGCCATCGCCATCGCCATCGCCAATTCTGGCATCGCCAACTTTCTTATAACCCTAAGAGTTACGCGGCTCTTTCTTTGAAAAATTCGTTAGTTTGCTCTTTCAATTTCTAGAGAGACAAGTTGACTTTCAATTCTTTAAAAACTTCTAATATACAAAATGAGGGAAATTGTCCACGTCCAAGCTGGCCAGTGTGGAAATCAAATTGGTGCTAAGGTAAAAATTTTCTCTTCTTAAACGGGTTAAAAAGTAATTTTCTGTTTAGTTTAAAATGTCGACTATCGAGAAAGGGTGTGGTTCCGATTGTCAAAACTATTAATCTGGTCTAACAGTTTCAGAATATTCTAGAATTCTGAAATTTTTATAAATATAATCAAATATCTTTCATGTATTTATGAAAGATAATTGTTGCAATTTATTTTAACATTAGAATATACTCGAGTTACACTAAGCCTTAAATTTTAGCCCACTGAGAAGCATTATTTCTATCATCTCTTATTTCACAATTATTACTCTCACATTTTTTTATTGTTATTGGTTTTAATACTAATGTAATAGAAAGAAAATTGTGTTATCTTGTGCATGTTTTTGATGGCGTATTCATAGGATTCAAATATTTGTTTTCTGGGTACATCCTGTGAATAAGTTTTATAATCTGTTAAGAAAGTTATTATTTCAATAAAATTATTCTATAATATATTGCTAAAGTTTGCTGACAGTGAATAACGTCTGGCAACTTAGGGCGTATCTCGTAGGTTAAATATTTTAAAAGGTTTAATTTCTCTTCATATTTAACAAACTTCCTGAATATTTTCATTGTAACGGCTACCATTTGCGAATTTAAAAAAAAAAAATGTGCTAATATAATATTACTGTGCTATAACAAAGGTTACAAACATTAATTTTATCTGAAACGATATAATATAAATGAATCAATTCAATATGTGAGAAATTAGGGCTTTATTGATAGAGAGAACCTTCTTCACATTTCATGCATCTGAATGAGATATTCCATAAATACTTGTTATAAGAATTTTAAATAAATATTTCAATAAAGAAAAATGTTAATCCTAGAATTTTTTTCATAATTCATCCTAATGATATATGCTTTGAAATGCTTGAAAAACATTTGCTCCTATTATGAAAGTATCACCTCCTAATATAAATGAAATCTAATTTTCAAAATATTCATTTCAGTTCTGGGAAGTAATCTCAGACGAGCATGGAATAGATCCAACTGGTTCATATCATGGAGACTCAGATCTACAATTAGAAAGAATTAATGTATATTATAATGAAGCCTCTGGTAATATATTATGTTATTAAATAAATCATTGAGCAGTTATTTAATATAAATGTCAAATTAAGTTGAAGCTTTGAATTTCTAAAGTTGTAATTGAATGAAACAAATTTCTCAATTATTTGTTTTAGTATGATAAATTTAATCCTTATCCTATTAAACATTAAATTTAAGTGAAACAAAATTAAATCTTGAAGTATTATTAATTTATATGATAATCTTCATATTCAATCTTGTGTTATTTTAAAATTCATTTGTTTTAATTTAATATTGATTTTCAAATGTACCTCCTCCTTACTTAGTAATTTTCATGTTTTAGAAATATTTACAAAGTCTAAAAAAATTTATTAAATCTTGCTAAGAAATAAATTTTCACCATTAATAAAGTCTTAATAATTAACAATTTCAATGTTACTTTGAAAATAATTATCGGCTACATCTAGCACTTTCAAAATCCAGTAAAAATACTTTTATTTTTATCTTAAACTAGTAACTCAATGTTTGTTGCTTGATCATTTGTTAAGAGTCACACTATTTAATCTGAAATCAATTTTAAATGTGGATTAGCTTTTGTGTTAAGACAAAATTTATAGCTGATAGTAGCTATTTTTTATCAAAATATCATGATTTAATAAGATATTGATAACTTGGGAAATTTACTTTTAGCAGAACTATTTGACTATCTTAACGTTTTAGGTCAATTATATTATTTTTCGTGTGGTTTCTCTTCTATATATATATATTAAATATACATTTTATATTTTGTATCCTGAAAAAAGAAAAAGAAAGAAATTCATTATTGAATGAATAAAAGATTAAATTCTATTTACTGTTTAAAATATTTAGTACAAATAATTCCATCTTTTTACAGGTGGAAAGTATGTACCTAGAGCAATTCTACTGGACTTGGAGCCAGGAACAATGGACTCGGTTCGTTCTGGGCCATTTGGTCAATTATTTAGGCCGGACAATTTCATCTTTGGTAAGAAAAAAATATAATTTTAATTAATATCATAAGTGGGAATAAATTTCTTAATATTTACATCCTTAATGGGTGTGTGTAATTTTTCATTTCATTCCTAGTTATGAATCTTTAAAATTTTAGTGAAAGAAGTATTGAAGTGACATTTTTTAACTTGTAATATTCAGTCATTTTGATAGGAATATTATTTTAATTTTTAATCGAGAGGCTTGTGGGTTTGGCCTGAAGAATGGATAAATGTAGCAATTTGGAATGCTTGGAATTTCAATTGAATTAACATTCCTTTTCTTAATAGAGAGATTAGAGAGATAACTTATTTTTAGCAATTGCCATAAAATTGCTGTTGAGAATATGAAGAGAAGTGACATAATAGTATTTTCTGTATACATTCACAAGGAAAATATTCATGAAATAAAACTCTTAAAATTTTTATTGTTTGGTGTAACTTAGAAATTTTTCTATAAATTTAAAACTTCTATTCTTGACTTTGGAAGTTCAGTTCTGTCATAATTAATATATTAAATTTATTTGTTGTCTTAGTTTTCTGTTGAATTTGTGAAAAATTAAATTAATGAAATGTATATTAGAAAATTTTTATCATGTATTTAAATATTATAGTATCTGAATTTAAAAGTAATTCCACTTTTCAAATATATTTGAATTTTATAGCAATAATTTGAAACTGACTTTAAAACAGATGAGTAGTAACTTGTCTTTCCTCATAATGTTTTAAATATTAAGTCAGAATATTTAGTGTTTTTCTTATTAATTTAAGGTCAAAGTGGTGCTGGTAACAACTGGGCCAAAGGTCATTATACAGAAGGAGCAGAGTTAGTAGATACAGTATTAGATGTTGTTCGTAAAGAAGCTGAAAGTTGTGACTGTCTGCAAGGATTCCAGTTGGCCCATTCTTTGGGAGGTGGTACTGGATCTGGTATGGGAACACTACTTATTTCCAAAATTCGTGAAGAATATCCCGACAGAATAATGAACACTTTCAGTGTTATGCCTTCACCTAAGGTAAAGTATATATTTTTAAATTTATTTGCTGAAAAGATTGATATTTTGTAGTAATTTGTTTATAATTAATAAATTGTGTCATTAAATTGTAATGGAAAAGTTTTTACTTAAACAGTGTCATAATTCTCATTTGATTTGAAATAAGAAAAAAAATGACTTGGATAAAAAAATCTACATGATTATTATTGAATTTTAGAAAAGTAGTTCAGTTAAAGAATCCAGTTGATGGCTGAATGATAGTTTTTTTCTTGAGCTCTGCAATTCAAAGGTGACTTGAAAAATCACTTGAGGGGGATATCAAACTTGCACCTTGAGTGTTAAATTTAATTTTAAAATACAATAGTTAGTATTATTGATTACAAAAGTTTTAATTCTTTATAAGCAAAACTGTAGACTAAGTGTGACCAATGCTCAGTTCTTCCTTCTTGGATGTTAGTAATTGTTTGGAAACCATTTAAACTCCTGGTTCTAGTCTAACTAGCCCTCATGTACAAGAAATGAATGCTTTGATTATCAAACCAAATTTAATTTTTTGTGGAATAAGTTTTACAACAGTATTTAATTGTCTTGAGCTGTTGTAAAATACAAAACTAATATATTGGGTGATATTAACTTATATATAATTTTTGATTAAATAAAATGTTGCTTAATCATTGTCAGTTTTATATAATTATTTCATTACTAAAATTTCTTTTTAGGTCTCAGATACTGTAGTTGAACCATACAATGCAACACTTTCCGTCCATCAATTGGTGGAGAATACTGATGAAACTTACTGTATTGATAATGAAGCACTATATGACATCTGCTTCCGTACACTGAAACTCACTACACCAACCTATGGAGATCTTAATCATCTTGTTTCTGTAACTATGTCTGGAGTAACAACATGCCTCAGGTTCCCAGGACAGTTAAACGCAGATCTCAGGAAACTTGCTGTCAACATGGTACCCTTCCCCCGTCTGCACTTCTTCATGCCTGGTTTCGCTCCTCTTACATCTAGAGGTAGCCAACTGTACAGAGCCCTCTCCGTACCAGAACTCACCCAGCAAATGTTTGATGCAAAGAATATGATGGCAGCATGCGATCCTAGACATGGCAGGTACTTGACTGTTGCTACCATCTTCAGAGGACGCATGAGTATGAAGGAAGTTGATGAACAAATGCTCAATGTCCAGAATAAGAACAGCAGTTACTTCGTGGAATGGATCCCCAACAATGTGAAGACTGCAGTCTGTGATATTCCTCCCAGAGGACTTAAAATGTCCGCCACCTTCATTGGAAACAGCACTGCTATCCAAGAGCTGTTCAAGAGGATATCTGAACAATTCACTGGTAAAATGAATTTCCCTTGTATTAAGTTAAATGTTTTAATTTGAAGACTTTTACTCTAATTTGCTTACAGAATAAAATAAATTTAATTAATACTGATTTTCAGTTTGGGAATGCTTAAAAGATTTGAAGTTTTTTAAATCTAATTATTTAATTTATTTTGTAGCAAATGATTTCAATAAAATTTTCTTTAGCTTAATTGGCCTTAATTGATAAATATTTTCAGGAGAAAACATTGTACGTAGATTTATTTCAAGTAATGAATTGATACTTTTTTAGCCATTCCTTAATTAACTTAAATATCTATATTGTCTATATGCACACATACTAAATATTTCATTCCAAATTAATGTTTATAATAATTTGTTTAGCCAGTATTGGTATTTGGTTGAGATTGTTACTTCAAAATAGTTGTAAAACAATAAAAGTATAAGAAATATTAATTGCTGGTGTAATATGAAATTCATTTTATGACTTATAATCTTTATTTCAGCTATGTTCCGAAGAAAAGCTTTCTTGCATTGGTACACTGGTGAAGGTATGGATGAAATGGAATTCACTGAGGCAGAATCTAACATGAATGATCTCATATCTGAATATCAACAGTACCAGGAAGCCACTGCTGATGATGAAGGTGATTTTGAAGATGAAGAACAGCCTGTTGCTGAATAAATGCTTTGAAATTAACTTCTAAGATTCAAAATTAAGTTACTTAAACAGAAGCATTCTAATTTCATTTGAAATCTATAACTAACCAAAAATAGTATATTTACCAAAAATTTATTTAAAATGAGAAAATCTATTTCTCTAAAATTTTTGTATTTTTTTATGGTTTAATAAAGTGCCTTTTTTTACAATTTGTTCCTGTTTGATTTTTTTTAAAACAAGTTTTACAAAACTTTTCTTGTTCAGATTAATCTATGAACTTCAATTTTGTAGGATAATTTGTGTAGAACTGGAGCAGATGTAACATTAATGGGAAAAAATGCATTAAGAATTCACTATTTGAAATGAAAATTGTGCATGTGTAAAGTAAAACCTTAACTATAAAAGATCAGACCTAACATAAAATACACTAGTTTAATTTTATAATTATTTAAACTATATATAATTGAAACATATCTTCCTGAAGTAGTCATTTAAATTGAAAACCAATAAATTACACAAATATATGAAATTAGGTTTTCTTTCAATTTTATAGTCTTAAAATTTAGAAAAATTTTAATTCTAAAACTTGAAGCATTAAGTTCCAATTAAAAAATTCTAAGTTGGATTTTAAAATAAATTCATAATGCAACTTAGAATACCTGACTGTTAGAGATGTTTCAGTTTTATGAACCAAGTAATTTAATGGCAATTTTTTTACTTTAACTATTCAAAATTAAAAAATTTTTTCTTACATCTATTTGTATCAGATTTAAGAGCTGGATACATATTTCTGAAATGAGTTTTTGAATTTGTGAAAAAACTTTTTTTGCATAACAGTTTATAATCAGTAGTTGGAGGAGAGATGGAAATTATTTGGATTTCTAACATTTTTCTCATTGTGATAGGCTTAAAGTAATTGCAGGAAATGTAATTTTGTGTTATAACTGTTTTGAAATGCTTGTTTTTCATTTTATTTGTTTAAAGCATTGTCGATCTATTTCTTAAAATTATTTGTAAAAAGGAATCCAATCATTTTTAATAAACATATGAACTTTTAAGAACATTTGAGAAAACTTACATTTTGTTAAGTAATGCTCCCATGACCTGTGTGTGCATTTTCAGTAAATCTGTCAAGGTTTGTGTAGTTAACTGTTCTGAAGCAGAGGGGATGTATATCTGCTGTGAGGTTGGATTTTTGTCTTAAAAATATTTTTAATTTGTGATTACAATTAACGTTTCTTTTTTGTTTTAAGGGACATTTTCACAAGTCTTAAAATTTCCTTAAATAAGTTAGCATTCTAGACTAGTTTTATATGAACTTAAGTTGTTCAGAATGAAGTTTATCAGTCTCAAACACTACTGTGGGGATATTGAGATACCCTTAGAAATATATATATGCGATCGAACTACTACCACAAAGCAATATAAATTAAACTTGTGGCATGACTACCCATATCTGTTTTTCTTAATTGAGGGCCCTGGGGTGAGCAGAATATGACCAGGGTAAGGCGAAACTCGAAGTGTTCAAGTTCCTAAGCATGCTTGGCACTCGGGAGTTACCAACTCACTGGAAGTATGAGTTGACTTTACCAAGTCCTAGGATCGTTTCTGTGCCTTGGAGAGCTGGCAGCCAAATGGTTAGCGCTCTTGCCTTCGGCTCAACAGTTACTGGGTTCCAAACCAACCTTGGGCATGGATGTTTGTAGCGGTTCTGATTCCACTTTAAACCTAAGGTCCCAGTCTAGCCCTCGTGTGTAAAAAAATGACCGTTGAGCTACAAACAAACCAAACCTGTGCCTTGGAAGCACAAAGTATTACTATTAAGCCACTGGGCTTGTACTAAGCAATCATCACTGCATCTTTAAATGAAAATAGTATTTATAAAAATTCAGCTGACGTTTTAATTCTGAAGATTGCAAATTAGTTTTAATTCTAAAAATCTCTTTAAAGACCGAAAAAACTAGTGGCAAGAGAAAGTCTTTTGAGAGAGTAAATAGAATAATTTTTTCATTTTAACTATTGACACTTCACCTAAAAATTAGTAGAGCTTAACTCGAGGCCAGGTACAGGGAAGCATGCTGGTGTAACAACTACATATAAAATAAACTGATGGGAATAAGTCTGGAAAGACCCATCCTGACAGGCATGCATGCAGAAATTAGCACATACGTTATTCTGATTCTAAAAGAAAATGTAACCGCTGAAAATATGTATGTTAAAATAAAAAGCGAAAGGCAATGTTTATAATATATATATATATATATATATATATAATATATATATATATATATATATATATATATATAATAGCTGTTTATTTGATATTTATCCAACCATATACAGACTAGAAGATAGTGTGGAAAAGCTTTTCTATGAAGAAAATATCTTGGTAATAGATGATGCTCTTGTGTGGGAATGTTCACAAATTGAATAGTTGTTCTATTAGTTACTTCTCAAGTCTTTCTAAAACAGCTCGCCGAGCTGGCAGCCGAATGGTTAGCGCTCTTGCCTTCGGTTCAACAGTTCGTGGGTTCGAATCCCACCTTGGGCATGGATGTTTGTTGTGGTTCGGAATCCACTTTAAGCCGTAGGTCCCGGTCTAATTAGCCCTTTTGTGCAAAAAATGACCGGTGAGCGAAAAACAAACAACAAAACAGCTCATAAAGAAACTGCAAACTTGATGAGATACTTCAGGATAATGTTCGACTTATTTTTGTGCATTAAATTTAAAATGCCGAAACGAATATGCAAGCTTATCAATTTTTATGAATTTAACTCAAGTTTTACCTTTCTGTAATCTCTAGACTATTTAAAAAAAAAAAAAAAATCAGAAGCTAAACTGTTTATGAAATGTTAATGCTGAAGTATACAATAGGTATTAAACAGCAATAATTCAAGTTGTGATGATAACAATTAATCATAAAATATCTTTAAAATAATTCATTTGTTCCGAAATATAAATTTTTAACTCATAAAAATTGTTATAGCTGCATTTTCAAGATCATTGGATCATACACTTCATTGGTTGATGTTTCTCCCTTCAATATTGTAGCTGTTATTTTGCAATTGGCAGAACAATGTTAGATGTGGAAAATCATGAAAGTATGTGTCAGTACAACCCAATCGTTGTCAACGACGTCAAAACTTGATCACAAATATAATTAATTAAAAAAAATTACTAAGTTTCTCAAGAACAGAACTAATTAGAATCCTACAATGTCTAAAGAAAATAAAATTATTTTTCAATCAATTTGGTTTTCTTTAACAACATAATCCCTAATTCCAAACGTTAAATGATCTGTAAACAGTAACATAAAAAGAAAAGTTCAAATTTTAAGTCTCTAATATATCTTAAAATAAATTTTTTTAAACTAATTTATCTCAATGAAAAATTTTATAATATTTTTAAAATAAAGATTAAAACAAATTAACTATAAAACAAACCAATAAATATTTAATTTGAAATTTTTCGTCTTAAAATTTTTCTTAGAGCGACCCCTTGTAGCAAGATAAATGCCTAACTAAAAATATAGGAAAAAAAAAACATGCATGCTTTTTCATATTGGGTATGTTATTCATAATATTAATATGTGTAATAAGAATTATAAAATAAAGAAGTTTTTTATAAACTATTTAAAACCACAACCAGAAACATTTTCTAATATCTTAATTCCAACTTTATTTAAATTCTTTACACAACAAAATCTACATTATTTCATATTACATACTCCTAAGTAGTTTTATACTTTTCAACTTTAAAAATTTAAATTTTTTATATTAAAGAGAAGTTTATAGTCATCATGAATATTAGTCGTATGTATAATACTATAACTGTTTCATAATTTAGGATAAAATTATGTAAAGAAGATTTCACAATTTTTCGCTAATAACATGTAATTTCTTTTCCATATCTATTGCTATTTTACGAAAAAATTTTGACATACATCAAGTCTACCGGAAAGCTCTGCCCGCTGATCGATGACGATTTTATTAATATGTTAGAGAAAAATCTTTTTCTGGCAACATCAGGGATCGCAGTAAGTTAAATTCCACTCAGCTCAGCTATTTCGAACCATATTCTGAAGACAGGATTTGTTTGAAAATATTCAAAATGGGTTCAACTTGAATTAAGTAAGAAGAATTTGATGAGTTCTCTTGTTCTGCGATGATGGAGTCATCAAATTCTATCATCATTTTGCCTATCTCTGCTTATTCGGAACAAAAATTCAAGCCCTTCTTGAACCGGATGATAACTGGGTATGAAAATCACCAAGGAAGGCAGCGTAAGGAAAAGGATATATTGTGTGATAAACCTAGCCTTTCGAACCCTAAAACAAATTTGACTCTGAATAAGAGAATGTTGTGTACATGGAAGGACATTTGAGGACCAATATATTATGAGCATTAAAATGTGAACGAAAAATTCAATTCGGAAAAGTATTTTCAGCAACTGGATAATGTGAAGGGAACAGTCCAAGTAAAGAAGGCAGCAATGTTCCAAGAAAGAGACCAAGAAAAAAGTTCCTAAAAAAATGGCAAAACTAGGCTGGAAAATTCTGTCCCATATACCATATTCCCTGCACTTATCACCCTCCAACTATCACTTGTTTTTGTCCTTAAAATGTTTTTTTGAAGGTAAAAAATTCAAAAATGAAGAAGATATCTATCAAGCACTTTTTCAATTTTTCGCTTGAAAAGATGAAACATTTTTCAAAAATGGGGTATATAAATTGCTCTCCCGCTGATAAGAAGTCATTAATAATAGTGACAATTATCTGATTTAATAAAGTTTATTAACATTAAGAATATCCAATTTTTATTTTTATTCCAAAAATGAACAGAACTTCTGGCAGACCTAATATATACTGTTTAAAAACTCAACTGACTGAATTGAGTACATTATATATATATATATATATATATATATATATATATATATATATATATATATATATTGCATTAGCGTTCTTGTTCTGTGTTGTCGCAGAACAAGTCAGAAAAATAATATTTTTAATCTGAACTTACTTCACTGTGTGTGACTCTCTAGAAATGTTTGATTCAATATTTCGAAAAGTAGCTGCCGACTCTTCATTTTGTTTTTCGGGCTGATTTACAATTTCTAAATTCTTTTTTTCACTCTCGAAACAAAACAACTGATTATGAATTTCACTCAGATATTTCATACATCGAATTTGTTTCTCGCATTCTTTACTCAAATGACCCTTAGCAACGAATTTAAGCACAAAAACGTTTTCCTTTTATTCCCCTTTTGTCGTCAAAAACAATTTAAAGTCATGTTTTTTTTTTTTTTTTAAAGCAAAATGCGCATTTTTTTTTATGACAATTGTTAAGGTAGAAATGTTATCCCCTTTTCGGCGCATAATTTTGTTTTCCGAAAGCTTCGTTTGTTTTGAGAGATTATAATTCTGGAAATAATCTATTTTCACTTGTGTTAAAATTGCAATGCTTATTCTTTAGATACTAATTCTATTTTGACGAACTTCCATGATTCGTTAGCATTAAATTGATTTTTTGATTTCTCAACTTTATTATATCGCAAACTAATATCAGAAGGTAATAATTTTTAAATTATGGGGCATAAACGCTGCCATATGAAACAAAAGCGATTTTCAAGCTTTCAAGGAAGCGAACATTCATCTCCAGTTAATCATATATGCGACCAATCGTTCTCTTTTTTTCTTTCTGTTTTTATCAATTTTAAAGATGACATTATTATTCAAATTCATTTATTTTCAAATCTCAAAAAATAATATTCAGGTTCAATATTTATTTATTCAAATTCAAATCGAAAATCATTTACGTGAATCATCAATGCTCCGTGTTGGGAGCCAAAATAAAACTTGAAATGTCTCCGGAAATAATTCAATCGAAGTCAATGCATCATCACGCCGGTCTGGATTTAAAAAACTTTACTCAAGCCAACAAAGACACTCAGAGAAGCTGAACTACTGACACAAACATAAATATTCATAACAAATCGCATGATTAGAACTACTGCCATCGATATTTTCATTTAGGTAATATATATTACAATTCCATCTATATTTTCATTTAGCAATATTTCAATATTTCAAACAGGAAAAATTAATTATTTTTATTTTACATAAACTATAAAAGTGAAAATTACTTTTCTGAAATTCATGATGGGACATTGTTCCTTTTTTGTAATCAGTTAATGTTGATAATTGTTACTCTAAAATAAACCAGTATTTTAACAATTACCTTTTTAATTTCCGTTGCACTTTCTAGTGCTGCCATCTATCTGATTAGAAAACAACAACAAAACTTCTTAAGAGTTCAATTATAATAAAAATTAATTATTTTATTATGTATATAATAATTTACATTATGCATAAAAATATTATAAAAGTTATAGCAATAATTTCAGTGGAATTCTTATATAAAATTGTACTATTTTAAAGTAAATTAATCGCTAGTTAAAATAATTTATTTAATGTGATTATTAATGAACAGCAGAAAATGTATTAAGAAATTAATTTTTTTATTTAAGTTACATCATTATATATATATATCTATACATATATATATATATATATATATATATATATATATATATATATATATATATATATATATATATATATATATATATATATATATATATATATATATATATATATATATATATATATATATATATATATATATAAGAAATGTTTTTCCTTTTTAATCTTGCTGTTTAATGGAGAATAAGATAGAGATAAATGATTAAATATCTTAATTTATGTTAAGACTTCATTATGGTTTATAATTTACATTAGTCTAGATTCTTTGTAGTTAACATCTGCTTCTTTCAGAATAAAATTTCAAATTAGTTAAGAAACGCAGTTAACTAGTATAAAGAGTAATTATCAATATTTTCAAGCTGTTAAACCTAATTTATTTTGAATTCATTAACTCAATAATGAAATTTCCTAATTATATTAATTAGATACAAGTATACTTGTATCTAATTTATTTATATATACTTGTATTTAAATTATAGAAGCTAATTAAGACAAAGAAAAAATATTGACCCGTTTCATTCAGAAAAATTTTTCTCTTTTACTTTATTTTTAATATAGTCTCTCTAATTATTTTTCACACTGTATAAAAAATAAAAAAAAGTATTCCAGATAAAATAAAAAACATGAAATATTTTGTAATTATAAATTTTTATTTAATTATTTTTGAAAAATTCTTATTTTTGAAACTAAAGTATAAAGAATTCTATCCATTTTTTTATGTTAAAAATGTCAACATAAAAAGAAAAAAATAAGGAGGAAAAGTTACTAATATCGATAAAAAATTATAACAAACAATAAAGTATAAAATAAAAATGCTTAAATAAAAGTGAAAAAAATTAGATATTTTACTCATATTCAAGACTTAACATATGATACATTAAAAATACGTGATGAATGTATGATATATATTACTAAGTTTTTTGATTATTCATGTAATATAAAGTTAAAGAGAATAACCTTTTATTATTTACCCTGTGACACAAGAACTGAAGGAATTGTCTTCCTGCTCTGCATGAATAGTAGTTATTTTCTCATTCTTTATTTTGCCTTAAACAATTTCTGAATTTATCTTTTGATATCGATTAGAAGTACCAATATAATTACTTCTTTGCTTAATCACTGTCTCTTCTGTAATCAAGTATATTGTCATTTAGTGACTCACATTGTTTCTGGATCGGTTACTTTCATTCTTTGACTATATTTTATTGACAGGATATAACCCAACATAATGTAACCGATCTGGAGAGATCCAGTTATATACAATCAATACAATTCTCTTAACAGAGCATTCCGTAAAATCGATAACTAGAAATATCTGGTATTTTGAGAAAGAGTACTTGTTACAGGCAGTTACCCGATAACCGAATGGTACAGAACGGAGTCCATTCTCCTCTCTTATGTTACTGGGAGTTATATTAAAATATCATTCACCAAATGCTGATTACAGATACATTTCAGCAGCTTTACGTTTTTAATAATGTTAGATTTGAAGTGAAAATATTTTGTTCTTAAAAGTTAACGCCTTTTTCAGTAAGCTTTATTTAAAATGGAAAAAATATATTTTGTGCAACTTCTTATATGTTTGACTGAAGCCCGGTGGCATAGTGGTAGCTCCCAGGTTTCATCTTCGGGCTGGGCAAGATTGTCTCAGCCTTTCAACCCTTCAATGGGTCAATAAAACCGATTATCTAGCATGGTTGGAAACTAAACACTAGGGGTTCTGAATTAGACTGACCACCTAATCCAGACATAAGCTTCGCAGTTCAGGGCCTTCGTTCAAGAAAAGAAGGGCACTGTAAGCTTTGGGTCTTAATAGACTTTCATGTCACTGAGTTAATTTCTGTTCTACTTGTGGGAATTTTTATGCTTGTATTGGACTTATTCATATAATATTTTTCATGCAATTTCAAATATCATAAAGCTTAAATTCAAATATCCTCTTAGTTTTTATTAATGAAAGCCAATAAATAAAATTCTCTTTTAAACAATAATTTGTTTCAAAACTATAATATTATAGAAATAGAGTTATTATTTCTGTTTTCCTTAATGTAAAGACTGTAATAAAACAATAAGTTTAATTAAGAAATTCAAATGTAAAAAATAGATATTCAGTAAAAAATTAATTCTTCAATTATTAATATATGTCGAAACATATTTTACTTTAAATATTGTTTCGCTATATATATTTAAATGAAAACAATTGTGAGGGAAATAATTCCTATTTAATATTATTTTATCATTTCTTTATAACTATCAAAAATTGTCCTGGGAGGGTTATGTAGAAAATAAACGTAGAGCGACAAAAATAAATAAATAAATAAAGCTATACGTTTTATTATTTTGTTTGAGTGAAATGTTAGGCTAATATACATTAGCCAAACATTTCTGGTATTTTAATTAAAGCAGCATTTTACTAATGATGTATTGTATATTCTACATATACTTATGTAATTTTCTTAAATATTGATTCCAGTAAAAATTATTTTCACATATTTGAATGTCTAAAAATAAATGTGAAATATTTTATCACTTTCATTCTATAAAATAAATGTAACTTCAAATTGATTACAAATATTCATCAAACATTCATGAATCGCTTAAATTTATATGTTTAGATCAATGTAAATAGTTTAAACTAATATTTTCTCTAAGTTCTGAAACATGTATCTTGAGAATCTTAAAATGTTTAAGCGATTCTAAATTCTTGAATTTAGATTTTTTGGAAACTCAGATTTTACAGGATTTAAAAAGTGCTATTTATAACTTATTTATAATTGGTTAGTATTTTTCTGTAAGTTTGAATGAATTCTTTCCTTAATTAATTTTTTTTGTCAAAACTTTATTATTTTTTAACATTTTAACATGCTGTATTGAGTTTTCTCATCTCTGTTTCTTTGACAGAACTTAAATATTTTATAATGGCTTTAAGAATATTTAATATTAAATTTGATAACAATATTAATCTTTATTCTTGTTTATTTTATAATGTTATTGACAATATATATTTAAGAATTTCTCTGAACTTGAATTCAAACAAATTTAAAATTCATCATTCTTTCAGTAAAGTACATAATTTCTTATATGAGATCAAATTCAATTTTCATAAACAATGTATATATTTATTCAAATATAAATTCATAAACAAAAATATGAACGTTTTTAAATGTCTTAAAATATTTAAATCATAATGAATGTATTTTTAGACCATGTTTAAATTTTTGAAATGAGAGAGAGAGAATGTAGTAAATTTTGTAACAAATTATGTCTCCCAGGAAAGTTTTATTTCTCTGAAGTTGAATTTAAAATTCATTTTTGCTTCAGTAAACTTTATAATTTTTTATATGAGAAATTTATGTCATAATAAAGAGAATGCCTTTAAATGAATATTTGGGAATGTCTTAAAATATTTAATATATCTTGAATATATTTTTAGACGATGTTTAAATTTTTGAAATAATTATATCAATTTTTGTATCAAATTAAGCTTTCGAGAAAAGCCTTATTTTGATTCTATGATGATTGAAAAAATTGTTCTCTTAAATTTTTGAAAAAAAATAATTTAGATTAATTAAAAAAAAGATTTACTCTACAATATTCTTATTTAAAAAGTAAACTGATATTATTTAACTTCTTTGCCATCTAATGTGCAGTAATGAAAATAATACAAATCTGTTTTCTGACAATTTATCTTTTGTTACTGGTACTTATGATACTTGGACAAGCCAAGCTCTCGCTGCAGTGCGAATTAAGCTATGCTATGCGAATTTAAGTCAGTAGGGTGCGTCTTTCATTTAATCAGAACAGACGAAGGTGAAAGAACAATTTTGCTCTAAACTCCTCCAATAGATGGCACCACCAATGAGCCCCTCCCTCAATTTTGATATTGATTTGGAGGAGAAGGAAATTTTTCTCCAGACCATTACATCCATGGTAACTGATCAACGACCAACCACAGGATTTTCAATTCCTCAGATTTAACAAACACGTATATTGCATGTACTTGGCAGATCTTTGATGGCTTTGGGAATCAAACCCAGCACTTCCGGAAGGAAGGCCGATGACCTAACAACTTTGCTAACACGACCCTAAAGTGCTTAACATGTATTACTGCAGCTGGTAGGATTATAGTACACTTGTCCTGTAAATAGTAGAAACAATTTGAGTCTTTTGTTGCTCAATTTCTTATTAGCTGATCATATATTAGTCCTTGTTCCAGAGCCAATCACTTATTTAACTACTCTTTAATAAACGCCAACATTCCTGCAGTGTTTATTATTTTTATCTCATCCTGTCACTGAAAAGCATAATTTGTTTTGAATGAGTTAATTCTTTTATTAGTTTTTTCAAGCAAATTTGTTGATTTTATTTTTTAATATAACAAATGTCATTGTTAAATATGTCTTATTTTAAAGATTAATTGTGTTATAAAATAAATAAATAATATTGCCATAAAAATAAGAATTTTTTTATCTAATATTAAGACTGGCCCAGTGTATTTAGAATGTTGAAATGGTATTCTTAATACCACACAGAAAATATTTTGAGATTAATTTCTGATATTTAAAGACAACTTCCGGAAATTAAAAATTAGATTAGAACTATTTAGTTAAAATAGCTAAAAATTTTCTCAAAACTTCTTAAATATCTAATTAAATTAAAATCAACAAATGTAATTACATTGATACTTTAAGCAATAGCTGAACGGTATAGTAGACAGTATATGCAAGCCATATAATTCTTCTTTATTGAATTCAATGTGGAATTTTTTTGATTGAAAAAGATGCGGATAGTTGAAATGCCTAAACTTCTTTATTACAATATTAGCAGTAAACCCTGTGATATCATTTAACAAAACAAACAGTAAGTCAATATGTATGATCAAGACTTTAAATGGTGGTTGTTTTCAAAAATAAAAATATTAAGTGTAAGACGTAAGAATACACTGCAAAACAAATATATATATAACAATGATAATAAACAAAGTTATTACCAGTAGGGAACTATTAATAAATTAAACACATAAACCGGACTCCGTGTTGCAGTGGAGCTCAACTTTTGGCCTATTGCTGACACATTTGAACTCAAAATTTGGAAGGGAGCCATGTACAAGATGCTTTTCGGTCATCAACAGATGGTACGTTTTTCATTTAAGTTTCTTTTAATGCATTCTTATAATGCATTGTATATACATTTGAGAATTTTTATACCTTAAAATCGTAAAAATATATTAGATTTCATTTTTTTTTGAAGCTAAAGATAATTTATTTTAATGAAAAAAACAACTTAACAATTATTTCATGATACATTTTTATTTTATAATTTTTTGAGAGAAATATATATAAAAAAAAATTCTTTTTAAAAATTGTCTGCTTTGAATTTGAAAAACATATTTTTATCACAAACTTCAATTTAAATACATTATTGAAATAGTATTTTTATTCTTTTTAATTTACCAACATATAAAAATATTTTAAATCCTCAATTATAAAATGTAATCATTTAATGGTAATCTGCAAAAATGGGAAAGCAATAAAGAATTTTACAGTAAAACTGTGATATGCCTCATTATTAAGTAAACAGTAAAAGTCATATTTAATGCAAAATAAATACCTGATAATTAATGTAAAGGCTGTCATTGCTTGTCTTTAAATGTTTCACGGTTGAAAATCCACTTTCACAAAGGTAATTAGATCCGATATGACTTGCTTCTAGCTGCAAATATGACTAAAAATCCATAATTTCCATTTCCAAAACACCAGCATTTTTTAAAAACAGATTTCCTATGCTAGGTGATACATCTGGGATATTAAGTTCGGCGAATGGGTTTGAGATTATTAATAATATTGGTTGAACTTTATGGAAATTAGAGAAGCGTTTTACCATAGTGTTTTTACGAACGTTTTTACCATTAAATCACTGATAATTCTTTTAAACTTTATTAATTTTTGGAGTTATAAACTGAACGAATCTGAAAGAATACTGAATTATTTTATAACGTCTGGCAAAATATCTCTTATAACTTAAATGCTTAACATCTTTTAACAATTAACAAATATAAATGAATAGTTACTTTTAAAATATTTTTGGTTCATAGTGTACTTAATCGGGCTGGAGAGCACACTTGTTCTCGCAAGTACAAGATCATGAATACAAAAGAGCATTGTAACCTTACAATATAAAATTTTTAAATTTATGCCATTAGCTACTGGCGCCATCTTTTATAAGTTGTTAGAGTTATTATCTTTAATTAATTTTTAGAGTTAATATTGATCTGTTACATGATTATTCTTTTCTAAACGAAAATTGTTTATGAGAAGACAAATAAAATAGTACTTTTCTTGCGATTTTCATTAGAATTTTTAACAGGCAATTTTTATACTTGTAAATTTTTTATGGTTTAATAGATTTCTTATTTAATATATTAAAAAAAATTTTTTTTTAAATATTTTTTTTTAAATAATATTTATTTACAGATTTTCTGGCTAAAATTAAAATTTCTAATAATTACCAGAAAAATATGGAATTTAATTTATTTTATTAATTATTATTTAAAAAAATGGAAAATAAAAAAAAATTATTCAAGTTTCATATAAGTTTAACGATTTGCTTTTTATATGTTTATTAAAATAGCACTCTATATTATTGTCATTAATATTTCCCAAAAGACTGAGGTATGAATCGAATGGTCCTTCTTATGATCCTCCATTCAGTATTCCACGATTTGGATCATGTTAAATATTAATATTTGTAGTGGCTCAAATCCCATTTTTAAACTGTTAGATTATTTAAGATTTGTATATGAAGAAAATGACTGTAGAGTAACTATTATGATAATGCCTAATTATGATGACCCTAATATAGAAAGAAACCCCTAGTTATGATAATCATAATAATACATTGCAATAAAAGATAATCATGATTTTTACATTGCAGTAAAAACAATATCATACATTGTCTGTAATACAGATATGCACAACATCATAAATAAGTGCTAACAAATCGAGAAGACTGCTTCATAGCTATTTCTCTCTCTCTCATTAAAATTACTTTATAAACTAAATAAATCATCATATTTCTTCTAATGGTTAGAAAGGAGCTTTAATTGTGAGAAACGTATAGCAACTTAAAATATAAAAAATTGCAAAATGTATAATATTTATTAATAAGGAACATATTTTAATGATCCCATTTTCAAAATCATTATGCATAATGTAATAATAAAAATTATATAACGATAAGAAGAAAAGGAATTTTCAATTACAAATGTCCGATTTGTGCATATTTAATATTTTAAGTACATTTGACATATCAAAACAGCATAAACTTATTGAACTTATTTAATTGTTTTGAAATATTAATTATATAGACCATCGCGTAATTGCGTAAGTTAATTACGAATAATTTGTGCATTCTCTCTTATTGTGTTTAGTTGCCTAAAAATTTAAATGAGCTCCAAATGAAAATATATTTCCCGCAATTGTGTACAAAAATGATTAAAGAAACAACAAACAATACAAATTTATAACCAGATTTGTACCAAATACCTATGTCGTTATCCATACACATTTACTTCCCTATTTATATGTTCACTACTATTTATTTATACTCACTTTACTAATCTTTCAAATCAGAACATAAAAATTACGATATAGTGAACCACAAATTGTTTGAAGTAAAGGAAATTTAATAAAAGATTTGTGACATCTTAGAGCCTTTTAATTTTACATGTTTAATTATTTAAATGAGTAATTTTTATCCTTTTGGATGGAGCATGAAATGGGTTACACATTACCTCATTCAATTAAAAAAAAAAAACACTTAGTATTATGATATTTTATATCACTTTTTATGAGGCACTATGGAAAGTCTTTCGTGAACCAGCATAACCGAAAAATTTAATATAATTTCAGGATACATCAGAAGATTTGTTAATATGAAGATTTTTTAATAACGTAGATAATGTAGCGTGAACTCGATTATAGAATTAATTAATTTATTATATATTTAATTTACTTGACAAATAATATTGTTATTTTTATACATATCTTTTTTTTGTACTTTGATAATACTGAGATTTCATACTTATCTGTTATTTCATATCTATTTATCAAATATTTAAATTATTATTCAAAACGATACCATTATTTCACATAGATCTTTTTAAATATTTATTATTAATGTAATGCAATTTTTAATTATATAGTATGCATATTTGTTTGTTTTGATGTTTCATATTTGCTTACTATGATGGATTTTTCAAATCAACAGCTTTGGAGTAAATTAATTATTAAATAAAATATATTTAATATTCAATTGAATTTGTTTCACTTTTAATATTTACCATGATTCACTTATAGGTATCGTATTCCTTTAAGTAAACAATTTTCAATTATTGCCAATATCTTTCTAACAAATTGATAAACTTGTCAGAAATTTCAGTAAAATTAAATATTTTATCTTTCAAACTTAATATCAAAATTTATCACACAGTAAAACATACTTTAAAAACCAGTTAATAGATAGTATAAAAATGAAATTCAAAGAATGCAAAATTGAAATTTAATGCTACATTTATTTGAATTCTTATTTTCAAATATGATAATTAATAAAAATATTTTCTTTTTGTTTTGTTTGTCAATTCATTGCAGATAAATTCCGCAGAAATGTTTTAAGAAAATCAATTTTTTAAAACGATAAAGCATTTGAAAAATTTAAATATTTTTAATACTTTTTATTTATTTTATTTTAAATTAAAGGATTAATGTTGTTATATAATTATTACACATTTCTTTTTTAATAAATTACAAATTGTAAAATTAGCTATACTGAATATTTGTAAATGATTTTTTTGTTTTGATATTTTATCTTATTTTAATAAATTACATAGGAAATACAGTAATAAAAATTTACTTTTCATACAGTTTAAAATTTAAAAATATAAAATATTTTTTAATAAAATTTGTTTTTTATCTTAATGTATTTATAAAGTGAATAAATAAATTATACTGCAAAATATCAGTATTATTTGCTATTATATTTATTTTTAAAACAATATATTTCATAATTAGGTATATTGCATGTTCTTCTGTGTTTACTTATTTCCATATTTTATTCTAGTTGAATAAAATAGAAAAATATATTTTATATTCATTCATATAGAATAAAATATTAATGCAAATAAATATCTTTATCAAATACTAAATTTAATTGTTATAAAACTGAATGACACATTGTATTTTCTGATAGGATTTTAATTGCATTACAATGCTTTTTCAATTTGGTGATTTTTCTGAAATTGAATTTGTACTAGGGCTCTGTTGCTATAAATAAGAAAAATCAGGTAAACTTTTTTTGAATTTTTGAAGTAAACTGTCACAACTCCGTGAATGCACAAATAATTTTTAACCAAATTCGTTAGAGCCACTCCATTCACTCAATAACAATCATTCGGTGCTACTGAAAAGTTATTTTTGCAAGGTAAAAGATTTTCGAGATTTAGGAAAGATTGCAAATATAATTTTTTTATACAATTTCTCACTTCTCAGCCTGGTCCTCTATTTATAATAGAGCTCCAATTATGCGAGTTCTGTTTATAAAAATCCCTAATTATACCAACCGTTTTCAGTACTTCAGAAAAACAGATTAGGAAGAGAAGGAAAAAGAGAAAAAAAGAAAAGCTGAAGAAAAAGAAAATATGAGAAAAGGGAGAAGAGGAAAGAAAGAAAGAAAGAGAGAGAAAGAGAGACGTGTCACTATTGAGGAATTAAAAAACATTCTTTTGAAAATTATTGAATTTTCAGAAATTAGCTCTGAAGATTTAGGAGAATGAATTATGAGTGAGGCTCTAGATTTCAAATTGCAAATGATGGTAAAGTTATTGAAAGTGTCGATTAAGAATATGACCTTAACATCCAAGATGAAACAGACACTGACCATTAGCTAGTGAAGCTTTGAAACTGTTTGGAAGTGGAAGAAGCGTCAAACCTCGTGTGTGATCACATGCCAATTCTGACTGTCAAGCAGATGCATGACTTGGCTGCTGAACAGGGATGAAGGCAGCTTACTCTGACCGAGATGTTCAGTAAGCAAATTATTCAGTTACAGCGCTGTACATACGTACTGTATGAATGTACAGCACTTGTAAAAATAGTTCCTAAACATCTAAAAATGTTGCCATTTCATTTAATTGATTAAAAGTTTTTTCTTTAAAACTATGTAGTTTTTCTTCCACTTTCAAAATACAATAATTAATTAAAATAGACCCTTTTTTCAACAAATCCAATTATCCGAAATTTTGATTATCCGAGTGGGGTCTGGTACTAATTGATTCGAATAACTAGAGTTCTATAGTACATTCGTGATCAAAATTTCACTAGAAAATACCCGGTAAAAACATATTTCTTGAATTTCTGAAATTTTGAGCTATTTTTAAATATTTTTTTAGATATTCTGTAGAATGTTTTTAAAAAATTAAAGTATTTTTAATATATTAATGTTATATTAAATAAGGATTAAATAATTTAATTACATGAAAATATATTACTTGCGTTTAATTAATTTGTGTGTGGGTTTTGATGCCATGCAATTCAAATTTACCCATTGTAGTTGCTTGTGACACCAGCGCAACAGGTACGGCTGGAGTTTTATTCTACATAGTAAATGGTATCAAGAAACCAGAAGCCTTTACATCTTAGATCCAACAATTTCTGAACAAAATTACAGTCAACTAGATCGTGAAGGCATTCGCCCTCAATCCAGTCCAAGATTTAAGATTTACTCTTCTATAGTATATTATTTAAGATTTATTTACTTAAGTAATATATTATATAAATAAATCTCTGAAAGGGATAAAAACTGAATTCTTTATTTTTGTTTCACTCCTTCAAAATTATTTGTTTATATTTTTTTATAATTTACTACATATTAATTACTTCAGTTGATAATTTACATTATTTTTGTAAGATGAAGCTCTAAACTTTGAAATCCATCAAGTTGATGAAGTGGACATTGTATTATGATATCAAGATTCAAAAATCTATAACAACATTTGATCTAGAAATATCTGTGGTGGAATCTACGGAAAAATGCACTACGATTTTACCAAAAAAAAAAAAAAAGTGTAGAGTAACAGGTTCAATTGTAAGAACTTCCTCTTTTGTCAATGATTTTAATTATTTTGGTGAAAAAAAAAAACTCATTAAATAGCATTATTGTATCTGTATTAATATGTACAATTTATTACTAAATTAATGTTATCTCATTAAATTGATTTTCATATCGAATGTTTATTTAAACTTAAAAAGCCGCATTAAGAGTTAGATAATTTAAAATTTTAGATTACATAAATTTTCGTAATTTATAATTATATGACATGCAATAGTTCTTGTAGTTTATTTCGATTTGAATAGTAGACAAGAAATATAAGCTTTTTATTTCTTCCATTATTTTATATTTATATTGTATAAGAAATCATTTACTGCCCATTAATCGACCTGTTTGTATCTATATTTAATGTTTATGTAATTGAGGAAAAGTTATTAATTTATCATTAAAGTACATACACATAATTTAAAGAAGTTAGAATAAATAAATAAAAAAAATTCTATCGTTTTTTTTTTTCCATAGAAAGTATTTTATAAAATTTATTATTTCATTTTGATTTTTATTTTCTAAGATATGTTAAAAAATGAAGAATATACCTGCTTTATAATTTTTAGGAACAAAAGTGTTTATCAAAATACTTCGCCAAATTTATCTTGGCGAAAACTGTAACCCGAAAGTTGGTGTAAACGAAACGCCCATTAACGAGGCTTATCGTGAAAAGGGATTACTTATTTCCAACTGATTATTCGCTTATGGGCAGTAAAAAGTAGACCATAAAAGTAAGAATAGCCAGTCATATAAAAGTGCCTTTAGTGCAGATAAAGAATTATTACTAAATATTATTTCCTTATTGGATATTTATGTTGGCATACAATTGTTTCAGTCTAATAAGATTTCATTAATCTAGATTAATTGAGTAGTGGAAATTTAAAATGTATGAAATAATTTGATGAATTACATACTGTAGCCTAATTGCTCAAGAAAATTCTGTTAGTAGAAATAAACCATTTTTTATTGAAAAATTCAACTAATTGATTTACAAATGAGAAAGAATTTTAGAAAACAGATTTATCTAAGCTTACACATCTTAATATAACTAGTACATTTAAATTTCAGTTTTGAATTACGATTTATGAAAAAAAGATATTTACGTTTTATATTTTAGACAAAAATTTAACACAGAAAATATAAGAATACTTTGCTATCAATGAGCGTAATATTTTTTAATGGGCAAAATTTTTATTTTTTAATGAAAAATTTTTTAAAATTCGTAATGAGAAAAATATTTTTTAAGAGTTTTTATTTCAGGATTAATTTCAATTATTTATAAACTTTAATGTACTATATTTTTGATTGATATTTACAATAATAATAATAATAATAAAGCCATATATATACATTTCTGAATTTAGAAAAATGGTTACATTAAATGGGTAAATATAAATAAAATAATAGGAAAATGTAATAAAGTTGATATTATATGATAAAATAATGCAGCTTTTTAAAAATCACTGAATGACTAAACTGTACTTTTTAGCCAAACTTTAAGATCAACCAAATCAAATGTTATGAAAAATATTTGGAACATTACTTAAAGCGCACAGAAAATGCATAATTTTAAATGAAGTAATGATCCCATAATCTCCAGCATTATTAAAATAGAAATAATTCGAAATTATATTTTACTTCACATAAAGTTACTTTGTTGAAAAAATATTATATTCTTTTCATGCAATATTAGTTTTCCATCATAATTTAAAACTACAGCATTTTTTCTGTTTTTTTTTAATATATAATACTATGAAAAATTAAAAAAAAAATTTACTCATAGTTGCATAAGTATTTAAGATTCTAAATTTTAAACTGCGTACCAAACTTCAATGAATTTAAAACAGAAAACAATATGAAATTCAATTCTGGTGGGAAAACTATTTTAATAACACAGTAAAAAAAAAAAAAAAAAAGTCTTTTTGTCACAATACTTACCATAAAAATATTGAATTTGAATTCTTGAAGTAATGAGTGTGTGTGTGTGTAAATATATTGAAATTACTTATTTATCGAAAGAATCCTGTATTACTTGAACTTAAAAATATGTAATCAACTATGAGAATGTGGAGCACATATAAATTGTCTGAAATAAAATTATGTATAACAATAATTCAGATACAGAAATATGAAATGATTTGTCTTGTAATTTAAAAACTGACTCAAATTCAATAATTCATTAAAATGTAAAACCTGTTATTCTTCAAAATAAATGCCAAGTTAGTTCTGTAAACAATGAAAGAGAATATGGAATCAAGGATATTATATTTTGTGAATTGAGCGATTTCACATGTACAGTTCATATTATCATATGAAATCGCTCACATGATAATATGTTATACGTTTGTTTCGAGGCGCTATGAGTGCAGAATTTCTGTTTATGGATGACAACGCCCGTTCTCATCGAGCCAACATCGTAGACGAATGCCTTCAATCGGAGGATATTACCCGTATGGACTGGTCAGCACACTCATCGGACTTGAATTCAATAGAGCATGTATGGGACATGCTTGGACGACGAATTGCAGCCCCTCAGCCCCCTCCCACAGGTCTACCGGAACTTCGGAGAGCATTGCTTGATGAGTGGTAATCAATAATTTGATACTTAGCATTCCTAAGCGTTGTATTGAATCATCTGGGGAGCATACTATGTATTAACCATCATACCAACCATGTTATATTGGTTTTTATAAACAGGTTCTTTTTTGAAATTTGATCCAGGGAGTATAAAAATTGCAATTTTTATTTTAATGATGTCAAATATATAGCATTTTTTGCTCTTTACCTTTTGTTTAATAAATAGACTTTACAAATAAATCACATTTGTTTTGCTTCTGTCTCTTTCTTTGCCTGAACTTGCATTATCCTTAATTTATGGACACAAGTGTATACGTCATTAAAAACATATCCTCTAAAAATATCAATGAGTAAAATATCATCTTATCTTCTTAATTTTATTATTAAAACGATGAATATAATAGCTAATATATTAACTTAAATTAATATTATTTAATATTAATTTATATTTATTTCAATTGAGCAATATTTTTAAATGTTCTTAATGTTAGTTTGAATTCAAAATTCTGGTAATTTTACTTTTATATGTATAAATTCAGTAATTGATAATCAGTGCTAATGCATAGTTCAAAAACTAATTGATATTTTGTTAGCTAAGCTTTAAGGGTCATATATGTAAAAGTTTTCATTTTGAAGGAATTGAATTTTCTGAAAACCATGATGGTTCTGTATCAGATAAAACAAGTCCAGCCCACATTGGTCAAAACTATCAATTTATATTGTGATAAAACAAAAATTATAATTTTTATTTTATTAACGCGTATTAAAATAATTATGCATAATAAAGCTCTATGTATTACATTTTAATCATAAATATATTTGTGTTTATAACTATTTATAATAAAATCTGTACATTATATATAAACAATATTTCCATGTTAAATTTAAAAGTTTTATGACTTAATCTTGAATCGATGAGCTTAAAGGAAAACATAAAAATTGTTTTCCTTGATGTAACTTACCTTTAAAGTGTTGATTGATAGAAAAATGCTAAATGCGTTCCATATATGTTTATAAAAGTGTGTATAATATAATATGATAACTATTAATAGCAAATAATAATAATAGATTAAAAGTTAATAAAAAATGTATACATAAAGTTATACTCATATCAGAGACAATAATAATGTAGGATGGTTAAACAAAACTAATTTCAAATACACATTTTTTTCAGTGAGGGAGGGACACATTTGATCTAATATTTAAAAGTAACGAGTCAAATAAAATTGCAAAAATTTGGGAATTAAATAAAAATAAACTGATCAAGACTAGAAAAAAATAAATAATAAAAACATTTTTTTGGTGCGAAAATGAAGAATGTTTATGTAAATATACTAAGTTTTAAGTAGATAAAATAAATTTTAAAGTTCATAATAAAGGAATATGTAGCCAATTTATTACAAAAAACATTTTACATCAAATTTAAAATCCCTCATATGTTTTATGCTCACATTTGAGAGAAAAATATTCATTTGGAGTTATTAATAATAACAGTTCTATGTAAAGCCGCGAATCAATAGGAACACACACACACATAATTCTAATTCAAGCTATGCAGAAACTCACGTAAAATAGCAGAAGGAATCGTCCATGTGTCTCTGAGAATCTGTTGAGTTTGCGCAACTTATTTTCGATATCACTCAGTGCTATTGCAAAACGTGAAAAACCAAATAAAAACAAAATCAATTCATAAATAGTTATAGCACTTATAATTCAATTTGTATCGCCTTTATCTTTTCAGGTGTTACATCTTTCACGTGATACTAATGGGGTTACCACGAATTTGGCGAAGAGTAAAGGCTACTTAAACAAGCCAAATGTGACAGCCAGCTTCTGAGGTAGTATCTTATCACGAAATCTAAATATTTTTAGAAAATGTAATCTAACAGAACAAACAGAGAGGAAAAACAAAGTGTTTGCAAAAGCTTATGGTAATATCAAATCAAATAGTATTACAAATACTAGCTGCACGAATTAAGAAATTCTACAAAACAAAATGGAAGTTACAGCGCATGGCACTTAGAATTTGGTTTTTAAAACGCAGATCTCGACAGCAATGCTTTTAAATTTCAACGCGTTTTCTGACCTAGATTTTAAAAATCCATTTTGCTCGAAATGTTTAACTATTGATAAATCTGTTGAATTTATAATATAAGATTTATGACTTAACACATAATATTTGGAGAGGCTTATATTCTATTAAGGTATCCCTTATTATTATAATCTCAATATTGAAATTAATCGAATTTGGATATGATTACTATTAGAATGCCAACATGAAGTGGTATAATATGGGATTTTCAACACAATTATGTATACTTAATAAAATAATCAGTAAAATACATGTAAATTTCAGAGGGTATTTAAACTGCTAAATATTAATAAAATGATAATTTTATGTCCAAATTTTGAAAAATCAGTTAATATTTGAATTAATTGTACTTTAAACTGAAAAATAGTCATTCAACAATTTAATTTTCTAAATAATTCGAAAACTTTTGACTTTCTTAGCGAATTTTACTTTTCGTAACATGAATTAATTTCATGAAATATACAAATTTGACGTAATTAAATAGTTTAGTTTTTTTCATAAAATTAACATTTCCTGAAATAAAATTATTATAAATAAATCTAATATTGATTTTAGTAAAAATAATAATCTAAGAGTTAAACCAGTCTTAAAATTTATCATTATTGATAAATATATAATTCAGAACACAAATGCAAAGATTGATTAAATTCATTACTCTGCTATTTAATTTTAATCACTGCACAACGGAAAATAATTTATTTTAACAGAGATGATACAATTCAACTCAAATTTTCCTTCATAATATCAAAAAGGATTTGGAAACTGAATATATATATGTGTGTGTGTGCGTGCGTGTGTGTTTATTTTTTCACTTGAGCACCAAATTTTCACACATTTCAAGAGCTCACAGATTACGTATCACTAGACTCTAATGCTAGATTTATAGTCTAGACCTTATTGCTGAATACTTCAACAATGCAATTGTATACAGAAACTAGATATAGATTCTTAAAATATTTTTTCGATTCCTGAGTTATAAAATTCTTAAACAAAAATTCTATGATGAAATTTGATTTCCAAAAAACATAAGTCTGAAATTTTCTCTATAAAATACACATTCGAAAAACATAATAATAACAACTCGATATTTATAATACAACAAAACTAGTTTTGATATTCGTATATTAACTAGTTGCAGACAAATCCACATCAAATATGATGATTATCATACACATGGTAACACTATAGTTAACGGTTCAATTCGGAAGATTAATGATTTACACAATAGCCAATCCCAATACATTGAAATTAATGATTTTTTTTATGCCAAGTGAGTATTTTTTGGTTCCAAATTCAAAAACCCAAAAACCCATTTTTTTTTTAGGCAAAAGGTAAAAAATCATTTACATATGCATATTCCTGCTCAAACTTTTTATAGAGGTGTTTTATAGGGATAATGTCAGCACCTTTAAATTTTGGTGTTAATGATATTTTAACTTTTTTTTTTCCATTTTATAAATTAAAGTAGAATATTTTTTTTTTTAAGCGTGCTTAAACATCGCATCGGTAAAAAAGGCAGAATACTAATAATTTAGTTTTTAAGCATATAAATGCGTTTCTTCCATAAATTAGATAAATAAATGTCACAAAAATAATAAAGGTTATGATAAATAAAAAAAAAACATTATTTTTTTTGTCTACATTATATAAAATGAGTGAAAAACATAATATTAGGAGTAACAAACTTTAATAATGAATACTTAGCAGTTAGAATAGGAAGTAAAATAAATACTTATAAATAAATTTATAGCTCACAAAGGATAATATAAATTTTTTTCTTATTTAGTGAAAATTTAATATACTAAAATTATAAGTCTTAATGCGAATTTAATTTAACTGTTTTCTCAGTAACTTAAGACATAAAAATAATTTGTAACTAAATTTAGGAAAATTATTTAAATATCTGTATAAAATTATAGAATAGATATCAATTTTCAATTAAATAACAATTAAAATTCAAAGTATATAAAATTAAAAGTCGCAGTTGAAATAGTCATATATCTGTAGGGGCAAATAAGTAGAACTGGCAGTAGAAGTAGTAATTTCTGTCTCAAATCATTCATGCAGAAATATTGATATTATTTGCAATAATGAAGATGTCAATTTTATTATAAACATGAAGTGATTTAAATGTAATTTTTGAAATGGAAAGTAAGATATTAACAATAAGAAAAACTTAACAATAAAAAAAGTAAGGCATTAACAATTAAAAATCAAAAGCTCCGTTATACACGTGCTTTACATGAATCTTTTTGGAATGGGCTACATTGTAAGAAAAATGGGTTCCTATATTAGTCTCTGATATGATATATTGGGAGATGTTAGTCTTCCAATATTGGTCCTAATTTGGTATATTTTACATTGTTCAAAATTTAAACTATCTTGGTATTCCTTGTTTTAAAAGTACTTTCTTTGCCATTATAAATGATAGTTAGGATTTATAAAACTTGAGACTGTTGGTCGAACATAATTTACAAATTAGGTTATATATTTTGATATACAACCTAATTTCTAAACCTAATATGTATTACTAATAACAACATAAGGAGAAATATATTTGCTAATAAAAGAGGCATTAAAATAATTTTTTTATCAGAAATTCAGATGAATTTCTGGTAAATTAACAAAGATCTTCATTTGTATTTGAATTTTTTTCCTTGAAATGATTGTTACTTATTTGTTAACATTTACTTCATTGGAAATGAAGTTATGTAGATATTCTTTCAATAATAATGGATGTAGTTTAATTTATATATTTAAAGAATGTACACAAGATTTTTCAATAAACAAAAGGGGAGTTTAACTAAAATAGGGCGCAAGTCAAACTATTTTCTCAATAATAGTTTCCAATTACAAAAACAGTTTATAACATTCATTACCTATATAATCTACTTAAAGATCAAAACAAATTAAATAAAAATGTGTCCGGTCAGCGTTTTGAAAAATATTCGTATCAGGCCGTATTGGCATCAGCTTATTTATTTAATATTAGTACCACTAATCGTAACCTTATAAAGTCATTTAGTTAATAATACAAAGAAATCACCGGCTAATTCATAAGGAATTGCGTTTTTAATAATAAGAGGAACAAGTGGAAATACATTTCTGATAAACTATACCAATAAGATGTCCTTCAAAAACAAATTAATTAACTCTAACAGTCAACTGAGAGAATGAGTTTTGGTTTAAAATACTTACTATATTTATTATAAATTAATTTTATTCTATCACAATTAAAATATCCATATATTTAAAAGTTCAAGAAAATAACAAATTCCATCAGTATAATTAATTAAAAAGTAAAAGCTTGAAAATGGTAGCTAATTTCTTTACCAGAACTTAGAAACTAAAAAAATGATTTCATTTATCGGCTGGTTAATATAATTATATATATTATCGGCTGGTTGTTATAATTATGGTAATATAAGATTACAGTAATTTGTAGCAAGTTTCTAAATTCTATTTGTGAAACCGAGGAAAAACTGAATGCAATTTAGAAAAAGATTGAAAGAAAGTGAATAAATTGTATTCATAGGTTTCTCCATAAAATTAAAAATGTTGACTGTTTCAAATTACGGGTCTTTAGATGGATATAAACATAAATAAACAAATGATTCATACTTTTATAAACTTATTAATCGCAGGAAAATATTATTATATTATTAAAACATGTTTTTTGCATTATATATTTTTACTTTCAGTATAAAATTTGTTCATAGGTTTTAAGTCTCTATATCAATGTTATTTAATATCTATTTCACGTCCAATTACCTTTATGTATTACAACTCTAACTAATTTCATATCATATTGATAAAAATTTAGAATTATTTACCTTATTAAGGAATAAATTTTTACTTAAATTAAAGAGATTTGCAACTTCACAATACCAAGAATATTTGCATTAAAACGTTTATTAGTCCTTTATTTGATGAAATATGGAAAAGAATCTGTGATTAGATATGCATTATTAAAACCTCTCATCGAATATATAGTTCAATTAACGTACTTAAAATTCATAATATATCTTTAACTTTACTTGATAGATTCTTTATAATATGTTATGATACACTTACACTAATACAAAAATTGAAAAAAAACTTTCTATACTTATTGAATCAGGATTATTTTTAATTCAATTATTGAGATCTGACATATTCTTTTAAGAGAAATTTCCAAACTTCTTTCAAAAATAAAACTTAACTCACAATACATATAAAAATTAAATATGCGTGATATTAATATTAATAGATTTTTGATTAAATGATTACATGAAAATAATTCATTGCTCTTCTGAGTTAATCAATAACTCCCCTAACTTTCATTAACACAGTCTGGAGAAAATATTAATACCTTTTTATAAAATCAAATATAAGACATCCGTGAGTGAGGTTAAATGTTAAAATATATTTAACACGTCAAATAATCAAGGTAAAATGACTTCATTGTCAGTGAATTTACAGGTGTGCTTGTCAACCTGTTTATTATCACGAAAATTTACAGTATAAAAAAGCTACGAAATTCTGGAACAGTATTCAGTCGGGATTTCCCAATGACTACAATGAATTTGTCTATTCGACTTGTCTTATCATTCCTCGTAGTGCTTTGCACTCACAGCCTCTACGCTCTGGGACAAGCAAACATTCCGTGGTCAAGTAAAGAAAATGCTGACGCATTTTTAAGTGCATTTATGACCGCTGCATCACAAAGTGGAACATTTTCATCGGATCAGATCTATGACTTGTCAGTTTTTAGCAATACATTGATGGCAGCAATGAATAATGCGGGTGGAAGAATTACACCTTCCAAATTACAAGATATATATATATATATATATTGTTACAAATTTATAAATAATTATTGTATGTCTTAAAATATCTCAGACAGATCGGAAATACTCACATTTTTCACAAATATTGCGGTATTTAGACGTTTAGACGTGTTATACGTTAAAAGCGGGTTTCTAATGATTTAATGACTTGGCGATGGTTCGACGAGAAAATTTGGTGACATGGCGAGGTTTTTGGTGACTTGGCGAGATTTTTAGGGACTTAGCGAGAGATAGATACTTCTGGAAACATCCATCACCTAAGCTCTACGACCAATATTTAGCGAGATAGCCTAGAAGCTACCAGAACCTTGGCGAAATTAGTAGATTTCTCCGCCAAGTCTGGTATAAATACCGCAGCCCAACATAGTTAGGCAGGTTTTGTATAGACAGTGAGTGAAGATGATTAGTCGTGACTGCTAGTTTAGAGAAGCTGTTCTCTGCCTGAGGTATTTGAGACCTGCGATTGAAAGCTGTTACTTATTGTATCCGACGAATTGTAGCTGTATAATTGTGATTATTACAGCTGGTATTTCTAGTGGAATTTTTTACGAATAAAAGTCTTGTGTTCATTGAGTGGTTGCTTTCTTCAACTCTCAATCCACACGAACCCCGAAGCTCGGTACAACTGGTGTTAGAAGCGGGGTTGAAGAGTTGATGCAGCGTGTCACAAGAAAAATGGATATGGATTTAATGAAAAGTCTTCTCGAAAAATTAGCAGAGCAGATGGCTGAGATGAAAGCTAGACAGGAAGAGATGAGAGCTGGACAAGAAGAGATGAAAGCTGGAGAAGAAGAGATGAAAGCTGGAGAAGAAGAGATGAAAGCTGGAGAAGAAGAGATGAAAGCTGGAGAAGAAGAGATGAAAGCTGGAGAAGAAGAGATGAAAGCTGGAGAAGAAGAGATGAAACCTGGAGAAGAAGAGATGAAAGCTGGAGAAGAAGAGATGAAAGCTAGACAAGAAGAGATGAAAGCTGGATAAGAAGAGATTAAAACCGAGATGACGAAAGAGATAAAATCTGAGCAGGAGGATCTTAAAAAGGAACTAAAGAAGGACATTATAAGTGTTAAAGAAGAATTCTCCAACATCATTCAAGAGAAGATTAATGTAGCGGAAGATAAGGTAACTTCAGTTGAAACTAAGGTTTTGGAGATCGAAGAAAACATTGAAGAAGCATTAGACAATGTGAATAAGGAGATTGAAAGCTTGAAGAAACAAATGTCAAACAGACATGAGGAACCCAATGTGACATTTATGCCTTCCCTGGCCACGATTAAACTCTCAACATTCGATGGAAAATCATCCTGGCAGGTATACAAGACCCAGTTTATGATGGTAGTGGAAGCTAATGGATGGAATCCCCAGGGTCCAAGCTTTTCACCTGGCGGCTTCTTTAAGAGGAGACGCGGCCGACATTCTCGAGACGCTTCCTGAAGAGCAGAGGCACTATTTCCAAGCCCTATCGAGTGCGCTTGAGCTGCGGTTTGTGGAAAAGTGCAATAAGGAATATAGCAGATTACAGTTAAAACCCCGCTATCAAAAAGCGGGTGAAAGTCTGCAAGAATTGGCTGCCGATATTCAGCGACTTTCCCCATTTAGCATTTTCGGACTGCCCAGCTGAGACACGTCAAGATCTGGCTCTCCATCACTTTATCGATAGTGTGCGGGATCCGGAGATGCAGAAAGCACTTAGACTCGCCGGTGTCAAAGATATCGGATCTGATGTAGTCTACGCACTTAAGATAGAGGCTGCCCAGCAGGCCGCACGTAAAGATTGGTACTCAATCAGAGCCGTCTCTGCTACTGATTCAGACTATGATCTAAGAAAACGAATTGAAGATCTGCAGCGGAAAGTCCGTAGCTTAGAACTGAGTAAAGGTGGTAGAAACAGGAAAATTCAGTGTTGGACTTGCGGTGCAGTCGGAAACGTCTGTAGAGACTGCCCGAAACCAAAAGATGGTGGAAATGATCTTCCACCACAGCAGGGAAACTAATATGTGGCCATCTCGCGGAGCGGAGATGTCCAGAGAGTCAGAAGCCCCATTTTAAATTGTTTCACATTTCTTCTGTAAGTGGCGGAGACAATGGACTTTTTGTTATGGGACATGTTAACGAAGTTCCTTGCAGAATGATAATTGATACTGGAGCCAACGTAACCTTCATTAGGACAGATCTGGCTCGAAAACTTGGTGAGAAACTCATCTGGACGCCACCCTACATTACCCTCCAAACTGTGACTGGTGATAAGATTAAAGTGCATAAAAAAGTCAATCTAAACATTGCATTTGGTAATGCCGTCTACCATCATATGGCATATGTCGCTGATATAAATGACGAATTTATTCTCGGATTGGATTTCCTCAAAGAAAACCATTTCAAGTTAGATTTTAAAAATAATGAACTACACTCGTGTTCTGAAGACATAGCGATTTTGAAGACGAAATATTCAGATATTAAAACAGTCCATCATATAACTGCAAAGAGTGAAACAACATTACCACCAAGATCTGAGACGATAGTTTCTGGAGCTCTTTCTGAAGATAATAATTTTCACTATGGATTGATTGAATATTCAGATCCTGACAATAGCGTTAAAGGAGTACAAGTGGCTTCTTCACTCGTCGACCTTTCGCGAAATGCAATCCCAGTAAGAGTTGCTAATCTAAGCGATAAGGCAAAACTAATAAAAGAAGGAGAAGTTCTGGCGACTTGTACTCCAGTGACCTGTATTAACAGAAATTGTCAAGCCACACTATCTGAGCCTCCTGACACTCTAATTAATGAACTCCTTCACAATGCAGAGTTAGATGATAAACAGAGTAATGCTGCAAGAAATCTATTATTAGAATTCGGAGATCTCTTTTCCAAGAAATCAGACGATGTTGGGCGAACCAAAATAACGCAGCACCGAATCGATGCAGGAAATCATCCACCCATTAAACAACATCCGAGAAGACTACCATTCGCTAAGCAGGAAGAAATGGATAATATTCTGATGGAAATGCAGCAGAATGATATTATTGAGCCATCAGAGAGTCCTTGGGCTTCACCTATTGTTTTGGTTCGGAAGAAAGATGGTTCTACCCGATTCTGCATTGACTATCGTCGATTAAACAACATCACTAGCAAAGATAATTACCCTCTTCTTAGGATTGACGATACACTTGATGCTTTATCCGGAAATCAATGGTTTTCGACTTTGGATCTCAAGAGTGGTTACTGGCAAGTAGAGATACATCCTGATGTTCGGGAAAAGACTGCGTTCACCACAGGACAAGGACTTTGGTAGTTCAAGGTTATGCCATTTGGGCTTTGCAATGCGCCTTCAACGTTTGAACGCCTGATGGAGACAGTATTGCGAGGACTTTCCTACGAAGCCTGTTTGGTATATTTGGATGATATCATTATTGTAGGGCGCACATTCAAAGACCATCTAAGAAACATCCGAAAGGTGCTGAAAAAATTAAAAATGGCCAACCTGAAGCTGAATCCTTGCAAGTGTAATTTATTTCGACGTGAAGTAAGCTATCTGGGACACATTATCTCTGCTGAAGTTGTAAGAACAGATCCTGAAAAGATCTCTGCAGTTAAGGACTGGAGTCGTCCAGAAGATGTCCACCAATTAAGAAGTTTTCTTGGACTATGCACGTATTACAGGAAATTTGTTAAGGGTTTTTCAAGTATTGCCAGACCCCTTCACAAGTTGACAGAAGTTAAACAGAGATTTTTATATACAGATGAATGTGAGAAAGCTTTTAAACAACTGAAGGAGGCGTTGACATCTTCGCCCGTTCTTGCATATCCCCAGCCCGGAAAATTATTCATTTTAGACACAGATGCCAGCAACGAAAATATCGGAGCTGTTTTGTCGCAGGAAATTGATGATAAATAAAAATATGTCATTGCTTATCGGAGTAAGTGTTTGTCAAAATAGGAGCGAAATTATTGTACAACCAGGATGGAATTGCTGGCTATCATTAAAGCAGTAGAACATTTCCACCATTATCTCTAAGGAAAAAAGTTCTTGCTTCGGACAGATCACGCATCCTTAACCTGGCTTTTAAATTTTAAAAATCCGGAAAGACAGGTAGCCAGATGGATTTAACGAATCCAGGATTTGACTGTGAAATACATCATCGCAAAGGCACTCTTCTTAGAAATGCTGATGCTTTATCAAGGAGACCATGTAATGGAAGCTGCCGATATTGTTCTAGAGTAGAGAACTATCAATTAGTAAATCCTTCGGTACGCCAAGTTACTGTTTCACCGACATTGAAACCCGACCCATGGAGTGATGAAGGACTTAGAGAAGCCCAAAAAGAAGACCCCGATATAAATCAAATTTTTGAATTAAAAGAATCTTCCAGTATGAGACCAAGTTGGCAGGACATCTCCACCTACAGTCCTGCTACTAAACAATATTAGGCTCTTTGGGACTCACTCCATATTAGAAATGGCGTGTTATACAGGAAATTGGAGTCCGATGATGGACGTAATTTTAAATGGCAGCTTGTTCTTCCAAAATCAAGAATTTCAGATGTTTTGAAAGAATTGCACAGTAGCTCAACTGGGGACCAATTCGGAGTAATGAAGACTCTAAAGAAAGTTCAAGAACGCTTCTATTGGAACAAAAGTAGACAAGATGTAGAGAAATGGTGCCAATCTTGTAATGACTGTGCGGCACGTAAGGGACCAAAGAAACGTAGCCGAGGAAGGTTGCAGCGGTATAATCTAGGAGCACTATTTAAGCGGATAGCGTTGGACATTTTGGGTCCGTTACCACGATCCTCAAATGGCAACAAATACATTCTTGTTGTCATGGACTACTTCACTAAGTGGCCTGAAGCATTTTCAATCCCTGATCAAGAAGCGACTACAGTTGCCGACGTTCTAGTGCAGCAATGGGTTTCCAGATTCGACGCACCCTTACAAATTCATTCAGATTAAAGGACAAATTTCACCTCTGCTGTGTTTAAAGGAATGTGTCAAATTCTCGAATAGACAAGATGTAGACCACGCCTTTACACCCGCAATCGGTCGGCATGGTAGAGAGGTTTAACCGAACCATCTTAAATAATCTCTCACTTATGGTTACCCGAAATCAGCAAGATTGGGATTTGAAGCTACCGCTGTTTCTGTTTGCATATCGCAGTGCTGTCCATGAGACTACCGGATATACTCCATCACAAATGCTCTTTGGTCGTGAACTTCGTCTCTCTTGTGATCTTCAGTTTGGTCGTCCACCGGATACATCCTTATCGCCAGAGGAATACCTTCGAGACCTTCAGACACGTCTTGAAGATGTCCATAACTTTGCTCGAGACCGAATCAACCTGTCTACCGAAAGAATGAAGACAAGGTATGACACAAGAGCGACAGGACATGAATTTCAATAAGGTGATAAAGTTTGGTTGTGGAACCCGATTCGACGTAAAGGACTTTTTCCAAAGTTGCAAGCCAACTGGGAAAGTGCCTACACAGTCCTAAAAAGACTGAATGACGTCGTGGTTCGTATAAGGAAATCATCTTCTTCAAAACCAAAGGTAGTACATTATGATAGATTAGCTCTTTATCGTAATGTAAAGTAAAAATTAATATACCATAGTATCTTTGTAAAAAGTATAGATAATTTTAATATTTTCTATTTTTTGTATTTGTATTTTTAATTGTTTGTGTATGTAATGTGTTCTGTATCCTCTTGAAATGTAAATTCTTTTATATTAAATTTGGCCTCCTATCAGGGGATTGTACTGCCCGGGACGTGCAGTCCTTGAGAGGGGGCAATATTACAAACTTATAAATAATTATTTTATATGTCTTAAAATCTCTCAGACAGATGGGAAATACTCACATTTTAGGCAAAAATTGCGGTATTTAGACGTGTTATACGTTAAAGGCGGGTTTCTAATGATTTGGTGACTTAGCGATGGTTTGGCGAGAAAACTTGGCGAGATTTTTGGCGAACTGCGAGATTTTAGGCGACTTGGCAAGAAATAGATATTTCTGGAAACATCCATCACCTAAGCTGTAGGGCCAATATTTAGCGAGATAGCCTAGAATCTTCCAGAACCTTGGCGAAATTAGTAGATTTCTCCGCCAAGTAAGGTATAAATACCGCAGGCCAACATAGTTAGGCAAGGTTTTGTAGAGACAGTTTTTTGAAGACGATTAATCGTGACTGCTAGTTTAGAGAAGCTGTTCTCTGCCTGAGGTATTTGAGACCTGCGATTGGAAGATGTTACTTATCGTATCCGACTAATTGTAGCTGTATAATTGTGATTATTACAGCTGGTATTTCTTGTGGAATTTTTGCGAATAAAAGTCTTGTGTTCATTGAGTGGTTGCTTTATTCAACTCTCAATCCACATGAAACCCGAAGCTCTGTTTAATATATATATATATATATATATATATATATATATATATATATATCTATAACAAGTTTTATTAATGCATATGGTAAAAAAATTCAACACAAATAATATTCTGACATTACTTTTGAACATAAATAAATTTCTTTTCTAAAATAATTCAACACATTTTTTCCCCTTTATTTACAGTTTATATAAATTATTTTCTGTACTGATTTCCATAAAACAACATTACAAGAATGACCAGAGACATCACAGATATGCATGCATATGCAAATTATGTGTGAATATGTATACATCAGATTCTATGTTAATTATTACTGCAACCATATGAAATTATTTAGGTATCATTCTACAGCGCGACTTATGTTTTTCCTAAAAACTTCGAAGATACTAAATGATGGCTTTAATGGATGTAAATTTGATATAACAGATTATCCAAACTTTTAGTTAGTAATATTTTATTGAAAGTAATTTATATGAAAAATGATATTTATATAACAATTTTTAACTGTTTGCAAATTTGATGCAATAAATAATTAAATTTATTCATAAGCAATATTTATAGGAAAATTATGTGCATAAAAACTAATGTTAGGAAAAATGTTTTTCAGTTCGCAGATATTTAGTAACGAAATGTAACACTTAATTTGTAAAATGCGCAGTCCCTATAATGAGATCATAGCCTCATCAGCAAACGAGAGATCTTATAGTAAAAATATTCAAATATTTTATTGAAAATTTAGTTGATATATATATATATATACATAAATTCAAACTTTTTTTCGTGGTATGGAATGGGACCGCATAAAAGAAAATGTAAAACGCATACAAAAATAGCACAAAACTTCAAGATTAGTTATAAAAAATAGTTTTCACTATTAAAAAGTACCTTTTAAGCGGTGAATATTGGGACTGTGTAAAAGAAGTATCAAGTAGAAAATAACAGAAAACAAAGTAACTAGGAATAACTTTTCCTAGTTATTCAGTTAACTCAAGATACTTTTCTTAGTTAACTCAAGACATGGGGCTCGGCAGTTACTCGGAATCAGATCAAACTTTTGGAATTTGATTTAGAAAATGAAAGTGCGAGCATTTTTAAACATTGTATTTACATATTTACTTATTTTACATACAAAAAACTTTTCAAAATGTATAACATTATCCTTCATAGTTTGACAATGCGTGAATTTTCTGTTAAAATAAAAGTGCGAGCATTTTTAAACATTGTATTTACATATTTACTTATTTTACATACAAAAAACTTTTCAAAATGTATAACATTATCCTTCATAGTTTGACAATGCGTGAATTTTCTTGTGGAAAAAATAGTTTAAAATCGCTTTTGTCACTTGAAGATGCAACCTCTTAGTCTTTTAGAGCGACGATTTTCAGTTATATAGGGGGTGATTAGTTTTTGCGAAGCCTGTTGTTTCATAAGACACTTATATATATATATATATATATATATATATATATATATATATATATATATATATATATATATATATATATATATATATATATATATATATATATATATATAATTATAAAGCAAAAAATATAAATATATATAAGAATATAAATATATATAAAAATACAATACAGAAAATACAATACAAAAGGAAATCTAGCCAGCGCAAAAGCAGCTAAAGAAAGATTAGCCAATATAAATAAGATAAAATATGAAAAATATGAAATTGGAAAAACAGTGAAATATAAATAAGATAAAACATGAAAAATATGGAAAAGCACTGAAATATATGAAACAGATGAAAAGAAGAAGAAGAAAGCATAGGGGCCACTTCTTCATCAGGAGGGAGATGGCCAGCTATGCTAAAAGAAAGAACACTCTTTTCTGACATGCTCGAAGGACAAATGTCTAAAGATCTTCAAGCAATTCCCCCAAAGAGTGTTCGTATTCAATGAACCTAGGTTAAAACATTTGAATAAATATAAATGCAGAAAATTAGAAATACCAATAAATTAAACATAAATGCAATTAGAGATACTCATATAAATGAAACATATATACATACAGTAAAAAAATTAAATACATAAAGCCAAAGTCAACAAATCAGATGGGATTTATATATGAAAATAGTATGAAAGTTGCCTAAAGTAATTTTAAAATTATAGTAAAGAAGTGTTGCCAGTTGTAATTAGATTAAATAGGCAACTTTCATACTATTTTCATATATAAATCCCATCTGATTTGTTGACTTTGGCTTTATGTATTTAATTTTTTTACTGTATGTATATATGTTTCATTTATATGAGTATCTCTAATTGCATTTATGTTTAATTTATTGGTATTTCTAATTTTCTGCATTTATATTTATTCAAATGTTTTAACCTAGGTTCATTGAATACGAACACTCTTTGAGGGAATTGCTTGAAGATCTTTAGATATTTGTCCTTCGAGCATGTCAGAAAAGAGTGTTCTTTCTTTTAGCATAGCTGGCCATCTCCCTCCTGATGAAGACGTGGCCCCTATGCTTTCTTCTTCTTCTTTTCATCTGTTTCATATATTTCAGTGCTTTTCCATATTTTTCATGTTTTATCTTATTTATATTTCACTGTTTTTCCAATTTCATATTTTTCATATTTTATCTTATATATATATATATATATATGTTCCAGTTTAATTGAAATTTTTATGTACCACGCACACAAAAAATCGCACAAAAATAAGTTTGAGCGTATAAGTAATAATTTCCAAGTTTGTTTTCCATTGTGACCAAAAGTTGTTCAAATACCAATTTATATTGATCATTTTTACATAATTTTGTGGGGAATATATCCACAAAATCAAATAATCTGCAAGAGCCAGGGCGCTGCTTTTCTGCATTTGATCGAATGTTCTTACATGCAAGTTTGGATGAAAATTGCGAAAAATGTAAAGCATCTAATTATGCACCTTCAATAATTGCTTATAGTTAAGAGGTTCATTGTAACTTCTGTAAAATGATATTTAGAGTAAAGTATATTCCTAAATGCTATCTTGTGTGTTTGTCATCGCATTATGGAGATCTCTTGTGAAATATGGATTGTATATTGTTTACGACACTGTAATGATTAACCAAAAATATCCTAAGTTGAAATGATTTCACCTGCAATTTCATTAAGGAAAACCGCATAGATAAGATGAATATCGTTAATAATTATGAATTATATCTAAGAAAGACACATAAATTAGATAACCAATTATTAACTAATGTTATTCTCTTAAAGCTTTGTTTTTTCAGCTACAAATATATAATATAAATACGATATGCTTACAAGTAAAAATTCTAATTTATTACGTCGTTACAAACTAAGTAAATTCGACCTAGTTGAGTTATAAGTTATATTAACTAACTGAAATTAAATTTTTTCTCTCAAAGCCACAGGTTTGAAATAATGTTTCACTTTAACCATTAAAGCATTCTTAAATTTCAGTTATCATATTTCATATAAACCTTTAACTAGTAATTTTAAAAAACAGGAAAGTTCATTTCAATTTCAAAATTAAAACATGTTGAATTTATTTTTCAAAGTATTTTAAACACCATTGACCAAAACAGTTAAAAGAAAGGAAAGGAAAAATTTTGATTCTAATTATGATGAAAGCACTCGTCCTGTTATAAAATTTCGACATAGGGAAAACAATTCTTTTAAGAAAGTTTATCAAAATTTGCCATCTAAAATTCGTATAAAATAAATACTACAATTATATTATGTTTCTTGTTTTAAATGTATAGATATTACAACAAAGTACAGTGCATCCACACAGCTCTAAGGAAACAAATCAAATAATAAAATAAATCAGTAGTAGTTGTGTGTTTTGTGATACTGCACATCTATCTGCAAGATGATGTTTAACTTCAACTGTGAATGGTATAAGAATTTAACTGATAAATAATGCTGTTTTGATGATTCCATGCCTAAAAGCTACAAGAAATTTTATTTCACAAAGTCTAGCCATGAAAATGGGAATGCATGATTGATGTTTCAATAATTTACAAAATGCTGTCACAATTCTGGCTTCAAAGAAATTTATATATAATTACGCGAGGCTTCATCAAGGTTTTTCCGATGAAGCCTCGAGTAATTATATATTGTTATATTACCTCGAGTAATTATATATTGCAATTTTGTATTGACTTATCTCTTTCTAAAGTTATAAAAGCTTTCTTTATGCTTTTTGCTTTAATCAGAAATAAATGGCAATTTTTTCTTTTCGAATTTCAAGCTAAGATTTATATATATATATCAGTGAGAAAAATATTATAGTACAAAATCCTACGAGTATCAAAACATCAACTGCATATCATTAAATTTTATCTGAAAATTTTGAGCCAATTTTACATTGCTGAATTTGAAATCAGAAAGAACAAAAATTATTTTAAAGTCAGTGAATTAGATATGGTAACAAAATCAGCTTTTACCTATGTGATAGTACTGAGTGCTTCATCTTAATGCATTAACAATGAAATCAGTTTTGATAATGACCAGAAGAACATGCTACCTATAAGATCAAGTGAAATATTTAGATTATTAATATAAATTTTTTTTTCTGTTTTATAAAATATTACTTTTATCAGAAAGTTAAGGGGAGAAAATACAGCCTCCGATGTTTTAAATTGTAATGAACTGAAATATAATGGTAATTTGAAAAATCTTAAATCACCCCTATGAGGAGATTGCTTAAGCATAAGGATGCAAAATGAATAGAATTGTCATTTAGAAGTGTATGCAGCTAACTGAAGAAATATTTGAAAAGTTACATTCATATTCAGAAGATAAGTTAAACCCCTTAACTAGAGTTTAATAAATATTAATCTATAATGAAGATTTTATAATTAAAAAAAGTATTGAAATGTAAAATGGAATTTCTCAGATATGCAAACTGAATCATATTTTTTTTCCAACGGTGGGAACTTAAAAAAGTAACATTCATGCCCGAACCGAGATTCGAACCCGGAACCTACAGCTTAGGAGTCATGAATGCTAACCACTCGGCCATCGGTCGGCAACTTTCTATCGTAATTGTTTTAAAAATTAAATAAAGCTTATAGCTCTGCTCCATCTTTAAATATAATATTTTATATTTAAATTATAATATTTTTTCTTCGAATTTTTATTAAATTCACTCAAAATAAATACAAAACAAATATCCCATTTCAGGAGATTACCTTTTGAGATAAAAAAGGACTTTTTGAGGCGTGATTTCAAATTGTTTACGCCCTCCAATGAGGTTCAAACTCAGAATAAGCTATAAGAATCCAGAATGAAAATAATAACTAGTTATAAATGAGCTCGTAGAACAAATAAATGCAAAGAAAATCGAAATCCTTTGCGTATTGGTTAAGCAGGTGTTTCTTTCACTCTCTGTTGTTTAACTAGCTCTAGTCTCTTATTGGTTAAATACTTCGGAATAATATGATTGGTCTAAAAAAATTAACATAAGAAAAGTCTTATGTCATTATTTTATTAAGATTAAACTCTTTTTTTTTTTACCAAAAAACTGAAGAACAAATAATTGGTAGAAATATTTTTAGCACACAGAGGACTAATGGTTAAGTTTTTCAATAGAAATTCGAACTCTTGTTAAATGGAAAGATGTGCGATCAAAATCACATGGAATTGTTTCAAGGAAAAATCGAAATCATTACTATTTATTTGATGGTATTTTTACAAGATATTATACTCTCTGTAAAAAGTATTTTAAAATTATGATACGAGTTATAGAGCACTGCCAGAATAAAATAGCACAAAATAGTCAAATATAAGTAATAATAGAATATCTAGTGTAAATTCAACCCTTTTGGAAAAACATTTTGGATAAATTAATCGATAAAACTATATATATCGAATATATAGGTATAGTTGCAGTTTACAAAAATTTTATCAGCAGTAAAAACAGGGAAATAATGATGAATATTGAATAAATGATATATTGTAGAGTTGATTAAGCAACAAGTTGTTTTATTAAATGTTAAGGACAAATTTGCAATGGGCTGAAGTGATGTATACAAATAGGATATTGCACTTCAGTGTATTCTATTTATCATTTTATCCCATTTGAAAACGTATTTCAATGAAATATAATAAAGATACAAAAAATATACCTTATTTGGCACTTAACCTTATTTTTAATAATTTAAATGACTGTTAATCATTTAATGACTGATCCTTAATTTAAGTCATCAATAAATTCAGTTTTATCTACAGAAGTACTTGGAAATAAATTTTGTACAAAAAATATTCCCTTGGATGTCATACGTATATTTTATAATACGCAAGAGAATCAAACATTTTAAGTGGAGAATATAATATACCATCATGTAGAAGTTAATGTGTAACGGTAATTTATATGCAATATACTTATAAAATAGGCTATATATATATAAGAAATATATTGACCAAAATCAATATCTATAATAGAAGTCAGAATTTTATTACATCTATACTACCATTACATTTCATGCCACATCATCAAGGGATTATGTCTAGCACTATAAAGTTTTACTAGATAAAAGTTTTACTAAAAGCCAAAATACTCATTTGAAAAAAAATTATGTTATTGATAATAATAACTATAAGCATATATATATATATATATATAGTTTATAATAGCTATAATTAGTAGCAGAATATTTTTATATTGTTACTATTTAATAGGATTAAAAAAAATTGCAAAATTTCACAAGAGATGAAATGGGAAAATCAATTTATACGAAATGTAAAACACAAAGAGCAAAAATTAATATTAAAATTTACATTCATCTTTACTTAAAATATTTAAAAAACGAAATTATACGATACATAAAAATTAATGTCGTGTGAAATAAAATAGTCCTCATACATGCATGCATATTGTTACAAATTTATAAATAATTATTGTATATGTCTTAATGTATCTCAGACAGATCGGAAATAATCACATCTTGGGCAAAAATTCCGATATTTAGACGTGTTATACATTAAAAGCGGGTTTTCTAATGATTTGGTGATTTGGCGATGTTTTGGCAAGGAAACTTGGCGACTTGGCGAGAAATAGATACTTCTGGAAACATCCATCACCTAAGCTCTAGGACCAATTTTTAGCGAGATAGCCTAGAAGCTTCCAGAACCTTGGCGAAACTGGTAGATTTCCCCGCCAAGTCAGGTATAAATACCGCAGCCTGACATAGTTAGAGAAGGTTTTGTATAGACAGTCAGTGAGTGAAGACGATTAGTCGTGACTGCTAGTTTAGAGAAGCTGTTCTCTGCCTGAGGTATTTGAGACCTGTGATTAGAAGCTGTTACTTATTGTATGTGACGAATTGGAGCTGTATAATAGTGATTGTTACAGCTGGTATATCTAGTGGAATTTTTTTTTACGAATAAAAGTCTTGTGTTTATTGAGTGGTTGCTTTATTCAACTCTCAATCCTCTCGAACCCCGAAGCTTGGTACAATATTATATATATATATATACTTCTTAGTAATTCTTTGAGATTTTGGTGGTTAGTTAATATTGAACGCGCGGTGTTTGGATTTCACGAATTTTAAAGTGGAATAAAATGATTCACGTAAGTACGTTGTTCCGAATATTGAAATAATTCGATAAGCTACCTTTTTTTTTACTTTAAGATTCTTCGATTATAGTACAAATTCCCAAAAAATATTTAATAATCAATGATGATTATATCTTAATTGTAGAACTTGATCTCCTTGAATCTCAATTAATTGTAACTCTCCATATGCTTTTTGAGTCATAATTATATTGGAAATGCAAAATTCACCTTGAAGCATGTTAATTTCAAATGGATTCAGAAAAAAATCAAGAAACGATATAAAATATTTCAAGTCTTGAAGTCTATTTTGGAATTCCATTAATATTCCTTCTCGCTTTATTTATTCATTCCTTCAGTCATTCATACATACATACGTATGTACGTACATGCATACGAACGTACGTACATATATAATCGTCGAGCTTCCTTGTTTAGTATTGGGGAAAAAAATTAATTCGAGGAAAATGGCAAAATATTTTTTTAAAGTCTTTTGAAAAAAGTTGTAATTTAGTTTGAAAACTAAATATACACCGTGAAAGGTCAGATATTATTTTATCTTTCCCTTGCAACTGTAAATTCAATGTTTGCAAACGTTTCATGATATCAGTCAAAAACTTCTTGAAACCACTTGTCATCGACTAATTCTGAATTGGTTATTTCCTTTTCTTTGGATCAAACATATTTACAAATCGATTTAATACATTGTAGCTAGATAACCATCTAACAGTGCAAAAGAAATTAATGCCATTGGGAAGTTCTTTGTCCTTTAATTTAAGGAAATTTTTTAATTGTCGATGATTATTTGCATTGATACAAATATAATTTACGATGAGTATCACTGTTTTTTTAACATCAGGATATTTTAAATATTTTGTAACGAAATGTTCTCGGTCAACTAGGCAGTGAATTGGTATGAATTGTGGAATTTGAAAATCATCTCTAAAATGCTTAATAAGACTGATTTTTTTTCCCAACATTGCCAGGGTTCCATAAGTTCCAACACCTGCAAGTTCAGAGACATATCAAAAGCTTTCATCATGGAATCAGATGCATTTTTAATACCGACACTGCGGGTTAACTCTTGAAGTTATATTAAATCTAATAATTCTTCTTTAACAACAAAGTCAGGTGAAACGAAACGTATGAAAACTACCAATTGCAGAAGATCTGTGGTATCTCTCGATTCGTCAAGGACTAAGATGTATGAAATACAATTCTTCAAATCATTTTTTAAATTATATTCAAGAGATGCATTTATTAATTACAATTATGCGTCGCTCGGTTGTGTGTCTCGAGATGGGAATTTGCGAAACAACTATAAGCAATGCTGCATTATTTAGATCTAAAACTTTAAGTACATCTTTCAATTTTTTTTAAAATAAACTTTCCCTCTCCATACAGGAGTTTTACGCTTGCAATATTCCAGGTAATAATGAAACTGGCTAAAGCCACATTGTTAGCTTGCTTACTTAGGGTCATCAAAATTGACTGTGGTTTATTTAAATCTGATTTTAAAGAGGGGCAAGTGTATCTGATCTTAGTTTGGAATTCGGTGGATTCTGATTAAAAAAACTGAAGATGATTGGTTTCATAATGTTAAGGTAAATTGTTATCTTCATAATTTTAATAACACAACACGTGTTACATAGTACGAAACAAATTGTAGTTAACTTACCGAAAATTTCAGATTGCAAATTATATCTGTAGCAAGAGGGATACAAAAATTGTTTTCTCCAGAGCACAATGTCAACAGTTCATTGCGATGAAAGTTTACAAATTCAAAATCGGTCTGGAGTCGGTCGATTACGCCACTGCTTATATTTGTTCGCGCAATTTTCGATGAGTTTTATCATTCTTAACTTGCAATTAGTCTTTCATATTTGTTGTCAGTAATTTAAAAGACAGTTTGAAACACATACGGAACGATATAGTAAATTTTTAAAATATAATAACACTAAAATGAAAACGAAACTCGGGTACATTTATGGAGAGCCACAAATAATCCCTCAAAGAGCCGCAGGTTGACTCTCCCTGATTTACATCATAAATCCGTTACCTGCATATATCAAACTCCTGTCATCAATCATGCCTTATTTATTAGAGAAAACTCTCTCTCCTGGTGCTGATGTCCCGGAACAGCAGAAGGTATACTCAATAGTTTTGATCAGCTTGGGTGTGTGATTATGTGATTCTCCTTGAACTGACCAAACAGACTGAGCCATTTTACTTTACTTGAAATAATCACATCTTTGGCAGTCTCTTATTGCTTCCACTGTTCCCAATTTACTGCTAACATAACTTCGCGCATGGACTCAAGTGGCGAACAAGATATATACGATGATAATATTATTTATTAGCAGACCATCACATTCTTGTAGTTTTCCTTTTTCATATAATACAGAAATAAATGACAAATTATTCTAAATAACCCTTTATAGTTAGCTATTTTTAGACATTTTTGATTTTGTATAAAATCAAATTCTATTTTTAAAGGAAAGGGAAGTAAATCAGCCGGAACATGAAAACTTTACATGAACACCGGGAATATATATATATATATATATATATACAGAGTGTTAGGATTGTCGAAAATTTACTATTAAAAAATTAATATTAAAAAATTTACTATTAAAATTTACTGCCGAAAATCTAAAAAGCTGGAAAAAAGATCGTATTCATTGACGAAACGAATTCTTTTTATCTTCCGTTTTCTTTGTAGCTTTTCAATGTTTTTGATGGCTCTACAATTCGTTCTCGAAAATTAATCATTCACAGGTATTCAAGCTCGAAAAAATTACTTTTAACATGATAGAGAAAATTTAAAGAGTGACAATCGCCGCTAATGATTAAATCTCATTCTTATCAGATTCAAATACATTTCCCAGTTTATTTGTCGCTAAACGGTAATTTCTTGCATGTGAGGACTTATTTGAATAGTAACTGTAATTTCTGAACCATTTCAGATATCCATGCCCGAGGTGGGACTTGAACCTACAAATAGTTGAACCAAAGGCAGAACGCGAATTATTCATCAGAACTCAAAGTATTTGCTTTGCCGAAATGAATCCATCTCAACTTAGTATAAGAAGTGTCAACTAGTGAAATTTTGATGTTCTGAAGTATTATTTGACAAGATATTCATTTTTTATAGGGATTGAATCATTTTCATTTAATAACCAATATTTTATTAATATTTTACATTTTGTTTTACCTATAAAATTGGTGTTATAATTTTGGTGTTGGAATAAAATAAAATAAAAAAGTATCTCCCCTAAAAATTTCATTAAACTGAAATATTATTAAAAAATAGTTGTCAAAATATAATGAAAACATAAATAAAAATTAGATTTTCTTGAAATTTGTCTAATCAATGGAAAAATTACGAGGAAATGAAAAACCTGCAAAATTTTCTTTTCGAATAAAATGAATGAACGGGTGTAAAGTTCTTCCTTTCGCGCGTATTTCTTTAAGTTATTAAGATAAATTTTTCAGATAAAAATAAGTTATACCTCAGGTTTTAATCTTTTGCGAAACATCTAGATTATTACCTTCATAAATTATCGGGTTCGATGCTGGGTTCTTTGCGGAGCTCGATTCTCAATTCCGTTCAAAACCACCGAGTACATGTGATATACGTGCTCGTTAAATCTGTGGAATCGAAAGTCATGTGGTCGGTCGTTGGACAGTTACCATGGATGTAATGGTCTGGAGAAAATTTCCTCCCCTTCCAGATCAATGCCAAAACTAAGGGAGTGGATTCTCTGGTATTGTCATCTACCCGAGGAGTCTAAAAGCAAAGTCATACAATCACCTTCGTGGTGCTCTGGTTAAAACAAAAGACATACCTTAAATTCGCATACAGACGTCGGCAGAGCAAGCTTGGCTTGTCTAAGCGCCATAAATAACAATAACTCATTCGATACAGCTTAGGGTTTCAATGAATCATATCTGGATAACAATGAGTTAAAAAATTTGGAAACCTTCATTTTAAAGAAAAACTAATAAAAATGTTGCATAAAAAACTTAATCATTTCTTATTTAAATTTTTTTCAATTGCTGATAAATTAATTATATATTTGGGTTCCTTTTCCTTACCAAGCAAAGAAGGAACTCGACAAGGATGAGAAAATGAAAAATGCCAAAAATAATTAAATCACTTACTGAAATTCTTTTGCTAGAGTAAAGAGAAAAACTATTTTTATCTCAAGCTTTGTGTAGTCTGATGGCACGTTCGTGAGAAATTCACGCTGAAACAGGTTTGTCATTAAAGGTCCACATAGTCCAAAACTCTTGTGTCCAGCAGAAAACTGACCTCGAACGAAAGGAAGAGGGAAGGGATTTCTTCTCAAAATAGCATTATATTATCCAATGCAGAGCATTGCCTTTGTAAAATCAAAATATAATATAATGGGAATAATCGAAACCTCCAAATTCTAGAAAAACACAGTTTTTTTCCTTGTTATCGTCTACAAGCTTACATCACTTCTTGCATATATCGCTATTTTAAATCCCACAAATTTTCATATTTATCAATTAATATTTCACATTCTAATTAAATTAATTAAGCACTTAATAATTATTTAGAGTTAAAAACGATGGACTTCGTTAGAAAATATTGACTTTTGATTATCGAGTAAGTTCTAATTTTTGTCTAACCACGTATCCTTCACTTTTGTTTATTTAATATCGCTTTTCAGCCAGTATGAATATAAAACTGCATATATAGTTTTCAAATTTAAAAATAAAATTGCTTGTTGATTTGAACAATTTCATTTTTAAATTTCAAAACCATAAATGCTGTTTTATATTCATTTTTTGCTTATTGATTTGAAATCAAAAAATTTGAAATTAAATTAAATTAATTTCATTTAAAATCAAAAAAGTTTAAAATTAAGTATGTTCGGAAATAATTTTTGATTTGTAATTTTGTTGTCGCCAAAAACCCATTGACACTTTATATTAAAAAATAATATTTTAGAATGTTAAAAAGTCAAATATATTAAGTGTTTTTTACATGTTTGAGTGCTCCAAAATGTTATTTTCATGATTATTTTTTAACTAGTTATTTCAGTTTGCATAAAATAAAAGGTTTTTAACTTAAAAGTAATCCTTCTAGAGGAATTTAATTAAATCAGGTATAATTATTTTGCACTGTAAAAAATTAAAAATATCTTTGAGTGTTAGAAATTTATTAAATGAAAAGAACTTAATATTACGTAGAACAGTACCTTAGAAATAATTATCTCATTTTAATAAAGAAATGCATATCAAAATCGTAAAAAAATAGTCTAATTACATTTATCAAAAATAAATAGAAAATTTTTCATTGATACGATAATTGACTGAGAAAACTTCAAGGAATAAGATGAATATGAATGTTACAATTTCCTTTTTTACTTGAATACTAGTAATTTTTCTGATTTGGTTTCTTTGTCTCATAGCGGATATTTTACAGTAAATGAAGGATAATTAGACTAGGACTAACACAGTTTAAGGTCTGTAATTCTTGGTAATAATTTGAATCACTATAAAACTTGAAAAAGCAATTTTAAGTTCATCAATTTTAGAAAAAACTAAGAATATCATATTGCTACTATTGTATTCTTCCAGCTTGGTTGGAAATATGGGGTGCACTGCTCCACTTTTCCAACTGAATCGTAATTTGGTGTGAAGTCCGAATTCTTCAGTACGCACATACCATAGGTACTCGTTCATAGGTAGACAAACATTCACAACCCACTCATACAAGCAAAAGAAAAGGCAGGAGAGAGAGAGAGAGAGTGGGAGAGAAAGTACATCCATGCCCAAATCGGGATTCGAATCCAAGACCTTTCTATCCGAAGTCAGGCACGCTGACCACTAAACAGAGTGAGCGGCATAAAGATACATTGTTTGTCCTATAATATTTCTGATTTTATTCAAAACTATATAAATAAACACTTATTTTAAGAAATTAAATCTTCAATTTCATTGATGCTTTATATCTTCATAATCTGGTATGATGAAAATGTTTTTCCAAATATGAGAGTCGCACTTTAATTAATCCTTACCATTTCAACATCAAACGCCAAAATAGGCATCGTACCTGAGCATCAATTACGGCCTGGATATTGTTCACAGAAAAAAAAAAGACTAGATTTTTTTGTGGGTGTCCTAAATGACGATAATTTTCGCATTCTCAATCACGGATTCACACAACTTACAACATTTATGCTCTCATGGATTCACACAAACTTACAACGTTATCTCTTCATAAATAAATCGCAAACCCCAAACAACTAATGTCGGCTTGTTTAGATTGCGGTTACCCTCACTCAAAAAATGATAATTTAAAATTCGTCGACGGTATGAAGAAATTCGAAATTTGCTCCAAGTGTTTAAATGAGCAGGTCTCTCCTGAATATATTCTCCAACGCCTTGGTCTCTCCGGGGACTTGATTGGGTTTAAACCACATAGAAATTTGTTTGCATTTTTACGTGCAATAGGTTTCTTGAATTCCATTTAAGATTTTTTATCCAAAATAATCTTTACATATGCTTTTCTTAAACTTTTTACACATTCCATTATATACTTATGATTAGTCTCTTAACACAGAATTTTCACCTTCAGTTTTAAATATTGTACGGTGCAGAAATGTCCAATATTGGACCTTGCATCAGTAAACCTTACAAAATCAATCAATCAATCAATCTCTCCGGGAGAGATCTGATGGGGAATCCACTTATGGTGATGGACGTTTTAAAGGTGTATGCGCTTATGGACTGGGTCTAACGCTGCTGACCTTGGGAGCATGCAACAACATGATAAGTTTAAACTCACAGCTAAGTAGTATTATCTTTTTGTACTGTTAATTTAATTTTATTTTTATTTTGTTCGGGTTATTTCACTTTATTTTATTGACTATATATAATGTTAAAATGTTATTTGTGTTCTCCTCATAAGAATGTACGCAGATTCTATGAATGTACTTATTTCTATATTTGTCTTTCATGCTTAGATGTTGGCGAGATTTAACTCAATAAGTTTTAAGTGCATATCAGTTTCGCCAAAATCTCTTTACCCATTGATGAATAGTACTCACCTTGTATTTACACCTCTAACTTTGATTTATCTATAAGTATCGTTTTTTTCTAGTTTACAAGATTTTTTAATGCAGTAGATGCTCGTTTTTTCTAACCCCTAATTAACGAACACTCAATATTTTAGTAACTATTAGCTGGTTTCAATACACAATGATAATTTTAATTTTAATTTACGAACTCGCTTTCATTATTTTCGATTTCGTTTATTCTTTTATTTATTTATCATGTAATGTTTTTATTTACTTTTCTCTTTTATGGTTGCGAAACTTAACGTTATTATTGGAGAATTTTGAATTGTGGACTGTAACATTAAGTATTAATAAATCAGTGTAATGAATAAAATATTTTGATTCTAAGATCGAAATAGTTTAAAACTGAAATCGAGAAATATATTTTATAAATCCTTGTGTTATTTATGTCAGTAGGCTTTGAACTGTTAATAGACACTAGCCTCAAATATCATTCATGACAGATTTTCAGAAGCCATCTATCTATATGGAATTTCTTTAGTCTAATTTAACTTCCAATTTGAATGCATTTGAGTGTAATCAAAATCTTCAAGCGAAAATGTCGTAGAATAATTTTGGCCATAGATCATGTTTTAAAATCGCTTTATAAAATTGACATTCTAGGCCATAGGTGTTTAAACTAAGAGCGTTAGAAAACCGCATTGCAAAAAAAAAAAAAAAAAAAAAAAAAACAATTGGTTGGGCCACATATACAATATTTATTTTTGAATAAATTGAAATAATAACTTTACGTTATTTTATTCAAAGAAATCTCTTTTAATTATTATTATTATTTTTTAATTTGAATTAGATATGTATAAGTACATATTTATTTTAAAATAGTAAAAATTTTCGTTTGGATTTCATAAAGATGGAAAAAATTCAAATTAACGAGATGGGTGAATTTTCTTTTGTTGAAGAAGCAAGTCGATATCGGGCTCAATCGAAGAAGTTGCAATATTCTTAATGCATTTTCAGGATGTTTGTTATTGACCTATATCTGCGAATTTCGTTTTTTGTATACTTCATTCTTGAATATAATTTTTCACAAATATAAGCATTGCAAAAGGCTGAATACATTGATAATGCATGATTGTAAAAATTTATATATTTATCACAGGGTAGTTAATTTTTATAAAACTATAGTAAGGAAACATTGCCAAATTTTTCTTTCAGTTGAATGTCACATTCCTTTTTCAAATTTTAAGGTAATTTATTTATTTCTAGATAAAATGGGGGTAGCAAATATGTTGGAATACTTTTTATTGTAACGAAAATCTTGAAATCTACTTTCAGACTCTTGAATTATATAAATCAAAAATTAACAGAGCATATTTTAAAGTTCGTGTGCAACTCACAAGTTTATGTGCAGCCAAAGTGTTGAAATGTATCTTATCTTTTATCTTAATTTGATTGCGCCAAAATTTTAACTCTTAATCAAATTCTGTTATTGCTCGGAACATATTATTAACAATATGAAGTATCAAATTTGTATAATTTAAATATCAAGTAAAAGCTATTAAAAATTACATCTGAAACCCAATCTTCGTCATCGAATACAGTCGCAGGTTTTCCGTGTTTCAATTAACATTTTTATTTCATTTCTTAAACCTTTTGAGCATTTTCCCTTTACTGAGCCATTTTACTTCTCTATAATAAATAACATCAGCAATTAATGTCATTACATTAAGAAAATCTTGAAATTGTCTATGATTAAGTCCTTTTTGTCTCATGAAGTAAATGGTTCTTATAACACAATGTTTAATTCACTTTCCATTTTTAAACATTTTCAGCATAAATTGTTCACATTTACAAACGATTTTCAATAATCAAAATAGACTCTTCAGAAATTAAAAGTATTTTATTATTTATGATCCGATTTTATTCAAGAGCTACGAAATTATGGAGTAAAATAAGCACACATCAATAAATACTTTGCAATTTTTTTTTTACTTTACTTGAATTTTATAGACTTTGTTGTAGCCATACTAAGTATAAAACTAATCTCAAATGATGCAACAGTTATTTTAACCAATGCAGTATCGTCAGAAATAACTCAAATTTGTATTCTTAAATTATTTTTTCCAATTCTTCAGTTCTCCACAAAAAATTGAAATGAAAATTTTTTAAATCAGAAAAAAATTTATATTAATTAAAATTAATATAAATATTAATTTAAATTAATAACAATATCAGATTTTATAGGGGGAATGATATTAACTCAAATTTACTCAAAAATAACTTAACCAGTAATATTCACTAAATAAACTTCATTATTATTATTTAATTGCCCAAAAATTAAAAAGTTGATTTTCAATTATTTTTGAAATTATATAGATTATTATATTTTAAATTATTACATATTTATATTTTTAAAAGTATCCTTCTAAGCAAAATGTAAATTCTTGTTATTTGCACTAAAATTAGTGATATTGAAACAAAAAATTTGGATGCGAGGAATAAAAACAAAATCATGATATTTATAAATCAAAAACCTGATGTCTAACGTCCTTTAACTACTTATAAAAATTATTACATTTTGATTTTAAGATAATTAAGCACATTGTAAAATCTAAAACTACTCTGAAGAAAATTTTCTGAAATTGATTGAAACAGAAAAAAATATCCTGAAAAGAATGAATGTTATAAAGAATATTGAAATATGTGGCATTTATATATAATCTCATTGCGTTTTCTAAGTTAATAATCAAACATTCAACTAAAGAAGTCTACAATTAGTTACATATTATTATATCGATAAAAAAAATTCTGGGCTATGAACTGCATAATTTAGAACTGAGATTCTTTCAAATGAGAACAGAATAATTCAAATTCAAATACATTTCAAAAAATTTATCGTGACGTACTTTAAATTTTAAGCTCAAATATTTAATGGATTAAGAATTAAAGATTCATAAATTAATTTACAATTTATCAAATGTTTAACAGTCACAAAATCGAAACGTTATGATTTCATAGAACTTAATTATTTTATATCCACAATTATATATATATATATATATATATATATATATATATATATATATATATATATATATATATATATATATATATATATATATATATATATATATATATATAATAGTTGAACACTTATAAGCTAACAGAAACGAAAAGTGTTGATAAATTACATGTTCTTAGAAGGATTAATTGTTCCGAGACAATGAGTGATAAGGAGGCACCACGATCAATTATATATTTTTATTTATTTTGCTTTTGATTTTCGAAACAGCAAGAAGCATTTGGTTAAAAATGAGTACTTTTGTTTGTATTTAAATTTTTATTTCAAAATAAATATGTCAAGGAATCGATTATATATGAATCACATTACTAAAATTTATTATTATTTTTTAAGAAAAATGTGAAAAATTTAAAATGTTCTCATAATTTGCGTTTTTTTAGGCCACTGACAAGCCCATTTTACGCGCAATGGTCTTGTAAATTTAAACTAAGAAATATGACTCAAGAAACCGACTACTGTATCATTTTGACCTGTTTTTATTAATTATAAATGACTATTGTTGCTGTTTTTGTCATGTGCCACCTAGGCTGGTATTATGGGGTGCGCTGTTCCACTTTTCCAACTGAACAGTATACTTTGGTGTGGAGTTCGACTTCCTCAGTACACACATGCCATAGGTAACCGTTTATAGAGTAGGCAACCATTAACAATCCATTCTTACAAGGAAAGGACAAAGGATAGATTGACAGAAAAAGTACATCCACGCCGGAACCGGAATTCAAACCCAGGACCTCCCTATCCGCAGTAACGCATGTTGACCAGTAAACTGAGGGAGAGGCAATTAAACTACTGTAACTGAAGAAAGACAAAAAAATTCTGATAAAAAAAATGTTGATCTAAAGATTTGAGAGTGAAGATAAGTTATTCATTCAGCTGCTTTGAGAAAGAAGTTTACTGTTCCCGAAATCTTACTTCAAGACTTCATGAATCTGGATTCAAATTTAATTTGTTCACAAGAATTATTAGATGATTAAAGGATTAAGAACATAATAAATGGAAACGAAAAAGAAATTTCTTATATGAAATATGAAGAAAACGACTTAGTGTTGTGGCTATCAGTAAAATGTGCTAAGAAGATTAAGATACATTTCAGACAAATTGCAAAAGAATTTTTATCAAAAAAAATTGTGATTTTGTTTTTAAAAATTCAGTTTTGAAATAAGAAAAAGTAATTAGCTTAAATGATTTTCCTCGAGAAAATGAAAGCAAGAATTGTTTTTAAAAATTTTTATATTTTGCATATTTTTTTATATAATGCATACTAAATAATTTTATATATTCAAATAAGGGTACTTTATTATAAAGAGAGAACAGTATGGTGAAAAGAAAATGAGAAATTTTTTTAAATGAAGCTGCTATAATTCCTGTATCCTAATTCTTCTGAATTTTGGCAGATATAATGAAAATAAATTAATCTATGAATGACTGAACATGAAAAGTTCTCTCTTTATCAAAAAATTTCTTTAAATTTTTGGATTCATGTCTTCTGGATTCACTTTTGCACGCAGTATAAGTGATATTACTTATTATGCATATTACTTTCGAAGTTCAAACTTCTTTTGTTTTCTTTCTGAGCAGTCATAAGAATTGCTTCTCGATTTCGATTATATTAAATTAAAGACTTTAAGTATTTTTGAAATATTGGCTTACCATTAGGTTTCTTTTTTTTTACTGTCATGTATATTTGAAGTTGTTGAATGTTTACTTAATGTTGAGATAAATGTTATCGCAGCATAATATTTAGCCATTTTGTTCTCGACAATATTTTTTGTAATACTGAAAAAAAAAACAACTTCTATCACTCTCTTGTGAGAGCAACTATATTGGTTATTATTTCCAAGTTGTGATTATTTTCTGATGAAATATTAATCCTTGAGTTAGACATTTTTTCATTCTTCTATCAATTAATAGAGTTGTAATCTGTATGATTTTTGATCAAACTGGATTGTGGCATAAAAGATATTACAACGAAGTCATTGAACGCATAATTTGTGCTATGGTAAAGAGTTGATTTCGCGTTTTCTTCTGAAACGTTTTGCGTCATTTTTTGAATTAAGAGACTTATGGGGTAATATTAAAGTAACACCGTCTCAAATGAAGGTTTGCGGTGGAGGACGTCGTTGGATAGTATAGCCGTAGAGGGAAGCGCAGGTGAGGTAGAAGTCAAAAGTAGGAATCAGTCAGGTGATCCAAAGGACAAAGGAACTCCTAACTGGTGGTGGGGGACCCAGACCACCGTGACAGCAAAGACACTCAGAGAGTAAAATGTTTAATAAGAGACTTCAATTGGGACTGTGTCTATCAGGGAGATTTGGGGCCAAGAGTCTTTATTGAAAACAAGATTACAGAATAATGCACAGGGAAAACAAAGTAGTATATATACAATATTTACAATTAAAAACAGCAGAACAGATATCTTTAGCTGGACACATGGAGGTGCATTTCTGCAAGCAGGATCTCCTTAGTCTGGTTTAGAATCCTTGCTGATTCAAGAGATGGAGTATATTGTCTGGTTTGGCATGCTTTGGAAAGTGCTTCCTTCGTAGTGGCTGCAGCTGAACACCTGGTGTTCAGGATCTTGCCCCTCATCATCGTGTGGGCAAAGATTGCTGTGACGATGGAACCTGCTTCTGTAGGTTCCGAAGGAGCCGTGTCCGGTTAACAGCTGGTTGACGAAGAAGTTCGCCACGATTCTATTCTTGGAGACCCTAGGGAGGACGAAGTGTGGTCTCCTGGATTTTGTGGAGTGCTCCCAATGTTGTTGCCAGGTGCGCATGATTTCGTCTTCAGTAAGCGTGGTCAGTTGCTGTGTTCTGAGCCGGACGACAATGTCCACGTCAGCTTTGGAGGTTGTCTCTTTAGCGTCTGCGTTGGTTGCTTCATTGAGCTGTATTCCAACATGCGGCTTGACCCAATGGAAGAAGTCGCAGGTAGAGGAGTGCGGTAGTTTTTTTAAATTTAATTTGACTGTGTCGCTCTTGACATCTGGGATATAGTGTGTTTTGAGGATAAAATGGGAGTCTGTGTGGATATGACAGATGGGGAGATGACGTTGGATGACAAATTACATCGTTAGCAGAATAGCCGTGGCTTCAGACTCAAAGACAGTGGCGAAGTTGTTGAGTCTAGCTAGGTGTCTGTGGACGAGTTTTCCATCAAAGAAGAAGAGGTTGTCACTTCCCGTTTTATTGTCCATGTGTGATCCATCAGAGTAGTTTAAGCAGTCCAGGTGGTGTAGGTCAGTCGTCCAATTAATGTGTCGTCTTGTCCATGGGGGAATGACGTTGAAGTTGTGATTTCAGGCATTTAAGTGGTTCCAATCCATGTTGTTAATGGTGATCTTAGATCCATAATTCCAAATTTTAAACCGCTTTTTATAGGATGAGCCTTGAGGTGGATGGGTGGGCATCCTGCCAGGACTTCAAGAGCGTCCGTAGAGGTGGTCCGAACTAAAATGTTTATTATTTCAATTATTTTCTTACTTGAAATGAATATTCTTATGGCATTTCTAATTATATAGAACAAAATTCGGCAATTTTAACTGTAGATATTTTTTCTAAATTCTGTGTTCTTGTATCAATGACGAATTTTTTTCCTATCTTAGGCAAAATGTTGCGAGTCATACAGATTTTTCTATTGCATAAGATTGAAAATAAATGGTTCTAATAAGCTTTTACAAAATTATGTAAATAAAAATGAGAACTATTAAATTCATAATTCATACAACTTATTCTGATTGATATCTAATAGTCTCTTTCTATTATTATCTAATACTTTAAAAAGCATTTTAAGTACGACTCTTTGGGATATGACCATATATTTCTTAATTCATGTCCCGAATACCTATCGGCAAAATAAAGCTTTTAAAGTTACTTTAAAAGCTATGTCGTGAATGGCAACTACAAAATATATGCGACTTCACAATAATATTGGCTTCATTTAGATTGAGTAAGAATTGCTTGAAAAATTAAGTGATATCTTAACCTGTAAATAAAGTATCACAAATAATGTATTTAAAATTCTGTATTAAAGTTTATTCTTTTTTAAATTATGAGCTTCAATTTGTCTATTAATACGACTGGGACTATTTCAGAAGCATTTACATCTGATTACTGTCGAGAATTTGGCTTGTTTCCTCTGTCCCACTACGGGGATATAGATGGTGATGACCTCATGAACTGTTTTAATGTTTCCCAAAGATAATTCTACGGAGTATAATTTTAATTTTTTTTTATGCCTTTCCATCATTTTATTGGGTTGTTCGTCAACTAATAGCAGAGACTCCGAAGTTTGTGAAATAAAATTTAAATTATTCACGAATAAAAGTTCTAAAATCATTTTTTTAAATTCTTTTACTCAAAGAATTATATTGATATTTCATGGCCTGAATTCACTAATCATGAAAATATTGATCTTGACCTCTAGTTATAAAGTAAGTGGTAATTTCACTAAGCTGCAATTTACATTCGAATGAGAAGTTTGTAAAAAGTTTTTTACATTAGCTTGTGAGCTTATGCTTAGGAATGAAAGGAAGGACCAACGAGTTATCATCAAATAAAAGTTATATTTATAACAGCTATTAGTTTTTTAAAAGCTATTTTATGTTTGTAGATTAATACTTCAAAGCTTTGAAGTATATGCATAAAAAACGTTTAATTCTATTTTATTGTAATTATTGTAAAAAAATATCCATCTAATGTGTTTCTGTGTATTTGTATACAATATGTGACTGAGTCATGATTATTATTTATAGTCATAAATGGTATCATCAGATAAAAGTTATATTTATAACAGCTATTAGTTTTTTAAAAGCTATTTTATGTTTGTAAATTTAATATTTCAAGGTTTTGAAGTATTTGCATAAAATACTTTTAAATCTATTTTATTTATAATTATTGTAAATAATATCCATTTAATGTGTTTGTGTGTATTTCTATACAATATGTGACTGAGTCATGAACTGTTATTTTTAGTCATAAATGTTTTCTTGTCTGAGATTTTTGTGTCTGTTTTGGGTTTCACAAATATTTTATATTGAAATTGAATTATGAAAGCTAAATTTTTAAGATAATTTCTTAAATAAGATTAAAGTTTTTAAATAATAAATTTTTATTCATAAAAATAATTTTAGTGTAAAATGAGTGTATTTATTAAAGAAATATTTATCAGAGAGTTATTTAATTAAATTTAGAATTTATTAATGGTAATAAAATATAGTAATCGATTCAATTTTTACAATGGGAAAAGCTCCTTTTTTAGGAAATCATATAAAAAAAAACTCTTGGGTACAAAGAAAAATTACTTTAAAATATGATGTAGGGTAAATATTACTATGATCGTTTCGTTAACATTCGATATAATATGAATGAAAATACAAGAGATTTGTAAGAAAATAATTAGTGAGTGATTTAAGACTTAATTTCATATAGAGACAGATCTAAATTTTATAAGAAATCTTTATTTACTTTAGTTGTTATTTTAAGAACTTGTTGTTGTTTTCTTTTTCCGATAGGAGACAGCACTAAGATTATATATATTTGGAATAAAAATAAACCTTTGGTACAAGACTTACTTTTTCAGATAACTGTAATTAATTCTAACTGATAATAAGCAAGTATCTGAATTTTTTATTATTAAGTTACACTTTTTAAAAAAAATAAACACATGATCTTGAAATGTGTGTCTCAGAACATTTAATTTTATTTAAGAAATGGAAGAATAATAAATAATCATTATTAAGGATATTTATATTTAATGACTTGTTGATATTCCCCAAGGAAAAATATTGTAAATGGAGCCCAGTTTTAAA